>CM022488.1:7959205-8119603 GCA_011952105.1 Coreoperca whiteheadi | reverse complement strand
CATGTACTGCCGTACTGCGTGTACTGCAGCGGGCCGGCAGGTGTCGCTGTTTGCCCGCGTGCAGCCCGTTGGGGGGGGGGACACGCCCCCCGCTCCCTCCACGCTGCTGGTTTCAGGAAGCGGAAGCAGGAATGTTGGAAGAGTGTTATCAGAAAAGTTTGGACAAGTTTGACAGCCAGGAGCAGAGACACGAACTGAAGAGGAACATGACGGTGAGTTACTGGACCGCGCGCAGTACTGCTGCTAATAATTATTAATTATTAAGGGGCTAAGTACTGCGGGTGGTGGTAGCGGTGTGGACGCGGAGAGTTTCTACTGAGGCTGCTGTCAGTTCTGTCCTGCGTGTCAAACAGGACAGGAACAACTGAACAGGAGAAACAAGTTAGTCTCAGCCCAAGAAGAAAAGGAAAGTTTGATGACACATTTAGACTTTAAACAGAAATAGGAATCCGGAGTAACGAGTGACTGAATGATGCGTGCATACAGATATGTCCTTCTGTGTGTGTCATGTGTGCCAGTGCTGGAAAGTAACTGTACTTGTACTTGTGTATGTCTTATTTTATGCCCCTGTATTATACTTCTACTTAACTACATTTCATTGAGAAATATTGTGCTTTTCATTGCACCACATTTATTAGTTCCTTTACAGATTCTTCGATCTTAATTAATTAAGTGCCGACTTGATTTTACATGTAAAACACGTGAGGAGCTTATAAACATGATGCAGCACTTTACTGTTGAAGAAACCGTCATGTATAAAGCACATACACTTGGTTACACATTGATAAATGGCAACATTAAGCATTAATATCCAATAATGCAGTGTGTCTTTACCACTGAGAGGAGGGTTTTTGCCTAATGAGTGCTTTCACTTGAGTTATTTAAGTACATTTTGACTTGTAATGGAGTATTTTTAGACTATAATATTTCTATTTCTACTTAAGTAAAGTAGCTGAATACTTCCTCCACCACTGGCTTTTTTCATTTACTCAAGTACTGCACTTTAGGGCAGTTTTGAGGTACCTGTACATAACTTGAGCAATTCCATTTTATGCTACTTTATACTTCTACTCCACTAAATTGAACTGATAGCTTAAGTTACTTTTCTGATTCAGATTATTAATCCACACTATCAGCACCAAATAAGATACGCTATATCATTATTGATTAAGCTGCCCAGCAATATATCAAATATTAAAAACTAGCTCCACCTTTACCAGACGCAACATTAACGTCGTGTACACACTAATGCATGGGCCATTCTGCACAATGAGCATTTGGTTCTTTAAATGTATGTTGATGCTCATACTTACCTACTTTTGCTGAAGTAAAATTTAAAATGCATGGCTTACTTTTACTAGAGTATTTCTACACTGCGGTATTGCTTCTTTCCTTAAGTGAAAGGCCTGCGTACGTCTTCCGCCACCGCTGGCAGTTGTTGCTGCTGCAGCCTTGTTGATAAACAAGCTTTTGGCCTCTTGAGTGAAATAGTTCTGAGGAAAAGCCGGGGGCTGCTGCAGCAGAAACACTGATGCTTGGAAGTTACATTTTTAGGTACTTGTATGCTGCTTTATACTTCTACTCCACTACATTTCAGAGGGATTGCGCTATAGTTACTTTTGAATTTCACGTAAAACAGCATGTGATCAGCTCATGGAAGATTGATGCATTGTCAGATGAAACACTATATGAAGTAGTTAAAATAGTTCCGCCTCAACCAACTGCAACATTTATAGGACTGCTTCCATGTTAATGCGTCAGTAATAATTATCCAATGATATAACAAGGACAGGGGCCATTATTCTGCATGATGAGTACTTTTACGTTTGATACTTTAAGGACATTTAGTTCCTAATGCTTCTGTATATTCACTTGTTGAATGCAGGACTTTTACTTCTAAAGGAGTGTAATGTGTTCATGTTGTTGTATTTCACCTTTTACTTAAGTAAATGATTTGAATACTTCTTCCACTGCAGAATCTGGATGTTATCTCGATTATCTGTGGAGTTGAGACTTTCACTACACCCCTGATTGTAATACTCAATACGTTTGGCTTTTGTTTTTGTTTTTTATTGTTGCAGCGGCTTGAAATGGAGCTAATTCCAACTACTTTATATACGTGTTGTAGTAGTTTAATGCATCGTATTTTTTGTGTTTTGTTTTTTTTTTTTTAATGTAAAATCCTTGAAGTGATGAGTAACTGCAGCTTTCAGGTAAATGCAGTGGAGTTGAAAGTACATCGGGCCTCAGGTAGGGCCGCACAATTAATTGCAATATTATTGAAATCGCAATATGGCAATAAAAGTGCAAAATCCAAATCACAAGCTGCAGTTTCTCGGTAAAGGTAAAATGTGACAAAACAGCGTTATAATGATGTGCTTCAGTGCCGCAGAGATGCCCTGGCCCACACACGTTGTTCTCCAGATGGAAGGAAACAGGCTTGTTTTGATACAGACCCCAACAAATGTCACATCATCGTGAGCCGAATAGTTTTGTCAGTGAAAATGAAAAATGTGATGCAAAAATGATCATTCCCACTAATCGTGAATCATATCTCAATCGTAATACCTGTCAGAATAAACGCAAAATGGTTATTATTATTTTTCTTTTACCATATTGTGCAGCAATATCAGGCAAGAACCACCTGTACGAACCACTTTGTCGAAGGTGTAGGTTCACAATTTTTGGAAAACAAACAGGTTTTGCTTGCTGTAATCATTCTACAGACATAGTTTTTGGTCCCTGAATACGACGTGGGCTGCGGCTAATGATTGTTTTCTTTATTGATTTAACCTGTAGATTATTTTCTCGATTAATCAATTAATTGTTTGGTCTATAAAATGTCAGAAGATAGTAAAACGTCACTAATTCTAATTTCAAGTTGATCGTATCTATTCTATCATATATGACAAAGAGACGCATCAAATCGTCACGTTTGAGGAAGCTGGAACCAGAGAAATTCTGGCATCATTGTTGAAAAACATTCCTTTTTGTTTCAGTTTCTACTACTAAGTTTGTTCTGTTTTTGTTTTAGTCTGCTGATTTCCAACCTGAATTGGGGTTTTTTTCCCCTCACTGGCAACATTTTTTTGTGAATGAAACAAACGGAGCACAACAGGCAGCCTTATACGGCAGTGAAGAGGCTGCATGAGCAGGTGGCACTGATCAGGCCGAAACGAGCGATTGGCGACAAGCTGAACCGGACTTGGGGCGCTCGTACGAGCAAAGAAGTACGAGAGACTTAGGACATGAAAATGTTCTTGCAATGTTCCCCTCTGAAGTGGAGTAGACAGATAAAGTAGCATAAAATGGAAAGTACATAAGTAAATATAAAATCAAAAGTATACTTAAGCACAGTACTGGATGTACTAAATGTACCACCACTGCTTTTTCATATCTGCTTCTTGGCCGTAGCGAAGGCAAGCACTGCTCTCATGCTTCTGGAATCATTAGACTCTATTTGGTGACCATTGATCCAAAAAGAAATAAGAATAATAAGTATAGCCTTTGTTCAGTTTCTCTTTGATTCGAGTATCGTCCTGCAGTTTGCTGTAACAGGGCTGTAAACTGGGACCCCACGTCCACGCTGTGCTTGCACTGAGCACTGAGCACTGTCAGTGAGATGAAGGTCCAAGTGTCGGCACAGCCGGAGTGTTTGCTGTGTTCAGGTTGCAGGAAACAGACTGTAAGTGTGGTTTCTTTCATACAGTCGTGACCTCCGAGTTTCTGCTTTCTGTCGATTTAGAGACAGACTGGATATTCGCTGGGTCATCTTCTCTCAAAGACGTTCAATTTATGATGACATAAAGCAGAGAAATGCAGAAAATCCTCATTTATAAAAAGAACTTTATTGTGAGAGTGCATAAAGTAGATTTACACGCGCTTAAATATGATAATATTCATAATCAATCCTTACTATATTTGTGTATTTACCGTGAAAGAGGAAACAAGGAAATAAAAATGAATAAACAAAAATGGCAGGACAGAGAACAAGCATCGCCACGTACAGAAACTCCAAAAACCAAATCTCATTGAGTGACTATCCATCACTTATAGGCCATCAGACAACCAGACTAAAATGAAAATTGGTACAGATATCCATGATAGCCAGAGGATGAAGCCTAATTAGGCAAGGCGCATTTACTAATAGAGCACATTTTATACCAAAGGCGACCCAAAGTGCTTTACAGAAAACACAGGCAAAAGCACAAAAACGTCATTCTAAAAACAGAATAAAAAGCAGAAAAAAACATTAAAACAAGGTTAATGAAAGGCAAGTAAACAGGTAGGTCTCAAGGCAAGTTTATTTGTTCTGCACCATTCAGACAAGGCAATTCATGTGCTTTACAGGGGCATAGAAATACATTAAGAACAGGAAAACATTAAGAAAAAATTAAAATTGCCTTTTGAAAGACAATGAAAACAAGCAAAAAACATAGCTAAGGATTAAAAAGGAACTGCGTTTCAAAGTCAAGAAAAACAAAAGCAAGTAAATAGTTCCAGGCTAAAATGAGATAATGACTCTGAGTTACTGGAAAGCCGCAGTAAACGCTCATGTTTTAAGCGCTGATTTAAATGAGCTGACGGTTTCAGCAGCGCTCAGGTAGTCAGGAAGCTTGTTCCACAGGTGGGGAGCGTAGAAACTGGAAGCCGCTTCACCGTGCCTGCTTTTGATCCTGGGAACACTGAGTAAACCTGTCCTGGATGGCCTGAGGGGTCTGCATGTTTCGTACCGTAAATCAGAGATGGATTTAGGCCCGAGGCCATTGAGTGCTTTTTAAACAAGTAATAGGATTTTAAAATCTATCCTTTGACACACAGGAATGAGTGATTTAAGGACAGGTGTAATGTGCTCCACTTTCTTGGTGTTAGTGAGGACGAGCTGCAGCTGTCTGATTTGTTTAGTGAGACCTGTAAAGACACCATTGCTATAGTCTAGCCTGCTAAAAATAAACACATGAAGGTTTTCTGTATCTTGTTTATCCAGAAATCCCTTAATTCTTGCTATGTTTTCAAGGGGGTAGTAGGCTGATTTTGTAACTGTCTTCGTGCGACTGTTGAGATTGAAGTCCGAATCCATAACCACACCAAGATTTGTCTGAAATTTGTAGATTTTAGTGTCCTGGATTCAAGGTGGGAACTAACTTTTAATCCCTCCTAAATGTCATGTGGTGACACTTCTGTGTTGTGTGTCCTCTGCAGTGCTCTGAGGAGCTGCCAGCGTGGCTGCAGCCTCGGAAAAGAACTGTGACTAAATACAATGTATTCTGGGCTAAATGATTGTTTAAGTGGTGAACTATTTGATAAGTTACAAAGCTAAGAATGTGACCAGACATTGCAAGCCAACTTTCAGTACTTGACACATTTCGGTCGATAGCAAAAAAAAGAAAAGCATTGAGGTTCGATACCCAACCCTTTTCCAGGTGTTTTGACGCTTTTCTCCACTGAAAACCTGTCACCGTGGAAGCCTTTAATAGCTGTCAGAATCCAAACTAAACACAGACGCTGCAAATTCTTTATGGCCTCCTTTTAAGCCTCCAGGAGCGGAGTGTTTGAACCTCTGACGAGGACCGCGATGAGGGTGACAGGCGGCTGGGCAGACTTTGCTGCAGAGGACTCGCTCTCTGCACACTGACCGTGTTGTTGTTGTTGACATTCCAGTTCGTTTTGCATTAACAAGAGAAATCTAAAAATACATCGATTTCCCCCTCCATCTCTCTCTCTCTCTCTCTCTCTCTCTTGGACAGGAAGTTGTACGGTTATTCATTGTAAACACTTGTTTCCTGTTTCACACGTTCTCCTTTACATTTAGCTGCATGTTCCTCTTTTTTTTTTCTCCCTCTTTCCCCTACAGTCAGTGGCCCTATATGGATTATTCTGTATGGATCTCATCTCATTTTGTTATTCTAATGTTCGGTCTTATTTTAGTAAATGACTTTGTGACAGCATGTTAGCTATTGTTAGCAACCATGTAACCAACTGACCTATTATTACGTTTCTCTTTATAAACATGGTTTACAGGGACAGACTTCCTCAGTAGGGTGATCTTAATCCCGTTGGTAACGATTAATCATAATCTGCAATGTTTTTGTAAATGCAAATGCTCAGTGAATGACGTGGAGTAAAAAGTAGGGACATCCTGAACTAGTTCTTTGGGCCCTGATCAAAGACATTTAATATTGAGTCTGACACGATAGTCCGATAAGATACAACCTGAAAATGAGATAAGATACAATTTAATTAATTGCAAAATAAATGTTTGTGCCAAATCTGCTCAGAATTCATGGTAAAAATAAACATACACATAGCAGCAGAAGGTATGACATGCTGATAGAACACGTGTCTGACACTTTGAAATAACAGCAGTAGCTTCTAAATTTGGCACACCTTATTTTTCATGAGCTACTTGATCCAAATACTGAAGGTTCTGGTTCAGAACTATTAAATTGATAGTTGAATGTTTAACTGGGAGAATCCCACTCCCAAAATTGATGTGACTGGATCAGCTGATCGTTTTAAGAGATGAGACGCATCACTCTGTTGGAGTTGCTGCAACTACGAAAGCACTGTTCCTCTAACGGTTATGCAGTGAGGTTACAGAGTGGAGCTTCTTCCCTCACAAATCTTTGGCCTCCTACAGTTACACAAACCTGACAATAGCCGAGTTTACCGTGTTCCTGTAACGAAGTGACTCACAGAATGAACATTTAGTAGCTACAGCTGATATGATCTGCAGCTGGTAACGTTTGGCATTCTAAACCGGCGAGGGCTTAAAATGACAGCTGCCAATCCTGGTGTCTGAACTCACCGGTACGCCCAAGTCATTTTTTCACCATCACGCAAGCTAATTTTCACTGTCGTATTCAGTGAAATGCTGCACGTTAGAGCCGGCGGTCATGAAGGAGAGCAGCGCTGCCACACTAGCGAAACTCTACAGTAGAGTTCAGTAAAGAAAGGAGCAGAGATCAGTCGGCTTCACTTTAGCTGACACTGATCCATTAAACTGAGCCTGGATGACATCTCTATAAAGAAACATAAAATGACACACACAAGTAACGTTCAAGTAGCTCATAACTTTACTTAAGTAGAGTAGGTCAGGAAATGGACTTAGTTACTTTCCACCAGTGATTTCCTTAATGTTTGTCTTCTGGGTTTGATTTTTTTAATGTTTTTTTTTTTGGACAACATAGCTCGCTACTGGACATTTTTTGGCTACTGTGTGTTTGTGTGTGTGTGTGTGTGTAACCTCAGCCGGTCTCAGTGTGGGTAACTTAGTCATCAATAATAAATATCGCTTCTCAACTTCTCATCTCACCATAAAAACATCTTCCCTACAACACCTACTATTTATTTAGAGCTCATTTGAAGAAATGATTGATTAGTGGTCAGCTTTGCCAGCGTTAATAATCAGTCGCTTCTTGCCGTCTTCAGTCTGTCTATGTTGTCTACTTGCTGTCTGCTGTCACTTATCTCTATCTTGCCATCGCCAGTCTGTCCTCATGTACCTGCATGCATTTCTTTTACTGATGGTTTGTTGGAGTACTGTATATGTAGCTTTTTATGCCTGTGAACTGTATGCTTCTTCTTTGGATTTTAAAATTTAGTGCATATTTCTGTTAACATTAATATTCCCCTTTGCAAGTCATGTATTGTGTCCTTCTATGTTGCATGTTTTAATTGGTATCTAGCCATGTAGTATATTTATGCCCGTGATGATATATTTTTTACTAACAATAATATCCTCTTTACCTCTTTATAATTGCTCTGCGTGTTTATGAACTGTTTCAACTTTAATCTTATATTATTTTATTCTTTCTTTTTTTTTATGGGACTGTTTATGCATCTGTCCAGGGACTACTGATGGAAAAATAGCATTCAGACCAGCTCTGCCACATTTACAGCAATGTTTATTAATGTGCAAATGAACCGGTAAATAAATAAATGAAGACGGTCAATTCTCTCTCCAGGCGTGTTACCTGTACCTTGTCAGTCTTCTCTGACTGACTGACTGACTGACTGCCGCCAAACGGACACACAGACGGGCAGATATGGAGAGTGGAGTCTTGGGACTGGACACCAGCGCTGCTCCAGGTGGGTCGTCTTACATAAACAGCTTAAAATATTTGCTGAAAGTAATGAATAAACAGTTGAAACAGATGGCTAAAAGTAATGGATCGATGATTGAAAGCTCCAGCTTTTGACTGTGTTGGCAGTAGAACAAATGCAAACTTGACCAAACTGACCAAAAAATTAACAATTCAGTTGTATTCTAAAATGATTGTGTTTGTTTTTAGTGTTACTTAACAACCACTTTCAAATCAGTAGAAATGAACACATTTGGGACGTGACGAGTGGTGTGGATGAAGGGGTACTTGGGTGTGGGAGGATGTTGGAGCACATCAGACAAGAAAGACTGCGAATCACTGGTTTTGATGGCTTGCTATTGTTTGATGGTGCAAATGTATTTGTCAAAGTTCGTTAAGGTTGAACTGCGGGTGACTGTTCCACACATATTTACCTTGCCACTCTGAGTCTTCAAGTATATTGGAATTCAATGTGATATTACCTTGTCATTAATTCTGGGCCCTCCGTCATCTCTTTATTGTTCCTTATCAAACTGGTGGTTGAAAAGAACAGCTAGGTCGCCAAGATGTGCAGGGAGAAGGCTGATGCGTGCGATGGCTCCGCTCGATTCACCTGCTGTGTTTGTATTCAATCAGTTTTAGTTTCTGTTTGTCTGTTGACATTGTTTGCTTGATTGATCCTCAGATCCCAAAGCGCAGTCAGACTGCAACGTAGCCTTTCTGCGGCGTCGGGCCTGGGCCCAGAGCAGAGACTCCATCTGGCAAGAACCAGAGCCAGAGCACAGTGGCGCCCAGGGGCCCCAACAGAGCCAGAGGGACGGGGAAGCCCAGAGAGCCTCAGAAGATCCAGGTTAGACTGTGCTCAACTCTCACCAAAGCAATGTTGTAACTGGGGATAATTTCTGCTACATATCATATAAAATTCACTTTCCTTCACTATCAGCCTCATGAGCTGAGTACCAAAATCAGTGCAGATTTGATATTATCACACTTATATATTGCCGTATATATATATCGATTGATAAGTAATGGTGTAGTGTTTTTGTTGTAACTTAACACTACACCATAGTGTCTCTGTTTGTCCTCCAGAAAGCGCCTAAAAGCTAATTTATTGGTTTATTTTTTACAGTATGAAACAAATACTGGCAGATATATTTTTAACTCTCAAATATTTATATTGGTATGGCCTCAAAAACCTCGCTCAAATGCTGAAATGTGTTAAGCTGCAGTTCCTCTTATGTCCACTAAATGCTGCTCTAAGAAAACTATGACTGCATTGAAGTGAGTGGGGAAAAACCACAACTTCTCTTTAGCAGAACTTTTTTTCTGTAACAAGATATTAACGCTGACGAAGGGACATGTGCTGGGTATGGGTGGGCGATATGTATAAATTCATATATCACGGTATATGTACATAACTTTAAATCACAACATTAATTATATATTGTGGTATTACTTGTGACAACAATTACTCTAACGATAAAATAGTACAGCAGAAAACAAAACAACACAAGATTTCCTAAAGCCTGAAAAGATGTAGGCTGAAGCTATAGTTTATCTCGCCTGCCCTCTTTAACAATACACAACCTATGTTGAAACTGTTACTGAAATACAAAGATTTTTTTCGCATTAATCCTCACCCTTTGTTTTGGCCATGCTAGCGGCTCTAGGGATTAAGTTTGGTTGGTTGGTCAGTCGGTCCACCACTATGGTTCAGATTAAAATCTCAATAACTATTGTATTTAGTGTCATGGAATTTAGTACAGATACCCCCAAATTTGCCCATTGGATGAATACTCGGGATTTTGGTGATCCCCTTTACTCTAGCGCTGTCATGGGGTTGACATTAGTGGTTTTGAGTGAAATGTCTCCCCAACTGATTAATGTATTTCCATGAAATTTGATTCTCACATCCATGTCCCCTTAAGGATGGATTCTAATTATTTTGGTGTTTCCTGCACCATCATAATTGTAATTTTGTCCAATACTTTGATTCATGGCCAAAGAGCTGTAAAACATTCACCATCAGCCTCAGCTGTACTTTGTATTTAGTGCTAATTAGCAAATGTTAGCATGCTAACACGCTAAACTAAGATGGCGAACACGTTATACCTACTAAACATGGGCACTGTGCGCATGTTAGCATGCTGACGTTAGCTATTAGCTCAAAGTACAGCTGTTTATTTATTAGGATCCCCATTAGCTTCTGCCGTAGCGGTCGCTAGTCTTCCTGGGGTCCACATCATAATTTACAACAATATGAAAACACAAAATGATGAGGTGGCATCAATATCATGTAACATAAGCACAATAACACCATAAAATAAATAAATAAAATACATACCTTTTTACAATGAACATATTCATACACACACTCAATCCAAACTGTTCTCTGTACAGCGCCACTGGCATGGCTGTAGTCTTGTTCAAACTTCCCCAATCCTCTCAAGTCATATTGGCTTTCTTTAATTGTAAACAACATTTGGATACTTGAACTTTGATAATCGATTAATTGTTTGACATTTACCAGGCAAAAATCCGCTGGTTCTAGCTTTTCAAATGTGAAGATTTGCTGCCTTCCTGTTTTATACCATATTTAAATTTACATTTTTGGACTGTTGGTCAGACAAAACAAGAAATTTGAAGCTGTAACTTTGGGCTCTGGGAAACTTTGATGGACAATTGGACATGTTTCACTAAACTACTAATTGGAAAAGTAATTGACCGACAGATGGAATGATAATGAAAATAATAATCTTCGCTGCAGCCACAACGGTGTGAACAGGAACCGGTATATTTAAATAGAAACTGTGGTGGAATTGCGACCTGCTGGCACCATGGCCATAATGAGCTGAGATGTTGAGATTTTCTGTCCTGAAGTCCGTCACTGCTATAATGCTTTTATAGCATGTTGTAATCACTGTTGCACACGGCATCTGCTGGCAGATTGCTTTAACATGCTCATCTGTCTCTCCCTGTCAGGGCGAGTTCCTAACAACATCACCAGCTGGCTGATTGAATGCAGGTACAGTGTGACGATTGAATGCAGGTACATTCACCACGTGATTAAAGGACCACACCCATGCTATTAATGTCCTGTTTCAACCCTGTGGCTACATGCCATATGTGTTAAAGCGGTGCAGCCTTTTCAATCTGTACTTGATGACATCTTAAAATAACGCTGGCCAAATGTGGACTGTGGTGGATTATTTCTCTGCAGCCACTTTCAAGTTTGTGCAAGTTGATTTTCTTAGACATGAACTGAAACCAGTAACGGCTTATAAGGAGACAAATCTAACAAAAAATGGATGGATGATTAGAAAATGATCAGCAGGAACTACTAAGTCCAGACTTGGTAGTTCTGGACTGAAATATGAAATTTAGGCAGTATGGTTCTTTAAATCTTTACTGAGTGGTTGAGTGACAGACTGGCGAGCTGGGTTTCTTGCTTACTGGTTTATTGATATGTTTTCCTGGTGTCTGGAGGTGTGTTTGTGTGTGTGTGTGTTTGGGAGTTGTGTTTATCAGCTGCTGACGTAGAACCAATACACAGCCAACGCCTAGACATACAGCACACAGAACACTCACACACAAAGGGAGCAGACCAACACCCAGAGATATGGCACATAGAGCTGTTCAGGCGAAGGAAGAATGAAAGAAAGAAAATGCAGGAAGAGGCTGACAGAAGACGGAAAGAAAGGCAGAAAGGAGAGTAAACAGAGGAGGGGTTCCTTCTGCTGAATCAACACTGTTATCACACACACACAGTATTAGCTGCTGTCACTCACAAACCTTTGACTCTACAGCGCTCTGACGTGTCCTCTGTAACGTCACCATGGTAGCATGACCAGCAGAATCGGAATAACAGGTTACTAGGGCAACAGCCGCAGGGCAGAGGCCTGAGGCCAACATGGCTGCTGGTAGAAAGTGGGAAGATTAGCGAACACTGCGGCTGTGCGCTGTTATACAACCATCCGTGTGTGTGTGTGTGTTTGTGTGCATGTGTTTGTGTGTGTTGAATGGTGGCATGAAGTTTGTCCCATTGATAAGAGCTGCAGGTTGTGTAACAGCTCAGTGTTTTCAGCGTCCTGCTGTAGACAGCAGCTCAGACCATCTAGCTTACTGCTGCTGTCAACTAGCCTGGTCAGTAGAACACCTGGGATAGGTACCAAAAACAGGATTTAGCCTGGGATATTTAGTCTAGCCTGGTCAGTAGTTGACTACAATAAGTAGCCTGGCCTGACCAGGAGCGTTACTTAGCTTAAGCCTGGTGGGGGGGGGGTAGTAAGCCTAGGATAGTTATCTTAAGACAGATCAGGAGGTATCCTGGTATACCTTGCCTTAGACCAGTGTTTCTCAACCACTGTGCCGTGGTACACTAGTGTGCTGCGAGAGATCGTCAGGTGTGCCGTGGGAAATTTTTCAATTTCACCTAATTGGTCTAAAAAACATTTGATTTAAAACTCATTAATTATTGTCTGCAAATAATGTGCCATTGTCGAGTGTTTATTTGATTGCTATTCAAGATACTTTGATAAGAACGACTGTATATTGTTAATATAGGCTACAGAGTTTCATTTTTTAACATTTTTGGTTGGTGGTGTGCCTTGTGATTTTTTTTTTTTTTTTTCAATGAAAAAATTTACCATGGCTCACAAAGGGTTGAAAACACTGCCTTAGCATGACAGACAGGCAGTTAGCCTGGGATAGTTAACCTCAGTCTGACAAGTTGTGATAGTTAGCGTAGCCTGGTCAGTACTTAGCGTGGGCTAATGAGCATTGCACAACCAGGATTTAGCCTGACCAGGGGTTGGCTTTGGATTGTTTGTTGTTAGCGAGCTTAGCCTTGTCAGGCTAAAGGTATTTTAAGCTTGTCTGATGTAGCAGTAAGTTAACAGTAGATGAGCATTAAGCGTGAAACACACCGACATCAAATATTTTCTATGTAAACTCAGACAGTGACTCCCGGAAGACGCACATCAGTGTGGGTCATTCTGGCTACGGTGTCCTGTTGACTTCTTGCATGTGGCGTATCTGGTGTGTGCTACGGGTGTCATTATGATATGATGCAGTAATGCAGCCGGTGTGTTTTGACTCGTATACTGTGGGCTAATAGGAGCTGAACTGACCTCACTGATAGAGTAGTCTTTTGGATTGTTATGTTTTTAATGGTGAGTATATGATTTGGGTTGATATATATCTCTGTCTCTGTCTATTGTCCAGGACTCCCCTCGGAGCCTCTCTAGATGATCAGAGTGCATCTCCCATCAGAGGTAATCCACATTTTCTGTGTGTGTGGTTCTATTAGGACCCCAACCTGTTAGGATTCTGTCATCCCCTCCATTTGGGGTCTATGGTGTAGGACTCCATACTTGCAAAAAGACATCCCAACTTTTTAAAGTTATTCTTTGGTTTTGGTTAACGTTTGCAGTTCTGTGTCAGAATTCGTTGAGGAATTTCTCTTACTCAGTGTATGTTACTAAAGGGATTTCATAACTTTACTACTCCGTGTGTACTTTGTGTGAGAACAGGAGTGCTGAGGAACGGCTGCAGCTTTGAAGATGACCTTTCACTGGGAGCTGAAGGTCAGTACACATACAAACCCACACTACAAACAAGATTACAGATTTCAGCTCATTGTTAACAGTTTCCCCCCTCCCATATTCTAATTCTGTATTTTACCAGATGCCCCCAACTTAAAAAAACATTTAAGTAACCATCTCACCATCTTAGCTTAATTTTGATGCAAAACAGATGCTATGTGTTTAAAAAGCCAAATCAACAGTTTTAATGTGGATTGATGAAAATGTTTTATTCTTCCTTTATTGAGTCTGTCCTTTCTTTTTCTGTGATTAGTTGGTTTGGCAGTTTTAGTCTTACCCTACCCTACCCTTTGCTACCCTTAATGACCTTTTGTAAGGCAAGGCAAGTTCATTTGTATAGCACATTTCAACAACAAGGCAATTTTAAGTGTTTTACATAAAACATAAAAGCAAAATAGGGCAATATATAAAGACATTTAAAAACACGTCAAAAGAGTTGAATGGAAAATAAAAACAAGTTAAAACTTGAGAGTAAAAGTTGTAGCACAGTGTAAGATATTAATAAAAAGCCTCAAATTTGACTTTATAAAAGGCATCACCAAACAGAAAGGTCCTCAGCCTTGATTTTAAAGAACTCAGAGTTGCCGCAGACCTGCAGTTTTCTGGGAGTTTATTCCAGATATATGTGGGAAAAAAAAGGTGTATAGATAATGACAAGTAGGAACCGCATGTAGATGATAAAGTTTCAGTCAGCCATAAAAGTCATAAAACCTCTCTCCCAGGGTCGTCCGGTTTGTGTTCACACTGGCATTTTACAAATCAACAAAGAACTGTTAACGTGAAGTCATACAAACTGAGAGGTAACTCATTGATTGGACGGTTTTGGCAACTGTCCTCCTGCATCATCAGCACAGGAGGATATAAAATCTAGTGTCTTGCAGAAAGTCATGCAGCACCTTAATGCTTCTTATGTGTATGCTTATGTTCTCGAAGGTCACGAACAAATAACTGATTAAAATTAGTAGACTGCAAATCGAGAAAAGCTCTCATTGTTATGTGTGTTCGTTGTACAAAAAAAATCCTTCAACTTCATGAGAATGCAGCTTGATCGCTTTTTTCATTTTGTTTTGTTTCGTTTCTCTATTTGCACGTATAAAAAAGTTAGAAAAAAAATACAATATATAAATGTCAAGGGAATGTGAAGGAGAATTTCCTAAAAACCATCCAGCGGCTTGAAAAGTGGCATTCTCCAGGCAGCATATTACCGGAAATAAATACAGCAATGTAGTATTCACAATTACATAGTTTAGAATATACTTGACAACAATATATCCCATAAACACCCATCTGTTACACACGTATAATATACTTGGGTATATATGTGGGTGGGTGTGTCACACACACATCAAGAACACTCGTTCATAATACATGTAAATATACACAAACACTATCATTAAAAAGCAATATTCCTAAAAGGTCTCTAGACGAAGGAAAATAGGAGCTGGATCCAGCTGATATAGGCAGTCCATATGGAAAATATAATTAAAAAAAAAAAAATGCAAAGGCAGAGAATTCCATATTTTGGATCGCCGGTAGAATATAGGGGGGGGTCTAAGGAGACAAGAGCTGCCTGTGGATTAAGTGTGGAATTGATAATTGTAAAAATATGTCATAAAAAGGAGGAGGAAGTCTTTTTATGGAACTGTGAACAAATAAAACAATCTGGAGATGGTTCACATGATAAACACTGAGGACACCTAATTGAAGAAATAGAGGCTGAGAGGAATTTCTTCAATGTACACAACCTATTATTATTATTATTATTATTATTATTATTATTGTTATTGTTATTGCTTGTTTCTGAATATGGGCTGAGGTTTGCCCTGGTGAGTACTAGCCCAAGCTATATTACAATTAATATACAAATAAAACATTGAGTAATATAACATAGTGGCATAATATAACAGGTTTTACCTAGTATACAAAAAGTATACAGGGCCATAACCATTACGTGGTTATGGCCCTGATATGAGGTTTCCAAGATAATTCAAGCAGAACACCAAGGAATCGTATTCGTAATGAGAAGTGTTTGTGTTGTTTGTAAATGAAGGACAGATGTCTGACAAACATAACAGTGTCAGTAGAATCAACACCGCCCCATCTTCATTCCTCAGTCCTGTTTCTTATCGAGGGAAAAGTCAACAGTCATGGAGGTGTGGAAACACACTGCATGCATGACTGACCATCCTCTTGTGTGTGTGTGTGTGTTCATAATTCCTCTGATCTGCCTTGAATACATCAGTAATGGCTCTGATAGAAAGAGGCTGAATGTGTTATTGAGTGAACAATAGACTGTAATGACTTTATGTTGGAGCAGTGAACACTGAAATGTGGGAATGCTGTGTGTGTGTGTCAGCTGGTGGAATCTGGGACTGAATAGATGCTAATGAGTTGATGCCTCAAGGTCAGAGGTTGTGTTGAATTGATCAGGGACATCTTGTTCAGGACCCGCAGTGTCTGATACAGTTTAGTTACAGTATAGTTACATGTCTTGCTAACATTGAAACAACTCGCCCAATTCAACGTTTTTCTGTCATGTGCTGGCAAAGTGCAATCATCTAATCTTATTACCAAAATGGTTCTTCATTTAGCAAACGTGGAGGCGAAACAAATTCTTAACTAAAAAGCTAGACAAAGGGCAAATGCACACCTATACATATTTTCTAGGGCAGGTGGTTTAAATCAGCCCAGAGAGGTTTAGGAATGGGATTTTATCAAATTCATATCCTGTATAGAATCCGAATCTAAGCTGCGTTATTTTTTTCCAGGATCCCCGCCTGTCCCCTCCACCACAGCCTAAATGCACTGCCCCCATTCAAAGGAACGGGAGGACTGGCGTTTTCGCCGCATTGTCTGTCTGATTTGGTGCGAAAACAAAGGGAAGAAAAGGAAATATCTTTAGCTGTTCACCAGCTAGTCGCTAACTGTCTGTCTGCTGAGCAGGCAGTGTTCAGCGGCTTTTTTCAAAACTCTTTCTCAACAAAAATAAAAAAGAGCTGCATGCTGCGGCCAAAGACGGCATGAGATCGGTGAGAGTCAACCTCAATGGTAAACTTGTGGGCTGTAAACCAAAGAAATGAGCTGAAGGAGAAGTAGAGCTGAGGGGAACTGCAGAATCAGGTGGATATTCTCTGTGGGTTCAGCTCCACGAGCGACCCGCTTCACATAAATGTCGAATTCAGCGGATCAGAGAGCAACATTTACGAAGTAGAAAACCATTTGGGTGTGCCAAATATATACGGTATATACATAGAGAAAAAGAGCACTAGAAATTACATGAATGGATCCAAACTTTTACGTAATGTCAAAATAAAGAATAATGTGCGGTGTGACTTCACCTTTACAACTTCTCCTCAGTTAGTGCCACCAGGACTGAGCCTGCATTGACTGTTTGCGTTTCTGTACATTCCCGCTGCCTCGAAATTTTGTCATGTTTTAATTTCACACACCACAACCTTTGGTATTTGTTGACCAGCCTTCTCAGTCGGTATGTCTTCTTCTTGTATCAGCCTAAATCTCACCTCATGTTGTCATGTCCTTGACAGTAAGTGCCATAATCATGTTGACATTTGTCAGAAGTAGCTTATGCCCTTAGTGGTGCAGAAGACTTGTCATGTATGAACAGATCCTAATGGGCTGTACTGATGTGAAACGTTATCAGGACACGACGGGAGGGGATTAAAGTGCTGATGTGTGAATAGGATGGAAGTGAATTAGTTAATGAAAGGATTCAGGGTGAATGGGATGGACGTGAGTCAGTGAATTAGAGTAAGGAGGCGAGTTGTTGTCATGTTTGGCTACTTTAATCCAGTTTCCATCAGAGAAGAAAACACCGTGGTCTCAAAGATAGAAGAAGAAATTCAGTTGAAATGAAGTGGAAAAGAGAGAGAGACACGCAGACAGACAGTGGCAGGGCGACAAGTCCCAACAGGTTCTTTTGAACTGACAAAGAAAACAGCAGTCACTCCTCCAGCTGGTGATGACTTTCAGTTCTCTGACAGAATGAAAGTTAACCTGCTTCATTGTTATTTATACAGTCGGAAACAGCAGCAGATTTAACCCTCAAAATTCTCAGGGTTTTCTTTTTTAAACAACGGGTCCTTGATTTCAGACAGAGATGGACAAAAGCAGCTTTTTTGAACCGATGGCTGTTGTATTCTCTGTGAAGCTAACTAAGCTAGACGTGCTAAAAATAGCAGCTCATTTTGGTGCAGATAAACACAGTTTATTCCATTCCTTGCACTTTTGCTCTTGTGTTTTGGAAATATTATAAATCACACCACCGTCCAAACTCTTTAAGTGTAGTGTAGTTTTGTCACTACAGCCCCACATATACTGCTTCAACATGCGGAAACATTCAGAGCATGGCAGACCTAAGCTACCTTGCAACACTTGTTACATTGTGCTAAGCTATGATTGGACAATCACTGTTTGGGGGAGGGAGTTAGCTTGAGGGAGCTTGTTTGACATTTTTACAGTTTTTTGACTCGTATTGACTAAATGTTTCAACAATCAGAAATATATTTGATTAATTATTAATAAAAATAATCATTAGTCACAGGCTAATATGCTGCCTTCCCTCAGTCTGATCAACAGATTCTTTTTTTTTTATTTTTTTTTATTGATACATGAGTAATCTAAATTTCCTTGTTTTTCTCTGCAGCCAACCATCTTCAGTCCAGTAACGATAAAACTGAATCCTGGTGAGTCCGCGTTTATTTTATTCTCTGCATTCAGTTATTAAAGTTCCAGCTGGTTGTTTACTCAATTTCTCCTCTCTCTACGCTGTGTGTGTGCGTGTGTGTGTGTGTGTGTGTGTGTGTGTGTGTGTGCATGTTAATGTATTTGCGTGTGTAGTTTTGGTCTTGCAGCAGATCAGAAGAGGAGTCAGTATAAAGAGAGAGCAAGAAGTATGAACTCCACAGGATCAGGGAAGAGCAGCACTGTGTCCAGGTCAGTTCTCCTCATCAGTCAGACTCATGGAGGTTTGTGCAGGAAGTAACGCAGTGATCTCAGGCAGAGAGGGGTGGAGGCACAGAGGGCGGTTATTAAACTTCAAGACAATTAAATGACACTCCAGAGAACTAGTTTGTGTTGTTTGTGAGGCACAGGCATGCAGAGCAGTGGTGCCTAACCAAAGTGGGGGTCCCAAGATGAAATCTGAACATGATAAAAGAAAGTAAAAATAAGATTCCTGTTACATCTGCCAATATGTCATTGTTGGATTTCTTAAACTCTCAAATAGCAACATGGGTATGGACCTCAAACATCCAGTATTGGTCGGCCAAAATTATAGGAAGACATTGCTTCATTTTAAGAGGTCACCAGCAAAAATACTATGGAAACCACTAATATCAGACTGTGTAAGATGGGTATATATAAAGATGTAAACATGAAGGTTAACGCAGTTGGTTCGAGGCATTGTGGTTAGTTCCACAGTCCTCCTTCGGTTCAAAACTAGTCCAAAGTTTATCCGAAGCTAATATGAGGCTTCACTGCAGCTCAACTGTCTCAGACTGCTGAAGCCTCATATAAGATTTAGATAAACGTTTGAATGTATTTTTGCACAGAATGAGGACTGTAGATTTTGTCCCCCATCACTTACAGTGGAAGCGCATTAGAAATGTATCTTCTAATGGCCAGTATGAACAGGCCGAATAATTACAGCAAAGAAAAACCTGTTTCAGTGTTTCACCTGACTATTGTTTTGAGACAGACATGAACAATTGTGAACCTATCCTTTTCAACATATGTTTAACTCCTCACTTGTCAGTGGAAGAGGACGAACAGCTGAATTATGTGATACAGGACCTTTAATGCATATTGTTTAAAAAAATAAAAACAAGTTTTCCGTTATTATGGCAGGGCTAAATGCAAACCCAGGTTTACTACATTTTACAGCCCCTCCCACATAAAAAGAATCCAGTGCAAATCAAACCTAATCTTTAAACTTTCATTGTAACTGTGGTGGGGAGGACTTTGTTTTCCTGGAACTTGTGTTCTCAGGCACTACTTCTTCTCCAGTTGACCATCCAATCCCTGAAATAAGGAATTTCTATGAAGGGGTCCTTTGGCAACATTACGTAACATGGCAGGAAGCACTACGGTTACCTTGTGGACTCATTTAAGGAGAAAACCAAGTTACCCAAGCCTTACCTAGCTAGATAACTGCAGGCTAGCAACTACCAGACCATAAAAAGCCCATAAGCAGGACATTCCTGAATCCAGAGAAATTCCTTAACTGAACTTGTTTTTCCCTCTCACCAGAATCTATCACATACCACAATTATTATAAGTAGTCACAATTTTACAATTTTATTTATTTATTTTTACAAATGACTAGCAATTTTTAATAATACTGCAACTAAGGGGAAGAGCATTGTTTCAGTCTCCAGAGAGGCTGAGCCATCACACTCACTAACTACCTCACTAACCGACTAAGCCACTAAAAGCAAGCTGTGTGTGAGAAGTACTAACTGGCTGTCTGTTGTCGTCGTGTTTCAGAGGTGTCGGAGCAGTCAGGAGATCCTCCTTACCCTGTGCTTAGACTGACTAAACTAAGCAACAGACTAACTCACCAGCTAAGTGACTGCCTGTGTGTGTCCACAGTGTGTCAGAGCTGCTGGACCTGTACGAGGAAGACCCTGAGGAAGTCCTCTTAAATCTTGGTTTTGGTCGAGAAGAACCCGATCTAGCCGCGAAGGTACCCTCCAGGTTCTTCATCAACTCCTCCGTAGCGCGAGGCATCGACATGAAGGTACTGACAACAGCCGTGTGATAACACTGGAAACGAACTCTGAATGGAAACAAACATGGCGTGCTTTTAAAGGCGACTACTGGTGACAGCAGCACAAAAACCAGTATATTCTCTGTGACTCTAGGTCTGTTCATTTGATGGCATCCAAGGCAGAGTGAGCAGGCAAACAAACGTTCCTAACCTTGATCACCCAGAACACAGCAGTGTTGCTAATGCTAACGCTAGAAGGGCAATGAAAAGGTTAACATGCTGATGTTGAAGAGGTATAATTTTAACCATGTTCACCCTCGTAGTTTAGTTTGTCATCAGGATTCACCCCATGAATGAATGTCTAAACAAAATCTCATGGCAATCCATTCAATAGTTGTTAAGATATTTCAGTTTGGACCAAAGTGGTGGACTGGCTAGAATGGCAAAAAAAAAAACACTGTTTAGTTTTGCCTAGTTGTGGGGACAAACGTCTCATTTTTGGTCAAAAGCATGTAATTTTACCTGTGAGAACACATCCGATTAACTTTTTCGGAGTCTGCTAACTGCCTTGCAGCATTAATCATGGATACTGTTTTATAATGACATCACTTCCTGTTGTTCACTTGCAGGTCTACCTGGGAGCTCAGCTGCAGCGCATGGAACTGGAGAACCCCAACTACGCTCTGACTAGTACGTACCTCCATGCTGTCTACAGTACTCCTGCATGTGTTCTGGTGTTTATGACTGTACTCTTCTCTCTACACCGTCAAACGAGTGTCCTGATGTAGTCAGCCTCAGAAGGGCAACAACACTCGAACGCCTCCGTACTGCAGATGGAGGGTTAACCGTTAGTGATGAGAAGCTCAGAGGTTCACGTCCTGAAACTGCAGACAGAGGAAGTGAAGCTCAAAAACTGCGTGTGTGTGTGTGTGCACGCTGTTCCCAGTATTATTATGCTGTTTTGTGGGGTCCTTCAGCTCTTTTAGCTGTTCTGCCAACTGCCTGGACAACACCGCCAGCAAGGACAAAGAACTGTTTGTCCCAGACACACACACACACACACAGACCTGCTCCGCTAACATCCTAGCCTCTTTTTTGTTTTCAAACTCATGTTTGCATGAAGGTACTGGCTCCCTAATTAAACACACACACACACACACACACACACACAGCTGCTTTTTCTTCTTGACAGTTTAAATGTCTTGGTGCTGTAAAAAATGCTTAACCAAAGATCCTCTGTGTGTGAGAAGATGAATCACTCCATAGCTGAAAGTACTTCAGGTCTGTAGAAGTTTGATTTTACACTTGAGTGACTGACTGACCAGTTTAAAACTCATCACTTGTCCCAGTTTGTTTGAGGTAAATGAGACAGTTAATGAGTTTTGTTGAGCCGAGTGGTCTAAACATTTGCACTTCAGCATGAACTAGAACATGTATCTCTGCTCTTTTGGTCTGTGGGTTTTTTTTTTTATGTTTAGCACAGCAGATTTTATATTTTTGCCACTATGCACCAGTTTTCCAAGTCTTAGTGACTTTTATTAGTTTGTTCTATTTTTGGTTTTGTCTCTTCTGGTTGCTGTTGCTGGCTGTAGTAAATGCAAGTCAAAAGTCACAGTCGTTATCAGTTCACACAGCCTGCCATACATTTGTCACTGCTGGGAACCCACGTCCACTTACTGTATGTGAGGATGTCATAAGGCCTGACAACACCACATCCACCACAGATGTCAGATTAAAAAAGACAATATTTGGCGCAAAGAGTCAGAGCACTTTCTTGTTGCTGAAACTCATAAGGTTGTTAGCCTGGGTTCAGATTTTTTCTTTTATTATATTGCCCCAGTACTTGAACAGCCATATGAAAGTCTTGTTAATTTATTGGATGATGTCACTGTGAGTGACTGACATGGCTAAAGAAACTGATTTCTGATCAGTCGTTCCATTTCTCGGGATTGATATTTCTTTGTAGTCTGTTGGTCTGAGGTATTAACCTGGATGTTGGATTTCTAAAACAACCTGATGGAGTGCATTATGGATAATGGGTGCGGGCGTGGCTGCTCATATATACATATTGTTTCTATCTGCTTATCTCAGGATCTGCAGATAACAACTGAAAGTGTCACGAGCTGTCTGGTGGCACAGACACTGAACTTAAGCTCAATGAGCGGAGTCAGGAGGAGAGAAGAGGGCCAACACAGTGCACATTAAAAGCCCGCTGAGAGAAAGTGGAAGAGATAAAGAGTTGCTTGTTGACTGTAAGATACTCTTCACTGTATCACTGACTCACTAACGTCCATCACTTTCACTATGGAAAAAAAAAATGTCCAACTTTAGCGCCCCTCAGTGGTGGTATCAGAATAGACAATGGCAGACAGCAGTGCAGGATCACTTTCAGAGAAACTAATGAATGGGCTGAAAGCAGCACATACATAAAGGGTACTTTCACACACAACCTGTTTGGTTACACCTCTGGTGGGTTTGTCCGTGTGGTTCAGTTCGTCTTGGCTGGCGTGAAAGCTGTCAGTCGAACTTGGTACGAACTAAACGACCGGACCAAGACTGCCTGAAAAGGAGGGTCTTTGTCTCTCCGTTTGTGTTGTGAAAGTGTAGCAGGCCAATCACATGACTGTGTTGTGGCGTATTCACATTATTGCCGAAAAACCGCTATTGTGGACGCCTCACCATTAATGACAGCTCTGCGTGGATGCCTGCGGTGCGCAGAGTGGAGTGGGGGTGGGTGGGATGGTTGGTGGTGGTGGTGGAGGGGGGGGGTGACGAAAGTTCAAATTTGTTGATCTTTGACCTGAGCTGCGCTAACCTTTTGTAGTCACAGCCAATCCCGTTCGACCACTGCTTTAACTGAAAGATGGACAAAAAACAAATAACTTGTGTTTCTGGATTTCCGGAACTTTACACTAACAAATTAGCTGTGGGATCGCTATGTCACACCCTATTTAATGGACTCAATGAACTGCCAAAGTACACGGAGCAGTTTTCTCCTGGATTATTACATTTTTGTACCAATTAAAACTTCTGCCAAAAGAATTATTTGAAAGATCTTTAACAGTGGATTGTCAGGTCAGCTTAAGACATCAGGGATTGCTTTCTGATTGGGTATTATTTTGTAACTGATCTATATATTACTTAAGGTGTCAGTATGCTAGTTAGGTCGCACGGCATGGCATCCGACCACACCTGAGGGCACAGGTGTTTATAGCTGTTTCAAAGAGCCACAATTGAAGGCAGGGTGAAAAGCCTGAGAGGGGAGAGAGACGCGACACTCATTCAAGTGAGTATAAAGGCCCATACTTTTGGACGGTCTCTCCTCGAAGGGACTTGGCAGTGTTGCGCTCATTTGTACACGAAAAGGGATGAAATTGTGTGAGGACAGAAAAAAGAGAGGTTGAGAGAGAAGTTCAAACCCTGGTTACTTTTTCGCCGCCACACACCTGGCCAATCGCTGCATACAGTGGGGGTGAATGTTGGACGGTCGGTTTCGCAAACTTGTCAGATGTAGCCCCCCCCTTCATTTCCGACATTGAAAAGGTGTGCTGTTTAACAAACCGACAAGCACTACATTTGAAGTATACTGACAGTATTATACCGTCTAAGACTTCACACTTGAGTTGTGGAGCCCTATGTAGTAAATCTTTAGTTTTGAAATAACTACTACTAATTTTACGAAAAGCTGCAGTGACTCAGATCAGGACTGGATCCTTTTTGTAAGTGAACTGCTCCTTTAACAGTCACTGGTCTGTCTGTGGTTCCTGGAAGCTTTTTTCTCTCTTTTCCAGAACATTCTCATACTGTTCCATCGGTTCCCTGGATCCCAGACGTGTGTGTGTGTGTGTGTGTCTGTGTGTGTGTGTGTGTGTGTTGTTGTTTGTTATGTAAGCTCTGTTCTCACCATCAGAAAGAATCCCTTGGGATGAAGAGAGAAAAAGGAGGGAGTACGTGTCGTTTTCGCTTATTCCTCACTTCCTGTTTTAGGATCCTCAGAATGAGCATTAGTGCGGAGTCAGCAGTCAGCAGGAAACAGACTCACAAAGTATTACTATCATCACGCACGGCTGCTGTAATAAGAGGTTCATGTTCTGTATTCATGTCCAGATGTGACTCAACTGAACTGAACTGTATGACTGACTGGTTTGTAGCTTGGACACAATCATTTGTTTACTAGGTGTTTTTAACATGAAGGTGTATTTATTTGTAGCTTCTTTCAAAATATTTGCAGCTTGTTTTAAAGGTTGTTTTTGTATCCACCTGAAGAATCTTCAGACCATCCATTGTTTTGTGCTGGGCATGTAGTGTACAATGGGATTATAAGAGCTTTTTCACGGACGCTGCTGAAGGTCAATGAGAGCACGTACAATGAATGAGCGTTAAAAATAAGACTGAGGGCTAAAAGAGGCTCAAAAGCTCCATAGAGCTTCAGAGTTGCCGTGGATTCAGTGAGTTACATGGTGGACTACAACTTGAGGTATCTTTTTAGCCTGTATTTGTTTCCATTTTTGCAAATTGGGACCATTGAAAGTGTACTGAATTACAGACAACTATCACTGGATTACTTTTATACTGAAGAAAACTTAAAAACGGGATGATTCTCAGGCAAGTTTTGGAGTTATAAGGAGCATCTTTTTTTCTAAGTGGATTTATGGAATGAATCTATAGATTCACACTGAATCTAAAAATATGTGTATCATGTCTGCGTGTTCAGGTTTTGAGGGCGTTATGACTCTAAGAAAGAGTGGGATTTTTGACGCAAATTGTGGTGGTTTAAAAGGTTTTAAAGTACCTTAATAACCTTCATGAGCTGCATGTCACAGCCGCTGCTGCTCCAGCTGCCGACTGTGTTGATCAGTGGGCCAAACTACAATAACTCTCTTCCTGATTTTTTTTATTTTTATTTTTTTTTCCATAACACCAGCATGTACCTGTCCCTTTCACCTCACACAGTATCCTCGCCTCACCTCTCTCTCTCCACGCGCTTTTAATTCACGTTGGACTTTTCATTCTTGATGGCATCTTTTAGTATTTACAAAAGTTCACAATAGCACTACTGCAAGTATTGACTCGCTGTAACAGTAATTACGGTAGTTTTCGCCCATCCAGAGAAGACATTTCCGTCCTTTATGATTAAATGAGAATAAAAATGGAGTTGGGAGATTTTTACATGACAACAGTGATGGAACTGAATGCCATGAATGAAATACGTCAACCAGGGCAAGTCAAGGTTTTTTGTTTTTTTTTAACATTTGCGGTCAGAATGGGGTCAAAGGTGAGAGCAGGCCTGTTCTGTATTTCAGGTGGTGACATCAGAGTGATTTATGAGGCGTTTACAGAGCGACTGACGAAACCCAGAAGTCTGTGTTTCATAACAGACTGACAAGTATTTAGACAGCGAGGGATAGAGCAATGGAGGGTGGGAGGGACGTGTGAGGAAGGAAGGAATGTATGCAAGTCATCATCCTGTTACAGACAAGACTGACAGCTCCACTTACACAACCACAAAAGAAGAAGGCTGGAAAGAGGAGTGGCTCTGACGTCTGTGTCCAGTCCCAACATGAAGCTTTCTGCTAATCAGTCTTTTACTGCAGTTAGTTATTGAATCCCAAACTCCTATTTTTTGTAAAACAAGTGTAAAAATATTTCTTCTGTTTCCAATAATTCTAATGCAGTGATCTAACTTATTCTGGCTGTATCGGAAATCACTCTCTT
Organism: Coreoperca whiteheadi; assembly: GCA_011952105.1. NCBI lineage: Eukaryota > Metazoa > Chordata > Actinopteri > Centrarchiformes > Sinipercidae > Coreoperca > Coreoperca whiteheadi. Next base: position 8,093,474 of record CM022488.1, on the reverse strand, counting down.
GTTCACTCAATCACTACTCGCTATATAACAACCACTCAAAAGCAGTTATTTGCAAGTTACCAAAACCAACTGACATGCAGTAAACCTAGAGCTTTCAGGGCTTTTTGAAAAGCGTTAATAGCTCCTACCAACCACTATCACAGCTTCTACTGATTTAGAGCAAAACAAAAAACACACATCTCACTTCTCCTGTGCATTCGCTCTTGTGGCTTCTTGACTTAAAGCAGCTATAATCGATATTTTTATAATAACAATGTTTCCAACGATAACGTGAAAGGGGTCGCTTGTGGTGATGAACTGACAAAGAATTATCAACTGAATCTGCAGCTCCCCTCGGCTTCATGGAGCTTTATAGTGAGTTTCAGCTCATTGTTTAGCTGTCCGGCTGTAACTTTACTGATTTTGGATCGCTCTCGCTGCTCTCATAGCGTCGTTTCCAGTTGCAGCAGGTAGCTGTTTTCGGTGAAAAGGCTCTAAAATCCCGCTGTACACTACCTGCTCAGCGGCACTAACAGCACACGGACACAGTTAGTGACTAGCTGGGGAACATAGTGGCGCATTTAGCAGCTTGAGAGCCACATATTTCCAGAAGGAGTTGGTAAAGAGACATTAAACAGAGCTAAAAGGAGAGGGACTTTTAGAGATACTGTATATTCTCCAGGTGGGCAGGTAATGTATCTCCATAACTGCTGGATGTGTAAATTATTATTATTAGTTTATTTATAAGGGGACAATGCACTTTGATAAAACACATGAATAAACATGAGTAAAAAGCCAGTATTAGCCAAAAGGCTACAAGCAACAGTTTGCCTGCAAGTTTGACATATCAACTTAAAAGGTATGTCAATGTTATGGCAGGTTGAGAACAGAGATTGGCTCTGTGGAGCACCTTTTAACTGTTGTTTTGTTTCTGTCTCTCTCAGGTCGTTTCCGTCAAATCGAGGTCTTGACTACAGTAGCAAACGAGTTCTTCGAGCTCTACAGTCAGGTTTCTGGTCAGCCTGTCCAACGCATCAGCTCCAGGGACCAAGGTAACCATGGCAACCACACCAAATCCACTGAAGGACAGTTTTTCTGTAATCTAGATTTCTGAGGAGCAGAGAGCCCACGAGTGTCACTCAGATTTTTGAATGTTACATAGCAATATATAACTTGAAGGATATCTGATAAATATATATTTAACCAAAGAAATCATCAAACTAGAAAAAACAGGTAGAACAGACAAAAATCTGGGCTATAATAATGCGATGACTTTCCAAGAGTTGTATAGTTGAAGAGATGGATAATCAATAATTAATTTAATTTGTTAGCTAGTTTTAGATGTATTCAAATCAAAGGTACATGTGAATTTTGGTTATATTTACTCAACTTCATCCTTCTTACTAGTCAGTTTAAAATCGACGAAAAGTCTGGACATTTGAGTTTTGTCTTAGAAATGTCTTTTAATTTCCTATTTTCAAATGGTATTTTAGTCAGCTCTTTTTTTTCTCAATGATATTCTATAGAAATGTAGTGACAGTTTTTGATTCACAAAGTCTATTTTGTCTCAATGTCTTTATCATTGACAAAAAGTTAGTTGACGAATATATTTTGTCGCAGTTTATGTTAACAAAATAAGCACTAAATTTAAATTATAGTGTTTTTCAATTCTGATTTGTTTGTCTTGTGTGTCTCTCTCAGGGGGAGAAGGAGAAGGAAGGGGAGATGAGCCTTGTCCTACCCTGAAGAGGGGCTGCTCGGCTCGGAACGTTGCCAAACTCCTCAAGAAAACCATCAGCAAACACAACCTGCATGCGTCCACCCCAGAGTCACCTGACATGCACACACCTAAACAACACACACCGCTGAACGGACACGCCCCCTCTGTTCTTCCACACACCAACGATCACGCAAACGCCGGTCCTGAACAGGACGACTGCAGTACTGACCCCGACCACCAGGCGGAGACAGTCAACCAGAAACACAACCGCAAGAAAGACAGCTGTTCCCTGGCGACAGTTACCGAGGAAACCAACGGGGATGGGGAGACAGATGACAGGTACTTCTGGACAGACGGGTAACAGTGGCTAATGTTAGCTAGCTAGTACTCCGATCCTTTGCTTAAGTAAGTAAAAGTAGAAGTACAACAGTGGGAAAAAATACTAAACAATCAGGTAAAACAACCTTCAATCAAAATCAAAATCTTACTTGCATAAAAAAACAGAAGCAGTATCCAAAAAATTATTAAAAGTATCAAAGTGAAAGTAGTCGTTCCACAGAAAACTTGCCCCTGTGACTGGTTTATTATATATCAGTATACATATATATGTGTGTGTGTGTGTATTTATTATATTAATTATTAGATTGCTAATACTGATCAATGTGTAAGCAGCATTTTACTGTTGTAGTAGGTCAAGGTGGAGCTATATTTAACTATTTAATATACAGGTAGTTTAGCCCAGTGGTTCCGAACCTAGGGGTGGGGCCCCCTTCCCTTCCAAAGGATCACAAGATAAATCTGAGGGGTCGCAAGATGATTAATGGGCAAAGGAAAGAAGAAAAAACAAAGTTCTGATACACTAATTTGTTGTCATTTTTTGGACTATTTCTATTAATCTAATTAAGCTTTTTTTCTTGAAGTGGTGGTTGATTTGACCTCTTTGGGCCTAAACAAATATTCAAATGAAACCCTCTTGGAAGTTTTTCGTGGAACTTCAAACACCTCATATACATCTGAAACTGACAAGGGTGCCGAACCAGACACTGTTTTAATGTAAGGGGTTGCAAGGTTTGAAAACAGTTTTATTTAAAGTCTTTGTAAAGTAACTAGCTAGCTGTCAAATAAATGTAGTGAAATAAGAAGCACCATATTTCCTTCTGAAATGTAGTGGATTAGAAATATAAAGTAGCATGCAATGGAAATACTTGCAATTTCTCGTGTTCAATCAGCCTGGGGTCAGTTCGAGACCAGAGGCGAATGCGTCTCGCCCTGCTCCACATAGAAATTAATGGGAAGTGAATTTTCGTCTGACTGTGCCTTTACATCTCAACCCCCCACCATCAGGCCTTTACATAGCAGCAGAGGACCAGCAGCCAATGGAGAGAATCAACCAGAGTCAGCTGACTTTCAGTCGACCAGTCAGAGCACGGAGGAGGGAACCCTGGTGGTCAAAGAGGTGGAGGAGGAGAAGAACCTGTCCTCAACCCCAGAGAAAGGTCCTCCCACTTTGGCCCCGCCTCAGCTGGCCCAGCTTCGCACCGAAAACGCAGACTCTTTCGACATGGAGGAGGTACGGTGCTCTCCTGGGTTCTCTTGGGTTCTTCACACTTGTATTTGGTAATGTCATGACTCTTCCAGCACAGGGTTCTCCAACCTCCTCCCACACAGAGGAGGTGTAATGTTCTCCTGGGTCACAACATTGTCACTGTAGTCATTTCTGATCATTCAAACCGCCTTCCACGTTGAGAAGTTTGTGATGTTCTCCTGGGTTAATCAAACCATCTCACCACTTCCCGTTAGCACCCTTCCCTCATCTGCTCCCCCTGAAGCCAGTAACCAGGGCTCGCAGAGGTCCTCAAGCAGTCAAATTCTAATTAGCAAAAATAGTTTTACCGTAGATTCCAGGAAGAAATAAGCATTGTTTTATATTAATTGATTCATTTCATTTCCCCTCCCACTGTAGCGTGCTAGGGGAATATGCCTATATTGAAACCAGAAAGCTCATGGTGAAAGTGATGGCCTTGTTGATCATTATGGGTAGAGTTAAATTAGTTCACAACATTTAAACAGCACAAGTGTTATGTGATTTGAATGGAGCTTACACTTCACGTATTATTCTGGAGGAAATAAAGGCCTGTGACTAGTAGCGTATAAGTTCCATAACATGGACAAATGACAAATGAAAACTGCATCAAAACCCAGTGCGTATTGCCCTGAAGAAGGTCTGCTGCTGTAGGTGAACAAGCATGTTGACCCAGTGTGCCTGCATAAATCATAAATGTTTATAGACTGACCTGTTAGTTAAAGGTCTCAGGTTCTTTTTTGAGTGAAGGTCATCACCTTCAGTACCTCAGAAACTCTTGTTTCATGTTTCTTTCTTTTGAAACTCAGCCTGTTGTTTGTCCTTCAGATTCAGAGTAACGAAGACGAGGCTCTGCCACACAGAACTTCGAGAGCTACCGGTGAGTTCGCCTTAACTTCTGATTTTAACCTTGGACCTTAATGTCTCACTTAACTTCAAGGTCCCCTGTGGAGTTTTCTTGTAAACTTACAAAAGTTATGTTTACATTCAGTGTTATTCCCCAAAATGCTATGTGTCGAATTTATGTTTTCAGTGCATTTCCTTCCTCGTAAAACATTTGCAAAGCAGAATCTTGAATATTTTGAAACCTGCATTGTTGACATCTCGGTAAACTTGCTAGTAGTCTTCCTCCGCCAAACATTAACTGTAGCTTCTGTCTTTCTACTTTCCATCCTAAAAGTAGAATCTCTATTGATTATCTATTGTAGGATTTAAGAGTATAAATATATTCTGACTTGTCAAGTGTATATATGAGACTTTATATATACAGCCTGTTTCTGTATGCAATAAACATGTTTCCCGTGTCTCGATTCACTCTGATCTCAGTGAGGACCGACTGTCCTGTTTCTCTATGCTTATGCTTTATACTCTATATAAATAATGGTTCTACTCTGCCACCAGCTGGACAGATGGCCTACTGCAGGAATAATGATAATGTGTCATTGCCTGTGTGTCTCTTTCTCAGACCTGTTGAGGACAGTCAGTCAGCAGTCAGACAGCAGCGGTTTTGCGGAGGAGCCCTCCGCCGACACCAACAGCCACCTCAAGGTCTGTTTGTTTTGTTTAAAGTCTGTATATCCGTTTCGGTCGCCAACTTTGACCTTTAAGTTATTTGAGCAGACTCATTTAATTCCAGTCAGGGCTTTCTCTCTCCAGGAGGAGAAACATCCCTGCAGATTAATCACATGTGAACTGGAAGAAAATAATTTCATAGTGTCTAACGTCACCTTGTAAGGCAGTCAAAACATTCATAACCACTTAAGCCTCTACAGATTCTCATATGTCTGCAGAAAGAAGGGTTTAGCTAATAAAATCTTTCACATACACATCAGATTCAGCATTTCCGAATCAGCACACACAGTGATGTAAGTAACAATACACAACAAGGAGCCCTGATTGAGAAAAATAGCAGATAGAGTGGAGATAAGTCCTTTATTTAAGTGGACACATGGGGGTCTATTTTTCTCTTATACAAACATGGTTGTGTTTAGATCCTCCTCCATGTTTTAAAGTGTGTCTGTAATGCAATAGAACAGAGTGAACGCCCCACCTCCCCCAGTGGAGAACAAGCAATGCAACAAAATTGATTTCATGGTGACTTAAATGCTGCTGCTACAGCTGAATTCATCTTTCCCTGCAGAAGTTCATCTTGCTTTACAAAATAATCTCTAATTATCAGCGGTGGAATGTATTTTACAGAAGCAAAGATTAGAGAAAAAATTTTTTTTATATAAATTTGTGTATCAGAACATTTTTCTTTTCCACCCCCATTAATTAATCATCTCACGACTTGTGGCCTTTTGGTTGGGGCCCGATCCCTAGCTTGGGAACCACTGCACTAAACTAGCTAACTGTATATAAAGTAGTTAAAACTAGCTCCACCTCGACCCTCGACGTTGCAATAATCAAATAATAGAATCAGTCACAGGGGACATTTTTCTTCAAAATGAGTACTTTTACTTTTGATGCTTCAAATACATTTTGCAGATAATACTTCTACTACTGTGCTTTGACTCAAGTAGGAGTTTGATTGCAGGTCTTTACTTGTGTTGGAGTATTTTTATGTTGTTGCATTAATAATTTTACTTAATATCAGGATCTGAGTACTTCTTCCTCCACTAGTAATGAATTGTTAATTCATTGTAATTAGGTGCAGGCGAGTAGTGACAGCTGTGACAGCGAGACCACTGTGACATCACACCCTTCAGTCGATGTGACCACGCCCCTCGCAATGGACCAACAAGTGTTTGATCTGCCAGATGGCAGAGAGGAAGCGACGGGGCCTGGTGGTGCTGCTGAGGCTCATGGGAGGAGTATTTCCAGGGGAGAAGATGAGCATGGTTTGATTTCCGAGCAGGTTCCACAGTACACAGCTCACCAGCTCCCCAGGAACATTGCAATGGGAACGCAGCAGGATGAGACCCGGGAGGAGGAGCAAGTTGACAGTGGGGACCGGACTGATCCCGAACCAGAACCAGAGGTTGTCCAGCGTATGTCTGCTGTGGAACAAGAACCACAACCGGAGTTAGAACACACCCAGAACCAGTCTTCTTCAGAACAAGAACCACAACACACTCAGAACCAGACCGAGACTGCTTCAGACACGGGACCACCAACAGAGGGAGTGGGTCCTGAGGACGAAGCCCAGGAAGAGAGCGTATTCTTGGATGATTCTGGTTTACTTTTTCCCCCTGCTCCATCCTCTCCAGTTCTCAGCGCTCTGAACCGAGCCAAACAGAACCAGCTGAGCCGGGCAGGGCAGCGGGTTGACCCGCAGTCTGGCGATACGCCCCAAATCCCAGGGAGAGGACGAGGAAGAGGCCATATCCCCATGCAGAGGTCCTCCTCCCTCCCCAACTCGCTCCTTTCGCCCTCCAGGGTTGTCTCCTCGGTCAGGATCCAGTTTGGGCGAGGCCAGGCATCCTGCACGCAGCCCAGGTACTCCTTCAAATACACTCAGGAGGCCGGAGGTGAGGAGGAGGAGGAAGAGGAAGGACAAGCTAATTGTCTGTCTACTCTGATCATAAACCCTGCCTCCTCGTCTGACTCTAGAAACCAACCACCAAGGATTCCCACAGAAGCTCTCATCCCACCGAAACCCATCCCACGCTACCTAATGCAGTCATCCAATTCCTTGCAGAGCTCTAGCCCTCCTCCTGATTGGTCGTTAGGAGCCCATGCCCACTCCTGGAGCACCCAGAGCGTTCCTGATCTCTCCTCAAATCAGCAGCAGCTGGCCCAGAACATGAACGTGACTGACAACCAAAACCAGCAAGGTTGGAGTCCAGGGCAGACGATGATCCCTAATCCTCGCCCTACAGCTCAGTACCCAAGCCCCAATCCTAGTCCCAGCGTTAACCCCAGCCCATACCCCTTCATTCTGAACCCTCCTCCGCAGTACCCCTCCCCTCTCCATCCTTACGCCAGTCTTCCTAACCTCCTTCACCACTACAACCCCTCCTTCCCCCACCATTATAGTTTGACCAATCTCCACCAACCTACAACTCCCACAAACCCCCAGCACGGCAGCCTCTCTAACTTGCATCAGCCCTCAACTTCCACGGCTCCTCACGGCTCCAGCCTGGGCAACCTGCATCCGGGAACTCCAGTAATGCACCACCAGGGCTACAATCATCTATACAGTCATCAGTCACCTTACCACGCCACTCCTCACGGCTCGCAGTTTGCCTCACCCTACCTCAGCCATCATGGGTACAACATGAACCCACAGCTTGCGTTCCCCCACCCAGTCAGCCAGTGTCCGCCGTTGGCCCCAGAACACATCCTCCACCCAGGGCTTGCTCATCCTGCTCCAGGCTTCCTCCAAGGCCTGGCCTCAACCCACAGCTCGGGTCACAGCCTCCACCAAGGGCTCGCTTCTCCTGTTCCTTCCAGCACTGAGATGCAGCTGAGGAGAGTTCTGCATGACATCAGAGGAACGGTACAGAGTCTGAGCCAGGTTAGTCCTCTGCGCTCCATGTCTCTCAACCTCTTTTTACTTAAACACTAGTAACTTTAGCTGTAGTCGTGCAGTCGAGGTTGTAGTCTTTAAATAAAAATGTATTACAACTTTTTTGTTTTGTTTTTGTAGCTCTTGCCATAAAAATAGGTCCAGTGGGGCATCAAACATGAGTGGTTAGACAATCAGACAGGTAGCTCACCTGAGAAAGTGCGCGCGTCATGCACAAGTCCTTTCCGCAGTGTTCCGGATTTGCATCCAACCCGTGGCCCTTTCTTCATCGGAACGAAAAGTTGTGTGATTGATAAGCTGTTCCTGCTGGCCCCAAAAAACCCTTTTGATTAGGCTAGCTTTAACTTAGCCTTTGGTCAGCTTTTTGTGTTCTTGTTCCTGTCCTGACATTACTGTGTTCTCCATCTAGAACCGAGCCGACACTCCGGACGCGTTCAGTGAGCACAGAGCAGCTCTGCCCAGCTACCAGGTACTGTCATCCCTCATCACTTTCTTCAATTTCCATCTCATGCTTTGTGCAGCACTCTCTCTTTTGCATGGGAAGTGAAGTGGTGAAGTTTGTAGGTTAAATCCAGTGGCGATGCAGTTAAAGTTAAAGTTCCCTTTTGAAGACAGATATGTTCTCTGACTGGGTCATTACTAAGGTGATAACATGTGAGGCTCCACACTTATACTTCCCACCATTATGTATTTAGAGTCATATAATAAATTGACATACTAGCTTTTCATAAATTCAACTTTACATAGCGTTAATTTGCAGTGTGATGTATTGAGACTGTTTCCATCTACAAAGTAACAGAGAGGACTGTAGTTGTCATTAAGCGCTCTCGCTCTCTTTCTCTTTCTGTTCAGTGTTTGGCAGAGTTTCAGCAGAAGAGGCGAAGTCTGAACTTGTTTCGCAGTCAGATGATGGACCTGGAGCTGTCAATCATCCAGCAGCAGGCTCTGGTCTACAAACACCTGAGCCCTACCGACAGGTGACTCATAACATCAAACAGATAGATGTTTCACAGTAATCTGGACTGTGGTGATATGTGATACTATGACAGAAAACAAACCTGGTGTGTGTGTGGATGTGCAGGCTAGAGGTGGAGCATCTACAGTCTCTGAGGTCAGCAGTCAGAGAGGAACTGCAGGAGCTGGAACAACAGCTGGACGACAGACTGATGGAGCTGACACATCACACACAGTACAGGGTATATACATACGCCACTGAGTATATACTGTACACACAACATACAACACAGTATTATATACACACACAAACCAAAGGGTATGTACAGTACATATATTCGTGCATTTGGCTGGTCAGGAACCTTTACTGCAGTAGGTTTTTAAAACCCTTTGAGACAATTTTTGTGATTTTGGACTAAACAGATTTGACCGTGTAGTAATGGTGTCCGTCCTGCTCTCTTCCTCAGGGTCTCCATAGAGACGGCAGTGTTGACAGTCTGTCCACTGCCTCCGCACTAAGAGCCATGGAGCCGGTCAGCACACACACACACATTGTCATATAAAGCTAATAATGCTAAAGTTTGTTTTAATGTACGACCGTTTCCTGTCTATCCTCCAGGTGTCAGACCTCCTCAGAGAGCAGCTCTTCCTCCAATCAGAGCTCAGCTATGACGGTCACGCGCCCTCCACCAACCCCTCCTCCCGATCCTCCAGTCCAGTCCGAGGAGGAGATTGCGAGAGGAGACGAGGCGTGTACCGGGCATCTATAAACATAACCCCTGCCCCCCCCACTCGACCCAAAACACACACTGAGGAAGAGGAGGAGGTGGGAGGGGGGGATGGAGGGGGAGAAAGTGGAGGAGGAGGAGGAGGAGTACCAGTGGAGGAGGGAGCAGCAGGAGGAATCAGAGTGGAGAACCTGCAGCAGCTCATCAGAGAGGTAACAGCAGTCAGCAGTTTTACTTTTTAGTAAATTTAGTGGTGAAAGAGTTAATTAACTCTTATGTTGATTACTGTTGTGATGTAAATGTTTTGTAGAGTGAAAACATTTCCAAATATAGCCAATGAGAAAAATGTGTCTATTTGTCCCTTTTTCACATTATCTTTTATTAGTATCTAAAAATTGTAACATTATATTATAATACATTTTGTCATCTTTTTTTGTTTTTAAAGGTTTCTTTTTATTTATTAATCTAACACTCCATTTTACATTGTTGGTCATAAACAAGCATTAGGATGAAGCAGCAGAATGCTTTCTTATTACTTGTTTATTTTGGTTTACTTTTAAAGAACTTTTCAAGCCCCACGTTGTCACAAAGCTGTTTTGAAATGGGCACTCGTCTTCTGCTGTCAGATGACTGCAGACCAGAATAAAGTGACAAGTTGTTGCTTAATCTAAAAGACAAGAACATCAGGAGCATTTAGCACAATGCAACTGTTTTTAAGAAATAGTTCGACACTTTGGAAAATACGCTTATTGGCCTTGTTGCTGAGAGCTTGATGAGAAGATTGATACCACGCTCATGTCTGTTTTTCTTCAAGATTCGAGAGAGCGTGGCACAGGAGGTCCGACGGGAGATCTACAGCGAGCTGTTGGCTACAGTATCACCACGGCAAACTCCCCTGCCCCCCATGCAACACCCCCTGTAGTCATGGCAACAGCAGAGCACCGCCCCTTTCACCTTCAGCCTTAGTAACCACAGCCTGAGCAGCAACACTGTCTGTCTGCAACACTGTATAGCTGAATAACACTGTATGTCTGCAACACTGATGATGAAATGAACACATCCATGTGAAAAACCCCGCCCACCCCGCCTGTGGACCGACCCGCTGTTAACGAGCATGCTCGTTAGTGAGAGGTGGAGGGCAGGGCCTCAGACAGGACGAGGAAGTTTGCATGCTGGGAACGCCAGTCTGGACAAGCCTGACCCTGTGAACCATCAGCGATAATGTCTTGTCTTTTCCTCACATCCTGTTTCTTTTTTATAAACTGTTTTGATCAAAGCCAGACCTAAAACTACTACCACTGCCACTAGTACTACTAGTACTACATCTAGTACTGCTAACAGTACTCTACAAGTAGCACCACTACTAGTCCCACTCCTGTTAATGTCCCCATCAAGTTCTTTTGATGGGGACCTGGCGTCCCTGATCCCATTCAGATCAGGACATTTGTTTTTTATAATTTAGCTGAATTGAGCTTATAACATGTTATTAGAGCAAATCACAGGTGACCAACTTCCCTTAAAAGTACTGTAAATGCCTTTATAATATTTTGATCTATCCTGTCAAGGGGTTACATTCCTTTATCTTCATAAGAGTATAAGAGTAGTCTACTGAGGGTCAAACTAAGATTTTACCCCTCAAAGTTACTCATTCCATGCTCATTTCAGCTTAATGTTAAAGGCTTTAGGGTATACAATTAAAGAATTATGATATTACAGCTGTCAACATTCCTTCATCTTCATCATCATCATCATCACTGTCATTGTGCTTCCGTTCCTCTCGCCTCATTCAATTTCTGTATTTTCTCTGATGTGACATTGCTCCCTGCTGGTTAGTCCACCAGAGGTTCATTCACAGAGGTTTTTTCAGTCATTTTAGCTGATAAAAAGAGGTCACCCAAAGTCAATTTATCACTCAGAATCAGAGCTGTTACAGCCGCAGCAAATATATCCTATCAGAAATCCCTAGGTGAACTGTACGGTAAGCAGGCCTATAGGACAGGTCACTGCCCCCAGCAGTTTTTGGTCAACAAATAGCTCCAGCGCTAACTGCTGCTAAAACCAAAATGTTCTCTTTATACATTTACATTTCTACACCTGCTAAAAAAAAAAGATACAGCACAGAGCGCTTTGGAGGTGCTGGAAGGTGGATTGTTTTCTGTCTTGATCGAGCTAGGCTATCAGTCGTCCAGTCTTTGTGCTAAGCTAGGCTAACCACGTCGCGAATGAAAGGATTTCCCAAAATGTTGGACTGTTCCTTTAACACTCAGTGTTTGCTTTGTGCGTGTGCTGGTTGTTACTGAGCAGGTGATGAGGTTAGTGTGTGATGTCGTGGGGTAATGTGGAGGTCAGGCTTAGAGGTCTATGGTTACTTTGCAGCAGTAGCAGGTTTCCGTAAGTTGTCATGGCGACAGTGATGATGATGATGATGATGACGATGATGTGGTGACCGGTCAGAGGGAGGAGCTTAGGGTGAGCGGGCAGTGTTGCCCACACCATAGCTTGTTAGCATGTTAGCCGCATTAGCATGTTAGCTTCACACTGACGACAAATCTGCGTGCAATAATATGAACATATATACTGATTACTCAGACTGTTGCGAGTAAATTATCAGTACATCACTGCTAACATTTCAGATGTGACCAGTCATCTTGCACCACTTCAGCACAAACTTTATACCTGCGTCTCTGATACAAATTAATCTGCAGCTTGCTGGTTTCATTGAGAGAAACTCTGTTTGCACAGAATCCACAGAACTGCTTGATCGCTGAACAATAAATTACCAATTAGTGAATACATGATTTCTTCAGCATTAAAACGTGTGTAGTGTCTGTGTGGTCCGTGACAGGTTTCCAATCTTAAATGTGGGAGAAGCTGAGGTGAAACAAGCACTCTGCATCCACCTTAGCTGAGTGTTATGAGCTGGGAGACCCGTCAATCAAGACAAATACCTCTTTTTGGTCTTCATGGAACAATGATTCTGAAAATGTCCCCCAGACTCGCATTAGAATTAAGATTATCCACTGAAAGCTGAACTTTTGGGAAAAAAATGTATTGACTTTGTGTTTTGCAGCTGTTTCATTCTTGATCTTTGGGAACAATGTGTGATGGTGAAGAGAATCTAAGCTCAAAGGGCCACTTTTGAACGATTCTGAGCTTTCAGCCACATCTCAGTCTTCAGTCACCTGGCTCAGGTGTCGTCTCCTGACCTAAATGTGAACATTCAACCACGTGAATGCTCAAAATCATCATTAACTGGATCTTTGACTTTCGATTCTCTTCACATGTTGACTTTGTGTTTTTTAGAAAATGTTTTTTTTTTCATGTTCACTGATTGCAATCTCTGCTCTGCTGGACCAACACTCACTGTGATCTCGAGGGCTCTACATGCTTTTTAATTTTAAATTTTTTTTTAATTGATCAAGAATCCTTTACACAAATTTAATTACACTTCACTGTCTTGTTGGTGTCTTGATTTCTATTGATGTCTATTAATGATGTGTATTTTGTATTGATGTCTTGTCAGCGGGATGCAGGGGATGGATCACTCTGTAGAGATGAGAATAATAAAGATGTATTTATTTTCAGTACAGGTGAGAGCTTACTCCTTTCTTGCAGCGTGCACATGTACATTTTCTTAAGAAATGTTTGCTATTTGGCTATAATTAAGCAGATATACAACATTTCTATTGTTTTCCTTCATCCTATCTTGTCAAACATTAGGGATTTAAAAAACTACATCCTTGGAGAAGAATTATTATTATAACCACCAGGGCGCGATACGAAAACAGCCGCTTCGTTCAAACCTGCCAAGACTTTTATTATGAAATCCGGAAGCCCTCAGTGACCTGGAAGTGTTTTAGCTTATTATAGGAAGTTTTCCGCCAGAAGAACGACACTGATTTACCAGAGGGACGAAAAGTCGGGAAGCTGAACGGTAAGAGGATATTTTACAGCCAAAGAAAATGAAAACACTGAGTTTCTCTTCAAAAACGGAGAAGAAAAAGTCAGAAGGTTTTAGCAACTAACTTGCTGCTAAGCTAACTAGCTGGAGCTAAAGTACGATTAGCAGACTGGCTAACTTTAGCTCATCCAAACACACATGGCAATACAACTGAGACGTTCGTTGGCGATGGTTATGCAGTTGCAGATGACATTGTTTTTTTTAAATAACATGACCGACTAATAACTAAATTAGACGTACGGACCTATTTATTTAGCTTAACAGTTAACTTACGTTCGTTATATCCGGTCGAAGATATGGTCACTTAACATAGTGTTCGCTTTTCCTGAACGTTAGCTAATTAAAAGGCAAATCTAAACTCCTTTTAAAAGTGATACGTAACTTAGCTATTACCTGAAAGTCTCCAGGCACTTTACGTTCAAAATGCTCGGTTAAACCAAATAACACACCAGCAGCGGCGTAGGATCTTCCGTTTCTAGCTGCTGCGGTTCGGGAAATATGACAGCACAGAAAAGTAACATTTGTAAAAACAGCAACGTGTCTTGTCACTACAGCCGAAACGATTTTGAAAGTTGTTTTTAATTATCATTCAGTTCATTTGTCAAGTCAAAAAGCCAGTGTTTTGATGATCCCAGCTGCTTAAATGTGAGAATTTGGATACTTTGGTGTTTTCCTTGTTGTACATTGTAGTAATCTGAATCTCTCTGGGCTGTTGGCCTGTCAAAAAAAGCCATTTCAAGACATGTTCGTGAACTTTGGGAAATTGTTTTGGGCATTTCCCATTTTCACTGCTTTCCAATGTTTTACGGACGGAGTGATTAATGGAGGAAATAACTAAAAATGCAACTAAAAAATATTTGTTAGTTGCAGCCCTGCTTTCCACAGTCAATGCCCTGGTCTGAGTTGGTGTTGATGATGCTTTGTTCTTTAAAGATGGCTTGAAGTTTATGTGGCGCAGATTGTTGTCAGAGCGACACATTTGTAAACCCAGTCCTTCACAGCCAGCTGGATCATAACCAAGACCTTTCAGATGATTTCAGAAGATGAGAACAGGTGTATATCATGCAAAAACAACCAAGATACTTTTGATGTAATGATCACAGTAACATTTTGACTGCATTTTGACTGCTTTAGAGCACCAAATGACTATTAATCTGCCACTGAAAATACTCCCCAGAAACGATTTCTCCCTGTTTGAGTAATTCAAAAACTACAGTGCTCAGCTGGTTTAGGGAATTACTCAGCCTGTTTTTAAAATGAAACTATCTATTTGTGAGACATTTTTAAAGATTTACATCTTCAGTCGGAACCAGTGGGTTTTGGGGCTGAGAGCCAACACAGGGTAGAGATGTCGGGAGAGTCTTGAGAGATGGACTAACACATTGTTGGTTTGGGTCTCGTTGTGGCATTAGATGCCACTGTGGTATATTGCTGTTTAATAAGGCCTCTTTGTTAGATCAACAGAATATTTCAGCTTTTCTTTATGTATGAGTTGATCTGTGATGGCTGTTACAATACATACTCATAAATGTGTATGTGTGATTTATTTTAAGGTATGGACTCTCCAGGCAGAAGTCGAAGTCCCAGTCCTGTGCAGAGAGAACCAAGTGGTGAGAAAAACCTGCTGCTGTTGTCCTGTCGCTGTTGTACAGCAGTAGTTGTAGCTGTAGTTTTGATATTCTGACATCTGATAACGCTGCTCCCTCTGTCCTCAGGACCTTCAGAAGACGAGTCCAGTCCAGCAGCAGAGAGGCCCCAACAGGCTGGCTCGGTCGAGAAAAGCCCCAAAGAGAGGCCGTCCCCTCAGGCCAGTCCTGCAGGCAGCCCCACCTCCAGGAGCCCTGCCTCCAGCAGCTCACACAGCAGCAGCAGCAGCAGTGATGATGAGGATGAACATAATGGGGCACTAAGGAAGATCAGGAGCAGTGTGGCTCAGATCAAAGTAAGCAAGGACTAATGTGGATGTTACTGGCATCGCATGTGCTTACATGAACTGATTACTGTTGAATTCCTGTTGTTAAGAGCCACGTAAACGAGAGAAGTCAAGTGTCTAAAATCAGGTTCAGAGATTAGACGTTTTTTGTTTTTGGCCATGTAGATTTTCATATTTGAGCATGTGCAGGAATAATATCTCTGAAAGGGAAAATTTTGCTGTGACAGCAATGCAGTGAGCAATAACGTGTAGGGCTGGAGAGCTGCTATAATCTCCCACTTTGATTTCGATTAACAAAGTCCACAGTCGTTGGTGTTCCCCAGACAGATAAGATGTAGAATCTCTCCGGAGTGTTCTGGGTCTCCTACCAGTTAAATCAGAATTTATTCTGGGAACCAAAATTTCTTCTACATTAAACAAGTGATTACCACTGTTGTTTCCTTGAATATAAACTTGTGCACATTATACGCTGCATCGTAAACACATTTCCCTGCTCTAAAACCGTGGACCAAGGATTTATTTTCTTTGGCAAATGCAAAACAACTAACGCGTGACACATGAATGTTTTAGGGACAGACCGGATAAATTAGAATCCACACACTGTTCAGTCGACATCTCGTAGCCAGCGATAACATCTGCTCACCAAACAAACTGAGAGCTCAGATCAGTGAGTCTTTTTTCAGTCTTTTGCTTTTGTAGATGCGACAGTCAGCTAGCCATCCTGAGTTGGCTGGTCTGCAGTGTTAGTTTCCATGGCAACAGAGCATGGTTTGATAGCAAGACATGTTTGAGACGGAGTAGCCGGGGTTAAATTTAGCTGGCCTGCTTCATGAAACAGACTGGTGACCAGTGAGGAAAATACTGAAAGCATCTCTACTGAATTAAGACGCAGCTTGTTGATTGACAGAATCGCGTATAGAAGAGAACTGTGTGTCCATTACTGTCATGAACTCCCCAGGTACCTACAAGCTTTTACTTAAAGCAGAAACTAACCGAGACTGACTCTATGTTGACTTGGAGCTGCTTTGTTGTCCCTCTTCTTCAGCTAAACTCCGACTTTTAAAAAGGGCAGCATGTTTCTCTGTTGGTCCAGTGTTCTCTGAGGGGTTACCCCAGTCCATCCCGAACTCAGGGACGATCCAGATCATTTTAACGTGAAGACTGCTGACTCTCTTCGATTATTTGTTGTCCAGAGATCAAGATCCAACTCCAGGTCCAAAGAGCGGGACAGATCCAGGTCCAGAGAGCGTGACAGATCCAGATCCAGATCCATGTCCAGAGAGCGAGACAGATCCAGATCCAGGTCCAGAGAGCGGGACAGATCCAGGTCCAGGTCCAGGTCCAGAGAGCGAGACAGATCCAGGTCCAGGGGACGAGACAGATCCAGGTCCAGGGGACGAGATGGCTCAAGATCAAAATCCAGAGGACGGGACCGGTCGAGGTCGAGGGGACGAGACCGATCCAGGTCCAGAGAGAGAGACCGGGATCGCTTCGACAGAGGACGCTATACTCGGTAATAGACAGAGCCACATGCTAAGACCCACCCAGCTTTAGATTAGCTTGTAATCATTTCAGTAAGTGACTTTTTTTATTAGTTTTAAAATGACGTGATCAATATGTTAAAGCCCTGTGTGGAACTGAGTCATAAAACTTTCTTTTTTTTTCTAATTCTGTCATAACACACTCGTCTAAATATTCACCAAAAAAAGAAACAAACAAAGACACACAGATTTAGTCCAACATGAAGAAACACAAAATACACACTACAAAAAGTGAAGCGTGATGCAGGGGATTAAAACGCTGAAATCATGATATCAACAAAGACTGCTGTGCCTTTGCTACATTACTGCCTGACATGTGACATACAGATTTAATTAGAATAGATACCATATTACTCAGTATACGAATTGTACATATTTAATACAATTCCAAAAACATCATCTCCCTCGTTCCATTTCATAAAATAAAACGTTTTTACACCTGTTTTTAAAAACCCGGAAAACTGTGTCTCTTTAATGGAGACCTCGTGCTGCATTAGTAACCATAAACACGCTCCAGCCACTACAACCATCAGACGTTTTTAAGCCACACTGGACTAGTTCAGACCTGAGAGGTGTTTTAAGTAATTAATTAATTTTTTAAAGGTGGTTTGGTGTTAGTCTTAAGTGAACAATTGCATTACAAAGTGAAACAAAAGTGGAAAAAAAAGTGGCAATTAGTTTTTGAAGATTTTGTTTCTTCCTCTCTGTACTGCCCAGGGATCGCCGTGACGACAGGGGCGGGCGCTTTGACCGCTGGACCAATCGGGATGCAGAGTCCGATCACAGGAGACGAGGCCGCTCAGCCTCCCCTCCAACGGACAGGGAGCCCGTGGCGGCCGACCAGCCGCCGGTCAAGAAGAAGAAGGAGGAGCTTGACCCGATCCTGACGAGGACGGGTGGAGCTTACATCCCCCCTGCCAAGCTACGCATGATGCAGCAGCAAATCACTGATAAGAGCAGGTAAAAGTCTAACAATTTATTTTATATATGTTAGGTTTCGACCCCATCCTTTTAGTTTTTGTTCTTTAACTACAAATCCTGCAGGTCACTTTTCAATCATCCATCAGTTTACAGATTGATTTTCTTTCCTCCAGGAAGCTTTTTCAGGCAATTTCTGTGAAAATTGCCATGTGGAGGCTTGAAATTTGCTGCGGAGAGATAATCAACCATAGTAAACACTTAATTACCTCGTTAAAAACAAACTTTATTATTTGGTCAATGTTGAGTTATCATTGAGTGGTAAAACAGTTGAGCGTGGTGCATTCAAGAACGCTCTCACATCTGACATTTGAGCATTGGCTTTGATGAGCTCCTTCAGAAAATATAACCTAGACGTCTAATGAGAAGCATACACAGGCATGGTTCAGTGGCTGATTTTTAAATCTAACATATTGTAGGGTCTTACCAGCACTTGCATGCACCACCCTGGCAGACTGGAAAACCCTGCACCCAACTGCATAAAACACAACGACAATGTAACCTTGAGCGGCCGTTTTAATTGGTTCTGACTCTGGACCTGACATGTGTTACTGAAATCTCGACTCTGTCTAATCTGTGTGCGCTGTTACTGATGCCCTTGCCCATGTGCAGCCTGGCCTATCAGAGGATGAGCTGGGAGGCTCTGAAGAAGTCCATCAATGGTTTGATCAACAAAGTCAACGTGTCGAACATCGTCATGATTATCCAGGAGCTGCTGCAGGAGAACATCGTCAGGGGGAGGTGAGCAGTAACACACACCAACAAACAACTTCACATATTCACACACAATATTAAAATATAAGAATCTTTTAATAGCAAAAGTGACAGTTCTTGGCAGCTACTTAGTAAAAATCATATCACAAACATATGAGGGTGCAGTGTTAGAAGTTTATGTGCCACTTTAGGTGAAACTGTGTCTGTTCTAGCTGTTTCAAACGAGAAGGGAAATGCATTCCATGACAATTCAAGGGAAACTCATATAGTGCAATAAAGGGCTACCAGGCATTTCTCCACACCAATCAACTAATCAGTTGATCACGCTTCCTGATTAGTGTGGTTGATTTAAGAGAGATACTTTGTTTTCTCGGTATCCCACGTGAGAAAGAAAAGTCTGGAGGTACTGTGCTGACTGACTTCCCCTGTGACTGTGTACTTGTCCGTCTGTCAGGGGTCCGCTGGCTCGCTCGGTGCTGCAGGCTCAGGCGGCGTCCCCCATCTTTACTCATGTTTACGCCGCTCTCGTCGCCATCATCAACTCCAAGTTCCCTCAGATTGGAGAGCTGATCCTCAAACGCCTCATCCTGACCTTCAGGAAGAGCTACCGCCGCAACCTCAAGGTACCTGCCTGTCTGTCTGTCTGCAGCTGTTGATTAGTGGATAAGCAGAAAATGAAGAAATGGGCAGTCAGTGTGAATAAAAGATGTGGCTGAGTGAAAAATGTATTATGAATTATTCAGAAAAGGCAAGCATTTAGGATCATTGTACATTTAATAACTTAATAATTTACTTTGCAAAATGAGGGTGAGGTATTTTGTTAATACTTCATACACCATCACCTAAAGGTGATGACTGACTGACTAACGGTAGCAGAGTGGAGCCCCGAACTCCAGGACTAGTGAATGAGACCGAGTGACCAACTCACACTTTTCAAAACTTTAACCAGTCTGATCGCATGAAGAAAATAACTTGATCCACTGATTTCAAAAGCCCTGCGCCCATACAGCGTTGGGCTTTTCCAGGTTCTAACGCTGCAGCAGAGAGCCTGTTCTATATCGCTTGAGACTTAACGTTAGTAACAACACAGTGGAGCTGGAGCTCATTAAGAGAAACAACTTGAAGTACTGGACATTTTTGAGCACAGCCCCATGTTTGTGTTTACCTAACAACAGCTATTGTCTGTATTGTTTGTTCATTATCTGCTTGTGGCAAATAGGCACTCAGGTGGAAAAACCTGCTCAAATCGACATACAAAAAGCTATCTGTGTTCTCCTTCTAACACCGTTAGATTGGCTGTAAAAAGTATTTTTTTTCTTGACATTGGCATTTAAATTAGTATTACGTTTTCTATCATGAATATTGGCTTTATGGTGATTAAAACCGAGTCTGTCTTCTGTTTTCCAGCAACAGTGCCTGACAGCCTCAAAGTTTGTGGCACATCTCATCAACCAGAACGTGGTAGGTCCTGCCGCGTGACTTTGATATTGATGGAGGGTTTGAGTGTTGATGTTCATCTCCAATGAAGTGTTTGCTTCTCTCTCTGTGTCTCTGTGTGTCTGCTCCGATGTCTCTTGCCCTCAGGCCCATGAGGTTTTGTGTCTGGAGATGCTCACTCTGCTGCTGGAGCGTCCGACTGACGACAGCGTGGAGGTCTCCATCTCCTTCCTGAAGGAGTGTGGACTCAAACTGACCGAGGTGTCCCCGCGAGGAATCAACGGTACACTGCAGCCACAGCTGTAAACTCATTATCATCCTCGTCCTCCTCTCAAACTGTGAGGACGACGATGAGCTGTAATGATAATCAATTAATCAAGTCAGTTGTCACAAATAAAAATGCCAACATTCTTTGGTCCCAGCTGAGTTTTGAGCTGTTGGTTGGACAAAACGAGCAACTTTAAGAGTAACTCATCACCCCCTTGAAAATCGTGTCTTTGCTGACCTCCCAGTGGTTTAATTTCTCCCCTTGCTGTAGTGACATACAGGTGGGCTTCAGGACACTGTTACATCTATGTTGGGTGTTACAGGTGCAACAAAGCACATGTCAGAGGTGAAACAGGCTTGAAATTTTCAACTAGAGAGGGCAGCAAAATACTGCGTTTCAGCCTGGTGTTAAGCAGTAGCAGTGTTTTTCCTCTACCAGTTCCTGAATGCTTCTGCATAAAGGCTAATTTTACCCAGAATTAAAATTAAAATGGGGAAAAAAGAAAGAGAGAGTTCGGCACAAATACACGAACAGTTGCCTGAATCAAGCCTTCCAAATACCCCCACAACATATAGATCCCAAATATCAGCACAATTCATTAGAAACGTGCCTACAAATTCTGCCTGTCTCTCTTTTCAGCCATATTTGAGCGTCTCAGGAACGTCCTCCATGAGTCGGCCATTGATAAGAGGGTCCAGTACATGATCGAGGTGATGTTTGCCATCAGGAAGGACGGTTTTAAAGATCATCCAGTGATCCCAGAGGGCCTGGACCTGGTGGACGAGGAAGACCAGTTCACCCACATGCTGCCACTGGAGGACGAGTACAACCCCGAGGACATCCTCAGTAAGCTCCAGAGAGGGAGGGGGGACTCTGCGTGGCTCTACAACTCTGTCTGCACACATAAGTATGTATATGCTGCCCTAACGTGTGTGTGTGTGTGTGTGTGTGTGTGTGTGTGTGTGTGTGTGTGTGTGTGTGTGTGTGTGTGTGTGTGTGTGTCCACTCAGATGTGTTTAAGATGGACCCAGACTTCATGGAGAACGAGGAGAAATACAAAACCATTAAAAGAGGTGAGTATGCGCACAAACATCACACTCTTGGCTGTCCAATCAGCTGTCACTTCCTTCACAGTTTAACCAATCAGATGTCACCTCCTGGCAGAAATCCTGGACGAGGGCAGCAGCGATTCAGGGGAGGAGGGAGACGGCAGCGACGAAGATGAAGACGATGAAGACGAGAACGAGGAGGAGGGAGAAGGTGAGACAGACAGACCTGCTCTTTCTCAAATTAAAGGGGCGTTGCACTGATTTTACTGCTCAGCCTGTGTATAATGTCCTGTGGCTCGGGAGGAACTTTTGTCAAGTCTGAGAAAATAACCCTGATGATGTCATAGTGATGTCATCAGGGTTATCGCCAGCTTGGGCTTGACAGCAAATTTTAAACCGAAAGCCTGCGTTACAAACTGTAGATGTTTAGTTTGAAAGACGTGGTTAAGTATGTGGCCGGGAGGGTTTAAAGAAAAAGATGCTATCTAGTTGCATTATGGGAAATGTCGGCGCCTGCAATAACATTTTAAAGGAATAGTTCAACATTTTGGGGAAATACTGTACGTTTTTTCATATTCCTTTAATCGGTTTCTAACAAGTCCCCCAACTTTATGGCAGTTCAGTATTAAATCACTGAAATGTCCATTTAATGCAACAAGAAACTAAAATACAATTTGTCAAGTAGATCACAAATCAAACTAACATTTGTTTTTGAGGAAAATCAGTTAAATGGAGGGAAATTCCATTTTAAAGCCGGTGTAGACAGATGGAGAGTTAAAGGACACCATGTTCAATATTCTGATATTATAGTCTCGTATTAATCATTGTGTCAGTATTCTGCTATGAACCTGATTTTAACATAATACACAACCAGCCAAAGTGATGACCTATAAAGATTCTCTCTCGCTCTCTTTCTCCCTCTCGCTCTCAGATGAGAAGGTTACCATCTTTGATCAGACAGAAGTCAACCTGGTTGCGTTCAGGAGAACCATCTACCTCGCTATACAGTCCAGGTACACACACTCTCACACAGTCAGTGACTCAGTTGTCTCTCTGGGTGTTGGCACTTATTTACAGCTCCTTCTATATTTGATGGACTTGAACTAATATTTAAAACTGTGTTTAAAGCTGTGTGTGCGCGCCTGTGCAGCCTAGTTACCATGGTTTCACTGAAGAGCAGTTCACAGGTTTGGAGAATAGGATGAAACACTGAAACAGATGGAGAAAATTACGCACATACAGAAACTCACAAACCGGAACGCACAACATTTCACACATGAGCTCGCTGATGAGCAGTTACTGATTGATTGATTGATTTATTTATCGATTGTTTCTGTAGTTTGGACTTTGAGGAGTGCGCTCACAAACTGATCAAGATGGACTTCCCTGACAGCCAGACGGTGAGTCCACAAACACACACAAACACTTGGCTGATGTAAAAAGGCTTCAGTGACGCAAATACACACTTTAATGAGGATAAAAATGAAAATACCAGAGACTGTGAGCGATGGATAAAACAAGCTGACATACAGATATAGTCTTTAACTAGAAGTGCTGGAAGGACAACAGCTGGACAGCAACGATTTTGACCATCATTTAGTCGTTTAAGTCATTATTAAGCATAAATGCTGCCAAACTGGTTCCAGCGTGATGATTTATTGCACACTTCTGAACAGAAGGTGGTGCTGATAAACAAGTTCACTCTTCGATCACTAAAGGACGAAGAAGAAGAGGTTCTCTGTGGATGGAGAACTTTAGAAAACTGGTTCCACATGAGTGTAAACACGCTGCCTTTGTGTCTGTTTCTTGTTAATAGCGTCACATCTGTGTGTGTGGTCCTGAGGCCAGGTTGTGTAACAGTAATAGTTGCTTTCAGACGTTAACGGTCAGCTGTGTGCGTGGTTGGTGATGTCACTCACTGTCAACGCTTTCTGAGAACAATCAGCTCTGCGTGTTGTTGTTGTTGTTGTTGTTTGTAACGTTGTGCGTTTGACATTCACACTGATGTCTCCTCAACACCTCTTCAGACAAGCAGCGTCTCGTGTCTTGGCAGCAATCGTTGATTTTTGGCAGCTGAAGTGTCAACTGTCTGGCAGATTTGATCAGCAGTTCTAAGAGTCATTTCCAGTTGAGCTGTATTAAAGGGTCTTAAACACGCACTTCAGGGCTACGTACTGATGTACTCATGTTAACAGAATGAGGCTAAAGCTAACAGGTCCCAGGCAAAAAGCTAGCATCCTCACCAGTTGATGATCCCTGATTGTTCTTGTATTGCAGAGTGAAGCTAGTTAGTCCTAGTATTACAGGTATGATGGTGGGAAAAAAAGCAAGACTTATTTCATGCTAACATGAGCCTGTTTGGCTGCTTAGCTTACACACTTGTTTGTATTTTCAAACGCTATGTTTTCACTTTAGGATGAGGGCTATTCGACGTGTTTACCAGATGTACCGATATATCTCGGGAAATGTTAGCTCAGGGTCGCTGGAGTGTAATCTTCTCCAAATCCAATGAAGAGCAGGACAGAGCTGCTAACGTTGGCCTAAACTCTGATAGCATCCAGGACCGGCCTCCACGCAGTGCCGGTGCTAGTCGTGAACTGGGCTTTTTTTTTTTGTTTAACATGCAACTCAATTGAGTCAGTTAATGATGTGCTTCTTGGACTTGGGTGTAACGTTTTGTTACCACTGTAGGAAGTAAAGCGTTCACCAGTTGTGACACAGCAGATGTTTTTAAAACTGCTGGAGTCCATTGAAGTTACTTTTGCTGTCTAGTTACTGTCCACCCTGGGGTCCCACCGTACCGGACGTTAAACACTGTGAACTTTGACCAAAAACCGTGACCGT
The DNA here is from genome assembly GCA_011952105.1 of Coreoperca whiteheadi. Classification (NCBI taxonomy): domain Eukaryota; kingdom Metazoa; phylum Chordata; class Actinopteri; order Centrarchiformes; family Sinipercidae; genus Coreoperca; species Coreoperca whiteheadi. Next base: position 8,069,315 of record CM022488.1, on the reverse strand, counting down.
TGCTGATGGACATGATGATCAAGGATTAACATTGGTGAAGTGTTGGACTCTGCATGTGTGCAGCTAATGATTGTACTGCTGGAATGATTAGTCAATTAATTGGCAGGTCAAAACAGGACATGTGAAGACGTCACCTTGGACTCCAGGAATTTTAGCCATTTTAGGCTGTAGGTTTAGTGATTGTGCTTTAGTTGGCCATCTGACAGACAATCAGAGATCAAGTGGTGAATAAATGATTGAGGCGTCACATCTGTTGGATCATGACATCATCGCCTGTTGTCACCATGACCATAATTTTTATGCAGAGGACGAAGTGATTTTAGCGTCATGAATCATAAATGTAGCTGAATCTGAAGCCACAGAGAACTTCAGAGGAAACACCTGCTGTATGCGGCAGAGACAGGCCCCACAAGTATACTGAAGCCCACTCTGTGTGTGTGTGTATGTGTGTGTGTGTCAGAGCTGATGACCTTGTCAGCCAGAGTTTCATCAGCATCAGGACTGAATCACTCAACACAACAGCTGGAACGCACACACACAGAGATGCACACAGTCTTCTCACAGCCTGTGTCAGTGCGGCTGTTATTTCGGGCTGCACGATTTAAAAGAAATCATATGGCGATTATTTTGACCGATATTACGACTGCGATATGATTCAAGAATAGTGGGATTGATCATTTTTGCATCACAGTTTTCATTTTCACTGAAAAATCGTGATGATGTGACATTTGTTTGGGTCTTCGACCTGGAGAACAGGATTTGTAGGCTGGGGCATCTCTGCAGCGCTGCAGCATTTCATTGTAACGCTGTTCCGTCACACATTTGACCTTTATCAAGAAATCGCAGCCTCTGCAATTTGGATTTGGATATTGCACTTGGCCATATTGCGATTTCGATAATATTTCAATTAATTGTGCATCTCTACTGTTAAGTGTGTGTGATACTGAGGTGTTTGTTGAAGAAAAAACATGTTTCCATTTACCCGCAAAGCTTTCACATCAACATCAAGAAACCTGAATGCATCTCATCTTATTTGAGCAAAAACACAGTTCAGAGACTTCTCGACTGACCCGTCTCCTGACAACCAGTCTTCAAAGTGTTTCCACAAAGAAAAAATCCAAATGAATCACAGTGTTATGATGGTAGAGGGCTCAGTGGTCGATGACTGTCAGCCATCGGCGGCCCAACCCTAATCACAACTGCACATTCTCTACGCATCACATTTGCTGGGGCTGCTGTTTTCCGTCCAATCAGATCAGCGCTTTTCGAGAAACCTCAACATGAACAGTCCGTCTGAGTGTTTAAAGCTTTGAACTAACAAAACTTTTCCACTTCAGTTCAGATTTTAGTTTGATTAACATGATGTGAACTTTAATGTGTGGTTTTCCATAAATGTATTCCCTCTTTTAATAAGATATGTTATGTTTGTGCGAGCAGAAGGAGCTGTGCAACATGATCCTGGACTGCTGCGCTCAACAGAGAACCTACGAGAAGTTCTTTGGTCTGCTGGCTGGGGTGAGACACACTCACTCACTCACACACACACACACACACACACACACACACGTTGGTATTACCATACTTATGAGGACATTGTATTGATCTAGGGAGGCTCACTTTAAAGGGTCTGTTCAACAAAATTACAAAAAAATACCTCTTGTGGTATCAAGTTGGATAACTTTAGTTCTATGTGTCTAGGTTTTGAGAAATCTTTGCTTCCAGCCCGACACAATGGAGGTGAATGGAATCTAGTTAATGGAACTACATTAACCAAATTCAGCAGAGGCATCCCTTTCCAGACACAATTCCCCGGAAAGTGGATAATCCAAAGCATTGTGAACCGTTTTCATTAAAACTCTTCAGTGTAGCTGAATTGTGTTGTGCCGCTTTCCAATGTGAATGTGCACTAAGACAAAACACCTAAAACGAAGGTTCTGAATTATAATTCTTTTTTTAATTAAACGTCCACTGAAAATATATCTCAAAACTTACCTGTTTTCTCTGCCTCATACTTTTTATTGAATCCTTTTGCTCCTTTTTGTGTGTTGTTGAGTATACCAAAAGAACCAGATAAACCAGATTCATTTTATTATTGGTGGTGGTGGTAGTAGTCCCTCCATATAATTGTAACTAAAATTGCACACATTCAACAATTGCCGCATGGTGACTTGAACATGGGCACCTGTGTGGTTGCCAGGCGGAGGTGTAAGCAGCTGCAGTATGAAGGACAATGAAAGCACATTTCTCTGTCCGAACCTTGATTCCCTGTTCTCTTGATATGTTTTCCTTTTCTTTGCAAACTTTGAAACATGCGGCGACAAAACCAGACACACATCACTGGCTGACTTTGACGATGAAATGAGGCGTTTTGTGATCGGCCCTAGGCCTGGTCGATTCATCGATTCATTCAATACATTTGAACATTGTGAAAATTATTACAACGTGCACAAAAATGTTACTTTCATCCACAACAAAACGGAGATGATAGCCTGAGTCACGGCAGTCCCATGAATAGTTTGGCCATCTGCGCACCTGCCACAGTTTACGGGACTGTCCTGACTCCTGCTGCCTCTGGCTATCGCGTTGTAAATTCATTGAATGATCAGTGTGCGTATTGTACTGTCCTCAGCCTGTCCTGATAGCTAGCAGCAGTCTGCAGATATCAAGCTGTCAAGAAAAACAGCAGGACTCAAGCAAATTCATTAGTCACTGCTGAAACTGATTATTAAACGGGATGTCTGTGCTCTTCTTAGTTTAGGCATCTGGTACTGTCGGTGCGTAGCTGTATGGGATAATCTGTGGTTTATGCACGAATATGCATATCAATGACAGCCTTGCATGTTGTGCAGGTCTTCTATCATTATTGCTCCACTGCACACAGTCCTGAACAAATTGCACACATTGAAAGCACTTGTTAACACTTGGTGTGTTTTGTGTTTTAGAGGTTCTGTCTGCTCAAGAAGGAGTACATGGAGAGTTTTGAGGGGATTTTTTCGGAGCAGTACGAAACAATTCACCGACTGGAGACCAACAAACTGAGGAACGTGGCTCGACTGTTCGCTCACCTGCTCTACACAGACTCTGTGCCCTGGAGTGTAAGGATGGACAGACACACAAACACAGCCATTCAATCAATTCCAGTCTAACTTAACTCGGATTTAACACACATGAAGCTGGTTGTTCTTTCTTATTGAGTTTCCTCATAATTCATGGTGCTTCCTGTCTTTCTCTTTCTCGGTCTGTCTCTCTCTCCATCTCTGTGCTGGGTCTTGCGAATGTCTCTCGGCCAGGTGTTGGAGTCTATCAGGATGAGTGAGGAGACCACAACTTCGTCCAGCAGGATCTTTGTGAAGATCCTTTTCCAGGAGCTCTGTGCCTACATGGGCCTCCCCAGACTCAACCAGAGGCTCAAAGACCCGTACGAGCACACAGAAAACATGTCGCTCATGGACAGTGAAATATGAACAAAGATACAAGAGCCAATATTTTAAATAATAAAAAGTAACAACATGAATTTTTTACTAGTGAAACACAACAATTCTGACTCAAGATCAGAGAAAGAAACAATAAAGTTAGAAAATCCATAAGGAGCACGTGTGATAGACTGTACGTCCACTTACTAGTTCGAGGTTTAAACTAACTTTTATGCCAAGGTTAACAAACACAAAGTTCATTGAGCCAAAATATGAAGAATCAACACTGATTCTCTGACAACTGGAGGGTGTGCTGTGTGTTACTGAAGAATAAAACCCAACACACAAACATATCAAGCTGCAAACCGTTTTTGTGTGTGTGTGTGTGTTTCAGGACTCTGCAGCCGTTCTTTGAAGGTCTTTTTCCTCGTGATAATCCCAGAAACACTCGCTTCGCCATCAACTTCTTCACCTCTATTGGACTGGGAGGACTGACGTAAGGGACACATACAAACATATATCCACGCAACATGGACACTTGAACATTACAGCCATATGTTAATTATTTGTCCCAACACCCTGGGCTTTAAACTGCTGCTAGAACAGGTTATCTGCAGGTCTTGGAAAGGACTGAATGCAGTTTTCTCAAAAAGCCTTAAATAAAGGCCTTTAGAAGTTATCAGCAAGTCCTACATTTCACTTACGGGAAGTCTTGAATATGTTCTCTCCCCTGCCGTAGAGAGTAATGTTTGTGTATCAGATTGCGGGCCGCCAGGAGACGATAAACATCTATAAACTAAAAGTAGGATTGTTGCTGCAGGAGGCTGTTTGATCGTTTTTTGTGGATTTTCAGTCCGCACCATCAGGCCTGTAAGAAACATTGTAACTACTGGTAGCTCATCATCTCATAATGTGCATGTGTTTAGTTCAGCCTGAACTTAAATGAATGAATCATTTTGAATTGGTTAATTACCTTAATAAGGCAGTTTGAGTCCAAATGTGAACTGAATGAGTACAACAATGAAGTCAATAATCCAATCTCCTTTTTGCAAAAGGAATGTAAAGAGGAAATGTCAGGTCTAAAATTGTGTATGAATTCATTGCACCAATATTATCTATGTAAAAGTGTAATATTCATTTCTTTAATTTGATTAAAATTTTATTTGGACAATTCAGTCCAAGAATGAAGATAAAAATCAAATGCTAGGCTGTGCGGGGAACCAAGCGGCAGTTTATAATGTATCAGAATTAAGAGCACTTATTGCACATGGAATATATGAAATCTTGAACCTGTCTTGAACGTAATTTTTGGAACCCTGTATCTCTGACTCAAGCGAAGGATGTCAAAGTCTTTAAGGAGACAATGGTTTGGATTTGATATGATGGATTTAGCTTTTTAGCATGAGGTAGCATTAACAGCTCTCTTCATTGGAACTGCGGAGTCTGTATTCACACAATAAGCAAAGACGTTGTGTACAAACGTACGTTTCTCACACGTTATTCTCTCTCTCTGTCTCAGGGACGAGTTGAGGGAGCATTTGAAGAATGCTCCCAAGATGATCATGACTCAGAAGCAGGAAGTGGAATCCTCTGACTCCTCGTCCTCTTCAGCCTCCTCTTCCTCATCTGACTCCTCCTCCGACTCGTCCAGCGAATCAGACTCAGACTCCTCAGACTCTGATTCTTCCTACAGCAGCAGCAGCTCAGGTACATCCTTATTTATGTATTTATTTTTTTATAACTGAAATTGTGTATATTTTCTCAAAAAGAAATAGATAAATAACTGTAACAAACAAGATCCAAACAGTTTTATTGGTATATAAAAGGTGAAGGGGACTCGCGCAGTTGTATAAAGATGGGTCTTTTAAGTGGGATTTAAAAGTGGCAAACGATAGGGAATATCCGACAGTGAAGGGGTAAACTGTTCCACAGTCTGGGAGCAGCAGCGGGAAAAACAAATTGGATTTTGAGTGAGAACATGGATTTGGTGAGGAGTCTCTGATCAGAGGATCTGAAGGGTCTTCATGTAGAATGTGGACTGAGGAGGTCGGAGATGTAGGCTGCTGCTAGTCCTGGCAGAGCTTTAAAAACAAAAGGATCTTAAAGTCAGTTCTATATTTCAGAGGTAACCAGTGAAGGTAGGCCAGTTCCAGTCTCTCTTCTTGGTACTGCTGCATTTTGAATCAGGCGAGTGCAGGGCAGCTACAACAGACTGCCCACATGAGGAGAGTTGCAGTAGTCAAGATGTGAGATAATAACATGAAGATCTCCAAATTAAAGAAACGCTTTCGTTTTTGGTATCGACCTAATGCGGGGATAAAAAGCTAATGACAGAACTTGCGCAGTCAGAAATGACAACCCGGATGTGTGCCATGTGTACAGAGGCTTGAAGACCCGCGAGATTTGGCTGTACCTCGAGCGAATACCGTTAGTTCTCCGTCTACGTAGATGGAGAAATACTTCCACACCGCCAATGAAATTGCGTCATTTTAAACTATATTTACATAAAGCAGTAAAGTCACCGTTCTTTCATAGGCAGCCACACTGACTAACAGCCAGCGAGCCATCTGCTACAGAACAGCTACAGACTTTGAAGAAAAACCCACGTTAGCTTTCATGCTAAAGTCTCCTTCTTATGTAACTCACAAACATGAACACACGTCTTGCACCTTAGCGTGGTGAACGAGCGACAAAACAAACCGTCACCAGGGAAAAGTGCACTGCTAATGTCGGTGTGCTTACCTGCAAATGTTGCGTCGGTCTGTTTAGATGCGGTTGTACTCTTCAGTACCACTAACTCACGGTCTCCCCATGGCCTGTGAGCTGCAGTCGGCTGAGAGGGAAAGGACGATTTCTTACATTTCCTCAAAGACCTTTTTCTTTTTGTCTTTCCTTTTTTAATGCTAAAAAAAAAATACACGTAAAAAACACGTTGACATTGTATTTGACTACAAAAAGGGATGACTAAATGGGATTTCAGTGGGAGGTCTTGGTGTGAAGGATGGTGACCTAATTGCCTCAGGGATTCTGGGTTATGAAGTCCTGAACAGTTCCTTTTCTGTTAGTTAGCTACCTCTTTAAAAACAAATGGACTGACTTTTTTTTCCCCCCTTGGCCTTTCAGACTCGGACAGCAAACACCGGAAGAAGAAGAAGCGAAAAGAACAAAGTGAGGAGAAGAAGAAGAAGAAGAAGGACAAACCCTCTGACAAGAAGCATGCCAGACGCAAGAACGACGACGACGAGGATGATGACAGTAACGACGAGAAGCAGGCGAGGAAGGACAGGCAAGGCCGTGCACGTGAGGCAGAGGAGCGTGCACGTGAGCCAGAGGTGCGCACACGCGAGGCAGTGGAGCGCGAGCGTGCACGCGAGGGCGCCCGCCGGAGCAGACGAGACGAAAGAGAGGAGGAAGAGGAGAAGAGGCAAAAAATGGACGTTCCAAGCAGACAAAGAGATGTAGAGAGGGAGAGAGAGAGGGAGAGAGACAGGGGGAGGGAGAGAGAGAGAGAGAGAGCACGAGAGAGAGAGAATGAGGAGAAGAGCGAGAGAGAGAAGCAGAGGGATCGAGAGAGGAATAAAGAGAACAGAGACAGGAACAGAGAGGAGAGGAGGAGGAGGTGAAACTCCTCATCACTCTGTCCTGAAGCAGCAGTGATGACTGATAAGTGAAGTCTCTTATCTTTTCCTTCTGTCATCCCTCTCTTCTTTTCCTCATCCTGTTTCACTCTGGTGTTTGGATTTGGGCCCCTTCTCTCTCTCTGGCTGTCTATCTGTATTTTCTATTATTGATTTTTGTTGTTGCTGAAATGCAAAAAAAAAAACACATTAAAGTTGCTTTAGATGTTTTGTAATCAGACAGACTGTTTCAACTGTTTCCAGCTTCCGACCAGTCACGCAATATTTAATTTTACTGTGCAGGAAGCTGTGGTCCTCACCACAAAAACAACTGCAGCACAGGAGCATCAACGGAATAGTTAGTCCTTTTGGGAGATGGGCTCATTCACTTCCTTGTTTAGAGTTAAATGAGAAGATTGATACCTGTCTTGTACGAAAACTATGAAACTGGAGCTTTAAACCGCAGTGGTGGAATGTAACGAAGTACATTTACTCAAGTACTGTACTTAAGTACAATTTAAAGGTACTTTACTTGAGTATTTCCATTTTATGCTACTATGTACTTCAACTCCACTACATTTTGGAGGCAAGTATTGTAGGGTACTCTTTACTTCACTACATTTATTTGACAACATTAGTTACTTTGTAGATTCAGATTATTAATGCAAAATGTAAATATGGATTAAGGTACCCAGCAGTATGTAAAGTACTTAAATGTATCCCCATCTTTTCCACCTGCAACATTATGATGCTTACACATGAATGCATCACTAATTATAATCCAGTGAAATAATATATAATGAAATGGGCCAATCTGCAAAATGAGTACTTTTATTTTCGGTACATAAGGTATATTTTGATGCTAATACTCGTGTACTTTTACTTAAGTAAGATTTTAAATGCTGAACTTTTACTTGTAACAGTATTTTTACACTGCGGCATTGCTACTTTTACTTAAGTAAGATATGTGAGTAGGTTAATACTTCTGGCACTGTTAAAAGTTGAGTCTTACGTTATGTTACTAATCAAAGGCAAGTGTAAACTATTGTGCTGCCACTCAACATAGTTTCTGCCTTCTCGGATCAACAAAACCTACAGCTCCCAATTCAACCTTTGAGTTGTGGTTATTTTTACCTTTAGTCAGAAAAGCTGAAGACAAATGGATTCGATGCTATATTCAGACTTTATTAAATGCTATCGAACCCCAAACACAGTCATGGGAATCAAACCTGATCATTTTGCCTTAAATTGTTTTTTTTATTCTAATAGGTAATAAGTAAAGAACACAATTTTCAAATGTACTACAATTTTAAGATTTAAAATGGAAATAATTTGGTGGAGAGTGCTTAATAACTTATTTATTACTCGAAACAAAAAGTTTTCGACTTGAACTTTAGACCTATTAGCCAATACTTGAGACTTGTCACTTGCACAAGCAAGCAACACGTTACCTTTGGAAAATGACAAATGATGCAGAAGCAACCAGCCAACAACTAGAGATTCCTGTGACGTTCAAGAAGCTGTAAGCACACTTTGGTTGAAAATATTGAGTCACATTGTATGCGCTCTTCAAAGAGACACACTCAACTGCAGTTTAAAATGAAAATAGAAAGCTAGTGTTTTCTATGTAGTAAGAATTAACAGGTGGAAGAATAACAGCGGTAACTAATAGGATCTCAATATGAAGCCAAACTGTTTTGCTCATGATGCAGCTGTATAGTCGACACCAGCTGTTTGTGTGAAATGTCTCTTTATCCTCTGAGCTGATGGCTGCGGTGTTTGCTCTTCGTGATCACACAACAGACTGAGGATCAGTGTCCTGTAGCTCTGCCTCTTGCAGCTCCGATCCGGTCAGTGTCGACCTCAGTTAGCCTTAGATCCTTCTTGTTTCTCCCTGTTGTTGACAAAGTTGACATTTTTTCCTGATGGTGGGGCGGCAGGCGAGTTCAAGGGTCACCTAAATCATTGTCATAATACATCCTTTGGGGAGCGTGAATACCTACAGTAAAATGTCTAACTGAAACGAGTAGTTGTTCTGGACCAAACTGTTGGTTAAAGGAATAGTTTGAATAGTTATTTTGTGCCAAGACTTCGATGAGGCGATTTAAACCACTCATACCTGTCCATTAATGTGATGCTACAGCCCGGAGACGATTAACTTAGCTTAGCATAAAGACTGAATACAGGGGGAATCAGTTAGCCTGGCTCTGTCCAAAGGTAAGACAATCGGCCTACCAGCACACTAAAGCTCACTAATAAACATGATATATCTGGTTTGTTTAATCAGTACAAAGAAATGGAGTGTAAAAACAAGTTGTGGTGCTGGACTATTTTATGTCCAGAACCACTGGACAGAGCTAAGCTAGCGGTTTCCCCCTGTTTCCAGTCTTTATGCTAAGCTCCGCTAATTGTCTCCTGGCTGTAGCTTCATATTGGACAAACAGACAAAAGAGTGGTATCGATCTGTTCATCTGTTCAACTCTTGGCAACAAAGCGCATAAGCATTTTTCACAAAATGCAAAAGAAAAACTGTTTCTATTAAGAAGACACGTTGGTCAGCAAGTGGATCGGAAAGTTATTAAATCTTTTCTCAGCTGCTTTTCATCATCTATGTGTGTTTGTACTGGTTTTAGTGTCCTCCAGCTCTCACACACACACACACACACACACACACTGCTGTATTCTTGTAAAAGCGTGATTTGATGTTCAAGGTCAGCGGGGTGAGTGTACACCCATCTTTGTGAGGACCAGTTTGCGTTTTGGACGTGAAGACATTTTGGCCGGTCCTCACTTTTCAAGACCCCTTCAAAGGGCTGTTTGAGGGTTAAGACTTGGTTTTTGGGTTAGGATTAGGTTAGGTTTAGGCACTTAGTTGTGATGTGAGCAAGGCCCTCTGCTGAGAGAGAGGGGTAGGGGTGAGGATGGAGGTGAGAAAAGGAGGCATGAACGAGTGAAAAGTGGAAAAAGAAAGACAGGATAAAGTAAGAGCTGTGGAGGATCACGGATAAGATGCGGAGAAACTGACTCCTCTTCATCTTTTTAAAGTTCTAGTATAAATCCGTGTTAGCAAACACCTTATTCACACATCCAGCAGACACAGAGCAAACATTATCATTCATGTGGAGTCCAATGTCCAATAGTCAATTTCTTTTAGCTGTTTTTGGTCTCCACCAACTCCTGAGACAAATATCTGGCTCTTTGGCTGCTAAATGCTCTGCTATGCAACCCCAGATATTCGAGCGCTGTGTCTGTCTGCTGTCTAGTTTACGCTCGGTTTTTAGAGCTCTTTGCTGAAGAAAAAACCTGTGAGAGAGAACCGAAACAGTGAAGTCGAAGGTTATAAAAACCAAAACAATGTGCTTAAAGATTCTAAAATGCTGCATAGAGCTGATGGACAATTCTCTGTGGACTCGTACGACCAACACCTCTCACATACAAGCAGTGATCATTCGTAAATGAAAAATATAAATATATTGATTATAGCCACTTCTAAAGAAACTTCAAGAGTCACTCAACACCCCCTGAAAACCTTGTTTTTGCTGGCTTCCTGTGGTTTGACTTCTCACCTTGGTGCAGTGATGTACAGGTGTTCTCCAGGACCCTGTGACATCACTGTTGGGTTAGGGGTTACAGGGGTTACAACGAAGCACACTTCTGACCACACCCAGAGGCAAAACAGGTTTGAAACTTTCAACCAGACAGGGCAGCAAAACAACATTTTTCAGCCTGGTGTTACTCTTTAAATGGGAATTTAAGGAATTCATTGGGTGAGGGTGGAGATATTCTATATTTCTGTCATCGTCAACAAATCCCATGAAGACTGGGAACCAGCCATGTGTTAGACTGTCTCTCAACACTCTCTCACTTCCTGTCTGTGGCTCTCAGCCCCAAGCCCATTGGTTCATACTGAAGATGTAAATCTTTAAAAATGGCTCAAAAATATATAGTTTAATTTTTAAAATAAGCTCAGTAATTTTCTAAAACTGCTTGGCCCTGTAGTTTTTAGCAAACGTCACTCCAACAGGAGGAAATAGTGCATTTGTGGAGGACTATTTTCAGCGGCGGATTACCGCACATTTGGTGCGCTATTGAGTACTTCTGGCAGCAAACGTGTCACCCAGTGCAACTGTGTGGCTCACTGATGTGTTTCTAGTTTTTGTACAAGGGGGGTTTTCTGTTTGAGACTGTGCGGCTCCCCTCAGACAAAAAGCCCCCTCACCCCCCCTTAACTGAGTTTCAGTCTACAGCTGGGTGCCTGGGATCATGATTATGTTATTTGATCCCATAGACACTCACCAAGATAGCCTAATATTGCTGTTTGATATAACTTCAGACTGCATCAAAAACATAAAAAGTTCTGTTCGAAGGCATTTATTAGTTTCTGACGATGGGAAAAAACTCTCGAATTCCCCAAAACTACTGAACTTTCTCGGTAACCAAATCACACAAATTGAGGCTATTGTGATCTCCTTTTGCTAACTACTGTAATAATTAATAATATTTTTTCACTTCTATTCACTGAGGCTCCCCTAAAGCAGTTCGGAGCCCCCCCGGGGAGGCCCGCTTCCCACTTTGAAAACCTCGGTTGTACAACAATGGAGCTCTCCAGAGAGGAATAAGATACGTCAGGCTTTAGGTACACAAACAACACTTTTTAGTGGATAAATTGATAATTAATTGTTGGTGTTGGTCTGCTGCGGTTGGGGACAGTAAGGAAAATGTAGAATATCACCAGGCTTAGCCTTTAAGGAGAAAACTTAGCTCAGGTTCAGGAGTTTCCTATCATGCTTTTGGTTGGTTTCTTAGCTTTTCAGAGCGAGCGAGACAGACAGGCAGAAGTGTCTCTCTCAGAGCAGTAGTGTGGAATGTCTCAGCTCCCTGACATCATGTTACCTGTCTGTCTGTCTGAACTCTGGTCCAGAAGAATCTGTGAGTTAAGTGACAATACCCTCGGAGGTGCTCTGAGACACAAAGGATGATAATAATAATGATTTCCACTGGGGCAAAATCCGGAGGAGAGTAAAGGAGTTGATAATATTGACATTCTTATCTGGGTTGCTTTCAGGTGTTACCATGGGTTCAGTAATTAACGTTTTATAAGGAATGAGTGATTTCCGGTCCTTTTTGACCTGGGTATTTGCCTCTACATTCGCTACATAGAGGCTTCTGCTCTGTCCTCTGATTGGTGGAGGTTTTACCTGCAGCCTGAGAAGAAGACCTGCAGACACTGCTCGGGGCTGGCAAAACACTACAAACTCCTCTGCATGTTTTTCCAGTAAAAAATAATTTAATGAATGTTATTATTTGCAGTCACTATTCTCCTAATATGACACTGTCTGCCAAAGATAAGGTAGTAAAGGACAGAAGCAAATACAATATTTAGCCATCATAAAGCATCGGGTAAGGAAAACTTTTAATTGGTGTTAGTGTATGAATGCCAAAACATACTTTTTTAAAAAAAATTAGATTCCAATTAATTTTGCTGCCTGAAAGCCTGAGAACTAATTCAGTAATGTTCTTGAACTATGTTTGAGGTATCCACATACATATATGTTTTTAACAAACACCTGCCAGCCAGTTGGAGTGCAGGATTTTCTGTTGCATCATTTGTCAAGAACAACAGGAAACTTTAGTCTTTTCGATGGCAGACAGTGTTCATTGGATCGTCCGTATGATGACTTTAATCGACTGAGCTGAAAAGGTTCTGCTTCATTTATTAAAAAGATCAAAGTTTAGGTGGCTTGTTGAGTCTCCGTTCAGATTTAGTTTGAAGTGGCAGCTCAGCTCTGTGCACTCACCACCCAGTCTGATTATTACGGCACCGGTCACGCCACCATTTTAAAAACTTTGACGTTTTGTGGTGAAAGCTCCCTTTTTACGCCAATGATCGCAGTGTAATCGCTGCCGTCAATCTGTGCAATTGCATCGAGTTCAACTTTGATGAACTTTGACACACAAATTCTTACTGTTGGCCAATAGCAAGCCTTTTTGGGGAACGGAGAGTCCAAAATGGAGGAAGCTATTGTGGATTATTAGCTTTTTGTGCACCATCCACTTTCATTTAACCTCTTATGTCAGAGTGTACGCTGCCCCACAAAAGAGGAATGCTTTGCAGAGCTTTTTTCCACCTCTTCTGTAACTCTTTATTGAATTAAATTAAGCACAATCCTGAGAACAAAACGCCAGGGGGAAGTAAACCATCCCGAGAAAATAGAAAGATGCACGTTTTCACATTCTTTTGTAACATTTTATTTCTTTATATGCAGTTTTGGGGGGCCTGCAAAAGACGTTTCCCTTTCTTATAGATCATGTGATGGACACTTTCTTAGACTTTGACTCTGTGATTTTCGACAAACAACAGTAAAGGATTGAACCTGAAAGAAAATCTTTAAAGGCTCTGGACAGGTCTCCCCATCAGCCTCTTGCCCTGAGCGATGGGGTCCATGAACACACAGTCTTCTGCCAAAGTTACCTGCCCTTCTACCTGTTTATATTTTGGATTTGCACCTCATTGATATTTTATATTTGCCCTCGTCCTACTTTGTACTGCAACTTGCTGCAAACAAATTCCCCCTCGGGATAAATAACTTCTATCTTATCTAAACGAACGTTGCTTTTTAGTCATGGATATTTAATGTTAGAGAAAACGATCCTTTAACCTGACACCTCCTGACTTCACAAACAGGTGAGTTGACAGTAAATACAGAGAGAGAGAGAAACTCCTCAACACTACTGAGAACGATGCGCGCGCGTGTGTGTGTGTGTGTGTGTTGCAGCCAGTATTTACAGTTTTAAAATAGATTTCATCCGCTTTTTCTTTTGCCAACAGCAAAACCTGGATAGAAGTCAACCAGGACCTGCCGTACGTACATACACACACACACACACACACACACACACACACGCTGACAGACAGACAGACAGATGGTTCAGGTATTTTTTTCGCCTTGAAAATCCATCCAACTGTTTTATTTTTATTGGATGCAATTTAAGCCTCTCTCTCTCTCTCTTTATGTCTCTGTGTCGCTGTTTGACTGGCGCATGCGCACTCCAACCGCAGAGCGCGCGGCTCTCCGCTCCTCCGACAGAGTTGATCCGTGATACCTGGCGCGTGGACTCGGTTCCAGGAGACACCCGTTCAGTATTGATTATCATTGATTAGCCTAGTGCTCGGTAGCTGCTAGTGTGCGTGTGTGTGTTTGCGTGCGTGTGTGCGCGCGCGGAGTTCAGCGCTGCAAACCCACAGGACTCTACTTTCTTCATCCATCACCACCTCCTCCTCCTCCTCCTCCGGTAAGTCACCTTCCTCCTCCTCTCCTTCTGTTTTCTCTTCGTATTCTGTCTCTTCCCCCCCCCTCCGTCCCTCTTGTTTCTTTTCTGTGTTAGTTGACGGTTATCAGCATCAGACGCTTCAAACCCCGAGCGTACCGGACACCGTGGTTCTCTGGGTTTTGCGCTTTCCGGCTGCTTCTGTCCGAAAACTCCAGTTTAAATGTCCGTCTGTTTGTCTTTTGGTGAATTTGACAAGATCCCTCTGTCCGTATTTTGTGTCTCTGTTGATATTTGTGCAAAAGCTCTGTCTTAAATGTAGTAAAAAACTAATATGGAAATAATCAAGTCGAAGACCTTAAAATGAACAGTGCTGGAAGCAGCATTGAGATGTGCCGCTTAAGTAGAAGTGGCAATAAAAATACTCAATTTCAAGTAAAAGTTCAGCATTCATTTTCTTTTACATATGTTAAAGTAAATACATGTTATCAGTAACATGCACTTAAAGTACCAAAAGTAAAGCTACTGCAGTAAAATGGCCCCTTTAAGTGTTAGGCCTATATTACTGGATAATTAATACTTGTGCACGTGTAAGTAGCATTTCACTAATGAAGCTGGTCAAAGTGGAGCTACTGTTTGCTTAGTTGAATCTATAATAATACATCCTCTTTTAAAAGATGATTACATGTTTTGTATGTGAAAATCTTATTATTAAAAGTAACCTGGAGTAAAAAGTAAAGATTAAATTGGAAAGACTTTATTTAAGTAAAAGTACCTCAAAATGGTATAAAGTACAGTACTTGAGTTACTTAAGCACAGTGATGAAATATAACCAAGTAGCAAATATTGTACTTTTTACTCCACGAGATTTATCTGACAGTTTTAGTTGCTAGAGTTACCCTGTTTATTAAGATTTGACGTATAAAAAAAATCAATGAGGAGTGTATAAATGATGAAGTGTTATAGATAGATACTTAAAAAGTTAGCTCCACTTTAAAAAATACTTGGGCCTACACATTAATGCACCAGTGCTGATAATCCAGAATTAAGATAGATAATAAGACACTGTTCAAAGGCAACACATCTGCCTATCAGCACATCTAAATCTCACTAATTAACACTATCCTGTTTGTTTAATCTGTTGTGGTTTTACAAGGGGCTCATGTGCTGGATTTGGTGGCCGGGAAACAGTGTCTTCCAGCGCTAGTCCAGGAATAATCCCTGCTGTTGATCTCACATTTTTTGTGCAAATTTAAATAGACGAGATACTTTTGAACAGAATATGACCGTGGTATCAATCTTCCTCATCTAACTCTCAGCAAGAAAGCAAATAAGCGTAATTCCCCAAATTCCCTAAACAGCTAACTAATAAATCCAAATGATTAAAAGAATTTAGAGACTATATTTTTGTTGCAGGAGTTGAGGTAGTTGGGTGACTTGGACTCATGACCTCAGTATATTTAAAATCCTTCTGATTTTTAGCAGGTTTTTCCAGATAATTCTTATTTTCATTTTTTTCTGTACGTACTGCAGGTGGCACTGCTACGATTTGTCGATTAAATAGTCCTTTGACATAAAATGAAGCTGCAACTTTTTTGCTAATCGGTTAATCGCTTAGGTCATTCTTCAAACAGAAGTGACAAACATTAGATGCTTCCAGGTTCTCAAATGTGACGATCTGCTCCTTTTTCTTGTTTTATGATAGGAAATCAAAACAATTTAGGGTTTTGGACTATTGATCGGACATTTAATGAGGGCTCTAGAAAATTGTGGTCACCACTTTTCACTGTTTCCTGTTGTTTTGTAAACCAAACGATTAATCAGTTTATTGAAAGAATAACCGGAATATTAATCGATAATGAAGCTAATCATTTGTTGCAACACTGACTACATGTGTTTCTGTCTCTCTTTCAGCATGTTCTGAGGTGGGTTTTCTATCCTTGTCTGTGCTTTTATACGCAGTTGTGTTGTTTTCTGTATTTTTGAAAATGAAGTTAACTGCAGATGGCAGGTTGGTAATTTTCTCCAAATGGAAATGTATTTTGTTCTTAAAACAGGCAAACACACTGTAATCCAATATAAAAACTGTGATTGATTCTTTTAAATTCAGCGCTGAAGGAGAGAACAGACAGTATAATCGTGTGTGTGTGTGTATTGAACATGCTTCATTAATGTCAGATAATCCCTTACAAAGCCTAGGCGTAGACACACACACACACACACACACACACACACAGTAAACAGAGCAGTGGCCAGCAGCAGCAGAGATGCTGAAACGAACTACTAGATCCAGAGTTGTCCTGTCTCTCTCTTTCTGTCACGGAGATGTTGTTAATTTTCACATAGGTGACAGTATGACAGGCTGTGTGTGTGTGTGTGTGTGTGTGTGTGTGTTGATCAGTCTGATAGTGATACCCGATCAGCTGGACTGTAGTGCCTCCTGCAGCTCGGACAGAAACGGACCTGAAAACAGATTTTCCCCCTAAAATACCTCCTCCCTTCCCTCTCTATCTCTTCCTCTCCTGTACTATCTTCTCCCTTCCTTTCCTTTCTCTACCTTCCCTTCTTTACCTCCTTTTCTTCCCCACCTCTGTTTTTCCCACTTTTCCCTTGTGAACTGAAAACTGATTGTTTCCCCCCCCTAAAGTAACTCCTCCATTCCCTTTCTAGCTCCTCCTTTCCTTGCTTATTGCCTTCTCTCTTTTCCTATCTCCTCCCTCCCTTTTGCTCCTTTACCTCCTTGTTTACTGCCCTTGCTCCTCCTCTCCTTTCATATATCCTCCCTTCCTTTACATTCCTTACCTCCTCCCTTCCTTCCCCACCTTCCCCACCTCCCCCTTTCCTCCTTTACCTCCTTATTTTCTTCCCTGCTTCAATTTTTCCTTCTTTTCCTTTATGACCTGGAAACTGATTGCAATGCGGCCATCCATCCAGCTGTCCCACTTGAAATGAGTAAGACCTCCATCCTTTTGTCCTTTCTGTCTTTCCTTCCTTCCTTCATTCCTTCCTTCCTTCCTAGCAGAAGAGCTTTTCTCTCTGTGTGTTTCTTCCTGTTGAGGTGCTGCCTGGCTGTCGCGCTCTGTTTGAATGTTTGGACCTTCAGTCTGCGTGTCTCAGGCCTTTGTGAGTCTAATTAACACTAATCAACTTAATTAAAGCAAAAGTCTCCCGTTTGAGACAGAACAGGGAAGCTGACAGTCTGAGGAGGAGCAGGAAAACCTTTGCCCAGAGCTCAGCGTCCAGTCAGAAGAAAGAACCTCTGAGTCTGTACTAACTAGTTGTTAGGCCATACAAACTGGCTGGTAGACTTTACTAACCTGCTGTATATGATGTACTTACTAGTTGTTAGGTCATACAAACTTGCTGGTGGACTGAAGCAACCTGCTGTTAGACTGTACTGACTAATGGTTAGAATGTACTGACTTGCTGGTAGACCGGTTAAAGGGTTGGAAGGATGCACTAATGAACTGTTAGGCTGCACTTAAGGTGTGTGTGTAGTCCACGCTAACAGCCTGTTAGTTTGCATTGTCCAGTTGTACAGTAAAGGTAGATTTATCCTACTGTAACACACTCTCTCTTGTTCTCCTCCACACAAATCAATTTTACCTATTTATAGAACACGACAGCATTACTAAACACTGTGTGTGTGTGTGTGCCAAGACTCCAGCAGTGGGCAGATTGAGAAGCAGCATGTTGTTACGTCAGGACAGATTATTTTGGAAACCTGCAGAGAGTGCACACACACACACACACACACACACACACACACACAAGCATGGATGCAAGCACAAACTGTTGTCTTTGTCTAACCTCTTTGTGCGTTGTGTGTGTGTGTGTGTGTGTGTGTGTGTGTGTGTGTGTGTGTGTGTGTGTCAACAGACAGCAGGCAGGTGTAATGAGCTCATCGTAACAACTTGATTGCTGTTCTGTTAAGGGAGCAGACACGTGAATGTTACATCAATATTTGATTAAGATCAACATTTTATATATCATGTTTTTGTTTCTTCAGTGTGCTCATGTTCGTCTGGTCAGTTTTTTGACTCAAGGA
Source organism: Coreoperca whiteheadi (assembly GCA_011952105.1). Lineage (NCBI taxonomy): Eukaryota > Metazoa > Chordata > Actinopteri > Centrarchiformes > Sinipercidae > Coreoperca > Coreoperca whiteheadi. The sequence goes on along the minus strand of CM022488.1, from coordinate 8,050,968 downwards.
AGAGTTAAAAAATGTGGAACATACGTGTATTCGCTTTCTTGCAGACAGCTAGATGAGAAGATTGATTCCGCTCTCGTGTCTGTACGTTAAATATGAAGCTACAGCAAGCAGCCTCTTAGCTTAGCTTAGCATAAAAACTGGTAACAGATGGAAACAGCTAGCCTGGCTCAATCCAAGGGTAAATCCTGCTACCAGCACGCTAATTAACGCGTTATGTCTCGTTTATTTAATCCGTACAAAAACTGAAGACTAAAAACAAACATGTTGCAGTTTTACGAGGGCTAATGTGCCAGACTATTTCTTGGCTTGTGGCAGTGTTTCCAGTCTTTATGCTAAGCTAAGCTAACCCTCGCCTGGCTCCAGCTGCACATTTAATCGACAGACATGAGAGTGGTGTGAGTCTTCTCATCTAAACTCTCGGCAAGAAAGCAAAAAAGCATATTTTCCAAAAACTATTCCTTGAATAAAATGGAACAAAAACTTGTTCTGCACTCACGAGTCAGTCGAGTCTTGGCTCAGACTGATCACTGCTCAAACTTTTTCGCTCGCTCACACTACTTGTGTTGTGTTGTTTTCCCTCAGAGAGGTTTTTCTGTCTCTGTAGCAGTAATACTGAGAGTATATCAGTATGTGGAGTACTGTGTGTGCTTAGATAGCTAGGTGCTGCCTACCGTACAGAGCGCTAACAGAGCTAGCCACCTCATTACTCCCATTCTGTCTGCTGTGATTTATGGAGTGTGTGTGTGTGTGTGGGAGTCTGCACCTGCTCCCCGTGTTGTCTCAGGAAGTTTTAATTACTTTGCCGTCATGTGACAAAGAGGAAGTGATGACAGTAATGAAATGTGATTGTATGATTATCATCAAAAACACAATTAGTGGCCTGAAGGCGACCAGAGAGAGAGAGAGAGAGAGAGGGGGGGAGGGGGGGGGGGTATTAAAAATGACAGAGTGTATCAAAGAAAAGTTGATCGTGTGTGTGTGAAAGAGAAAGTGTGTGTGTAAATAGGCCGGCAGTGATGAAGTGGTTCCTTGCGAGTTGTGTCTCTGAGGTATTACACTCACACACACACACACACACACACATACACAAGGTTGGGAAGGTCACACCGACACACATAGTGTACACACACTTACACACTGAGTCATCAGTTTGGAGGCTGCAGGAAGTTTTCAGGAGTTTAACCTGTGAGACAGACCACGTCCACACTAATCCGGCTGAATCTGAAAATGTGTTTTCAGGTTGTTTTCACACCATCTTGTACATTTACTCAAGAACAAACTGTACTGGAGAACAAACTTAAGGAACTTGTAATTTATTTGAGTATTTCCATTTTATGTAACTTTACACTTCTTCTCCACTACATCTCAGAGGCAAATATTGCACTTTTTAGTCCGCTACATTTGTCTGACAGTTTCAGTTAGTCTTCAGATGACAATTTTTCATACCCTGTCCGTCCAGTGAAAACCATGTATCTCCAAATTTGGTGAATTTGTATTTGATTTTTTCAGATAAACTGAAGGAAGTGTTTCCTTTATGGGTTTGGAAAATTCTCCTGCTTCTTGAGCTAAATAAACAATTTAACCCGCCCCCCCCTTGGATCAGCTGGAAAATGCATCATCACAAAGCTGAAAACAGCTGTTTTTCAGAGCTCATGAAAAGCTGACTTTTTAGAGATACGTGGTTCTCACAGGACGGCGACGCTACAAACATCATCTTGTAGAAGATGATGCATTGGCGTAGATTAACCTACCCAACAGTATATAAAGTCATTAGAATTAGCTCAACCTTAAACATCTACAGCAGTAAAATGCAACATACACATTCATTCAACAGTAATATTAATCCACAAACGTAATATATAATAGTAAAACACTCTCAGGGACCATTTTACTGCATGAGTACTTTTACTTTTGATACTTTACGTACATTTTTCTGATACTACTTTTATACTTTTACTTAAGGAAGGTTGTGAGTCCAGGACTTTTACTTAAAGTAGAGTATTTTCACATTGCAGTTTTACAACTTTTACTTAAGTAAAGGATCTGAGTACTTCTTCCACCTCTGGTCTTTTTTTTTCTGTTGATTCTCAGCTGGTTAAAGCTGGTAACCAGTGAGCTGAAAAGCCCGTTCTAATGTGCCCTTTGGACGTAAACTTGAAAAACCTTTTCTTCTCTGCGTCCTTTAAATGTTGGGACACATGCACATCTGATATAACAAGAAATGCGACACTTTCAGATTTTCAGCAGAAGGAAAGAGCTAGCATGGCTCTGTCCAAAGGTAACAAAGTCCACCTACCAGCGTCTCTAAAGCTCACTAATTAACATGTTATCTCATTTGTTTCTGTACCAAAAAAGGGACAATTGGCAGTTTTTACTGGGGGTTATATGTCACACTTTTTCTCTGAGCAGAAGGCAACTAGTGGAGACTCGGGGAAGTCAGTGCTACCGGCCAAGATATAGTCCAGCATATATGCCAGTGTAAAACGGCTAATTGTAATTTTTACACTTTGTTTTTTGTACAGATTAAGCACATTTTTGTTAGATTTTGTTACTTTTGGACGGAGCCAGTCTACATGTTTCCGCCTGTTTCTAGTCTTTATGCTAAACTAAGATAACGATACGCTGGCTGTAACTTCATATTTATGGTACAGTACGAGAGTGACATCAATCTTCTCATGTAAATCTCAACTAGAATGCGAATAAGAGTATTTCTCAAACTATTATTCCTTTTTAACCTTGTGTTTCCTACATGTGTTTGCTTATTCTTTTGTTACTGTTGTCAGACAACTGAATGAGCAGAAAATAGCGATTTGCTCACATGTCATGAATGTCACCTTTTAACCAGGTGAACAGTAACTCCTGCACTGAGGCGTTGGTCCAATTCCTTTTTTATGATCATGAAGTTATCTGACAGAATCAACATAAAATACTGAAAGGTAATGACAACAACTGTATTGTGTGATAGGCTATATTCACATTTAAAATGAGAACAGAGCAGACAGAAAGTTGTCTTCCTAAAGTATAAACTTGGTGTAATTCTATATTGTTTCTTCTTGTCAACATATGTCACTAAAAGACCAAAACCAACAATGTGTCAGTGCATCTCTTAATACTTTCGACTTCCCTACCCTGTGGCCCTTAGCCCCACACCTATTGGTTCCTACAGAAGACGTAAATCTTTTTAAACAGCTCACAAATGTATAGTTTAACTTTTAAAAAAAGACATTTCTAAAACAGCTGCCACTGTGGCTTTTAGCAAATGTTACTCAAACATGAAGAAATAGTGCATTTGTTAGGGACTATTTTCAGCGGTGGATTAATACACATTTGGTGCTCCAGTGAGCATTTGGGGCAGCAGGACGGTGTATGTGGGATTAAGTCAAAATAAACTACAGTGTGTGTTCATAGTAATGAAGGCACATGTCACCCAGTGCGACAGTCTGGCTCACTGGTGTGTTAAAGAAGAGTTTTTGGACAACAGTGGAGCTCTATGGCACAGAAGATGAAGCTATATCAGCCTTGGGATACACAGACACTATTTGTTAGTCAATTCATTGTTGGTTTTGGTCTTTTCGTGGCATTTTTTGACAATAAGAAAAATCTAGACTATCACCATGGTTTGTTTTCCAAAAGCTCCATGTCCACATTAACCCACGTGACCGGTCTTTTTTGGAGACTCAGTTTCTAGGCATGAAAAAGGTTGGATTAATGTGGATGGAGGGTCCAAAAACGGAAAGAATAATGATTTGTTGGCTTAGTGACATTGGCATTACCCTCAGACCGTCATTCACAAAGACAGACAGCTTGTGTGTGTCAGCAGGAAAATTGCAGTAAAGTTAATCTTGTCAAACACACAAAGTCACAGTCTCTATGTGAAGGTGATGGTTGGTCTTTAGACAGAAACTGAGACACAACTTTACTCTCTACTTCCTCCTCCCTGTCAGCTTTAAATTTCAGGTTGTAGTCTAAGAAATGGATCAGTGTGTCTGAATTTAAAGCACCTGCCTACCAAGGTGTGTGTTTGTCTCTTGTTTCTTCTTCCATTAGAAGAAGTGGAGCAGCCGTTGAATGTTTGATGAGTCAGCATGTTGAGAAGGAAGGGATGTCATAGTCGTCTTCTCATCTTTCGAGCCAGGTTAATGTTTTCAACTGGCTTCAAGTCTTCAACTGCTACTGTGAATACTGCTCACCATGTTGTACTTGAACAGTGTGCTTGTAGTACAGTAGGTGAGCTTGCAGTACTGAGGCTCTGAGTGAGCTTGTTTGGAAGGAATTTATGGAAATAAATAATACAGCCTGACATTCACAGCTTTCCTTTCATGTACTGCATGTCATGGAAGTGATGAAACGTCTGCGATGTATTTGTTTACCCGATGACACGCTAAATACAAACAAGACCAAAAGGGTTTTTCCATTAGCCCGGGTTGGTCCTCTGTAAGCTGTGCTGTGCAGAGCCAAGCTGCGATTACACACGTTTCCACTACAGCCCCACAGCAGGGGATAGCCGAGCCTAGCTACTGTGGTTCTGCTTGGTAGCGGTGCCGACCGCAGCCAACCCGCGACTGCCTCATTCCCTCAGCTGTGCACTTAGCGGCTAAACTCCTGTGCCTGTGCTGGAGACCAGAGAGAAAGCTCTGTTTCTAAAAGTTTTTATGGTTGAGGCGTGGAAGTTGGTGTATCGATAAAGACAAAATGCAACAAAGTGCGGTGGATTAATCACGATGAAGCATGTGACTTAAACATCCACTCAAGCTTCCAATGAAAAGGCAAAACCCTCAGATCTGTGTGGAGTGATCAGGAGACTGCAACCTTTCTCAGATTAATACATGAAACAGTTTCCATTGTTTGAGGTCTGACTGGTGCTCTTTTAACTATTTAATAATTGAATCATCTCCTTGCGCCGTCTTCTTCTGCGCAGGTTTAATGGCACCGGCTGAATGTCCGTGGCCAAGTAATTTAACGGTACCTGACACACAAATCATGGCTGGAATAGTGTTGTGTGGCTCGGTCCGAGTCACTTTGATAGTTTCCCATTTACAGAGCCAGGACTGAGTACAAACACCAGAGGTTTTTTTTCAGCATTGGATTAGAATCGCATACCCCACTTTTAATGCACAACCGTAAATCAGGGCGTGACTTCAGTCACCTGATGACCCCTGAACCAATTCCTTTTACCGACTGGAGACCTTGAGATGCAGTCAACCTGTGCAGTGACACACACACACACACACTGAGTCACAGGTAGGTCACAGGAGTTCAGTGTTTTTCTGAGATAAACTTCAGCAGGGAGGGGGCAAAGTGAGACGACTGTCAGTAGATGCTCAGAAAAGTGCGAGTGGTAATCTCTATTATTAGACCAGAGATTATACAAACTGAGCGACAACACACACTCACACACACACACACAAACACTTATCTGTGGATTATAATCCCAATCCCACAATCCCCTTCTGGCTCAACCAATCATGTCCCACCAAATCCTGCACAGCCTGCTGGGTAACCTAGATGCCGTAGTGTGTATATGTGTTTGTGTGTGTGTTTGAGTGTGTGTGTCTGTTAATCCCTGACAGTCTGTAATAGAGGAACATCTGGTTTATCTCTGTGATTCTGAAGCTTCCTGTTTAGGCAGGAAACAGAATCAGTTACAAACTCCAAATGATTTCACATTTTTTGCACAATCGCTTGTAAAGAAACATCTTTGCACGTCCTTATCGGCACTTGTATTCATTTACGGCCTTCTTCAGGTTGTACTCTTCTTCTTCTTTTCCTTTCGGCTGTTCCCTTTCAGGGGTCGCCACAGCGAATCATGCGCCTCCATCTAACCCTGTCCTCTGCATCCTCTTCACTCACACTAATTAGCTTCATGTCCTCTCTCACTACATCCATAAATCTCCTCTTTGGTCTTCCTCTAGACCTCCTGCCAGGCAGCTCCAACCTCAGCATCCTTCTACAAATATATTCACAGTCTCTCCTCTGAACATGTCCAAACCACCTCAATCTGGCCTCTCTGGCTTTATCTCCGAAACATCTAACATGAGCTGTCCCTCTGATGTACTCGTTTTGGAAAATTAATGCTTTAGGTTTGACTAAATATGAAGCAGCAGTCAGGAGACTGTTATCTTATCTTAGCATGAAGACTGGAAACAGCATGGCTCTTTTCAAAGCTTTCAAAATACACCTACCAGCACCTCTAAAACGGGATTATTTCTTGCCCACAGTGACTTCCTGGAGTCTCCACTGATTGCCCAAACCCCAAAAACCACAAATAGTTTTTTGTACAGATTACACCAATGAGATGTAGGTGTATTTTGTTTCCTTTAGATAGAGCCAGGCTAGCTGTTTCCCCAGCTGTTCTCACTCTTTATGCTAAGCTAAGCTAACCAGCTCCTGGCTATAACTTCATATTTACTGTACAGACATCTTCTCATCTAACTTTCTCATGAACCGTATTAAGGTCAGCAGCAGTCTATAACAACAAACCACAACAACAATAGAGGAAAGTTTTTAGAAGAAACTATGATGGCGCCACTGCTGCTTTTTCTGCCATGATCTCAACATTAAAAGTTTTCTATATATGACATAATCTTCACATTGACATTAAAAAATCAAATATGCCAGGATCCTTAGACAGAAATCTCAGTTCATGTCGTCATTAATGCTGATACATTTGTTCATGAAATCAAAGGATTTCTAGCCACTCTGAAACACCGAAGCAACAGAACAGCAGTTATATCTCTTCTTTGGCATGGCAGTTGTCAGGCAGTGAGGTCGTACATTAGCTGAACGGTGTGGCAGGTGACGGGGCCGCTTGAGTCTGCACTTTTGTTAGCAGTTCAGTCCTGGATTTTAGTGTCAGGTTTCACCTTGAAATGTAAGTGTCAAGTCCTTATGGAGCAGAGCAGCTATTTAAAGACAGAACAGAAGTCACAGCGTCCTGATGTGAAGGTTGGACAGACAGAATCACCTTACTGTACCTCCTCCTCTGTGTGTGTGTGTGTGTGTGTGTGTGTGTGTGTGTGTGATCCCTGCTGCGGTATGAAAACCATACAACACCATGTTGGTCGTATACATGAGAGGATTAGAATCACACATACACATTCATTTGTGATCCAAATCAAATCCCTGAATCTGTCAAACTGATTCTGTTCACACTGAGAGCAACAGACCGGAATCAATAAATCTCTCATTAATAATAATCAATCCCATTCAGTCATATTAATTGAGGTGATTACTGTAACCACCATCTAATGTAGCCTCATCTCTATATCAGAAGATGGGATGCTCCTTCTTGTTCCATTACTCTCAGATCTGCTGTTGAAAATGACTGTTTGCATCTTTTTACATGCCATTTTCAGAATGATTGCCAACAGTGCTAACCTCTGTGTCGAATACATTCCGTTTCCTGTGACTGCTTCACAATAAAAATGACCCCACGTTTCACCACGTGAAGAGGCAGCAGTAGGAAATGTTCTGTTTGCATTAGCAGTACCTTAATCCAGCTCTGATGCGCCTGTTGTCTGGAGAGTTAACAATTAACAGTGAGGCTGACATCAATGAGATCAGATTACAGACAGTAACACTGGATTTAGAGCTAGACCAATATGTCCGCCGATATCAGTTTGTTGCAGATGTAACATCTATAACAGAGTATATGTCAGCCGATAAGTAACAAGACGTTCCAGTACAGAAATGCCAAACTAGGTTTGAAGTAACTCAGAAACAGTGTCTCCAGTACAGAGTTTTTCTATCCGAAACACGGACAAGTTTATTTTCCAACAATGTTCTGCTGAGTATGTATTTTGCGCGCAATAAAAACAACAAAAAAAAATCTAAGAGGTCCTAATCAAGATTGTTAATGTTATGTGTTTAAATGATTAATTTCTATCGGCCAATATATAGTTACATTATTTTTTAAATGACCAAATATTTTTCATGTTGAACACAGACCACTTAAAAACAACCTGGACAGAGAAGTGAGGATGTCGACGGAGAACAGAGAGACCGCAGGTCACCTTTCATCTGACTGCGTGTGTGTCATAGTTTCCCGGTGGACCGACCACAGTGACATCACCAGTTGTTTTGTTACTTCACAGCACTACCATGACAACCAGAAAACAGACAGACAGGAAGCTGGACTGTCTGCAAACCTGTCTCTCCACCTGTCTGACTCGGTGCTTTCCATTTAGCTAACGTGGCTCTTCGATTCCCTCCGCGGCTCCTTCTCGCGTTCTTAGCTCCTCCCGGCGAGGATGCGAGAGAGAGATGTTAGGATTTTAGTTTCCAAACGGGACACCCTCGCTCACTCCAGCGTCATTTTCAAGAGACTGCAAATACTCATGACGGACACCCTCTTAACTGTCTTATAATGAGTAGGAACATTTAAGTAACAGTTTTTAAAGAACACCTTATACCTGATGACTGCTGCTTCAATACTGATTATAGATCTACTGCGGCATCAAAGTGTTATGAAATGTGACTGATATAAAGAACACCAACAAACATAACTAATGTGAGGGAGCAATAAAAACAGCTTAAAATATTCTTAATTACAAAATCTATATTTTGTTTTTTTAGGTGCAGTAAGTCTGATTCCTCATAAACTCAGGCTGATATTAATGGACTAATAACAACCGCAACTGTTATATATAAATATGTGGAAAGGATACCTCCTTTTCCTGAATGAGCCAAGATGCACTTGGCACGGAAAAGAGTTACTGTTTTTAGGATTCATTTGTGATTCTGATTAAACACATACGTATTCATTTTATTGTCATCAGCGTTACCGCCGCTGTTGGTGTGGTCCAAGTTGTTGTTTCCACAGGGAGTTTGTCCAACCTACAGTAATGCAATGATGCATGCAATGACATTAATATTACAGTTAATGCTGTTTCCATAGCACCCGCGCCTTTTCGTCTCTCATCAGATCAGCTAACCAATCACTGAGCAGAAACTGATTGAAGGGCTGTTGCCATCCAGTAAGTAGTGCTCAGAGAGACGTTTAAGGTTTCGGAACCTCCTAGATGATATAGAACCTCGACTGATTTCTTGGTTCACTGGCTTGAGGAGGGAGGAAGCATAATTAGCTAAATGGAAAGCACCTTATGTGGCCTCAAGGTGTCTTCAGGTTACGGCCTCCTGCAGGTCTTCAGATTCGCTGCAGTCTGAATGAATGTGATCTCATCAGACTGGTTGTTGCTTGTATGGTTTCGTATATGATGTTGTTTACATGAGACACAGTGTACTTCTCTGTTGAGTGTGGGCAGAGTAAATCTTCAGAGTGATAATTTTTCTTTATTTCTTACACAGCCTTCCAGGTACAGCGACTCTGCAGTTAAAGAATTCATAATACAACAGGAAGAGATACATTCGGTGGCCCTGAGAGCAAATTGAGAAACACATTCACCAGTTTGACAACACAAATGCTGCAAAACTGTAGGATCAAGTCAGGGGACATTATTATAGTGTTGTCATATCATAAAATGGATACATTTTTTAACAGTGATTTGTAACGTTTTGGAAGGCAATGACAAGCTATGACATCCTCCTGATTAAAGCGTAAGATCAGAAAACGCTTCTAAGTGTGGTCTTGAGGGCATTGACAAACGGGACTAACAATGTTATTTGACTTGTTGAGCATAACCAAACTGCAAATACAGACAACACAACCAAACACAGAAAAACAGAAAATACAACCAGATACCTAAACGCACTGAAGTTGCCTACCCGTCACTGGTGTTGGGAAAATTAGCCCACCGCGCATGTGCAACGCCCAGCATTTATGTATTTGCAGCGCATTTTGTTATGCTGCGTATGTGTTCTCAATTTTCCGACGATGTTTTCTTCATTTGATTATATTTTATTGCAGTGCATTGAGCTCCCAAGCGACCTTAGATCAAGACCACACATCACATACAGTAGAAGTTCACCCAGCTTGGTGTCTGAATTATAATGTGTCCCAGGGATCAGAAAAGCAACATATATTGTATATCTATAAAATGCACCATTGATAAAATTATACAGAATGTGGAGGTTTTCATGTAGGTGCTGTGCCCCCAGCAATAACCATAGTTCTCTCTGAGACATACTTACTGAATTTTTAGGCCAGGAATCATTATTTAACAACCTTAAAGCAGTGTTGTTTTGTAGCTGTGTGAACAGCGATTGAGCCAATAAAACTTCTGTATACGTTTTTGCCCTGAATTCAGCCTGTCAGCTAGTTCTTCCTCCCGACAAGCTTCATAAATTCAGCGTTAAGTTTGTGGTTTCAGGTCAGAGCTGCTCCAGTTTAGGTTTTGAGGGTTAGAAATCAGATGGTTTGCTTGAGATTGGAACTTGTGGAGCCTTTTGGAGGTCAAACACAGCCCGGGAGGAAGCGCTGCCTGCGAAAGCATCTGCAAAAGGAAATGAAGCACAATCAGATATTAATGCATTTGTAGGGAAAATGGTGGTTGTGAAAAGGATTACTGTGTTAGGAAAATGGAAATGATTGGTCACTTGAAATATTTGTTTCTGAAATATATCAATGTGTAACAAAGCTGTTTGTGAGGTTTGAGTTTTCTCAAACCATTGTTTCTTCTGATTGTAGGATCTCAGATTCCTGCAGGGACGAACATACAAACATCAAACTGTATCTAGTAGTTCGTTTCAGCATCTCTGCTGCTGCTGGCCACTGCTCTGTTTACTGTGTGTGTGTGTGTGTGTGTGTGTGTGTGTGTGTGTGTGTGTGTGTGTGTGTGTGTGAGTCTTTGACCACTGTCATTACCAGCTACTGGCCTCAGGGTGAGAGACAACCACTCTAAGACCTCTCTCTCTGTCTTTTCACATCTCCATTAGTTTTTTTGTCCTGTCATCCCCTCAGGTTTGTGTGTGTGTGTGTGTGTGTGTGTGTGTGTGTTATACAGTCTCTTTCAGGGAACAGGGACATACATTAGTGCTCCCCTCAATATCTCCTTGTCTTTATCTTTTACACCAGCAGGATAAAATCACATGAGCCCCTCGTTTATCCTCTCACTGACATAAAAACAGTGTGCGAGCAAGACAAGATTTGATAAGATATCTGATGGTGTAAACCTTGCATCTCCATGTCTAGTGATCTCCCATGTTGTCACATAAGTTCTCTGTTGCCTTTATGGGTTGAAAACATTCTTGTGACCTGAACAATGGCTTATAAAAGCTTTCATACCTCACTGAACAATAACACACACTGCAGTTGCCAGTTAGTTTCTGTGAAGCTGACATACATTTTGGACATAAAATATTTTCACCCCACACAGTCGGAGCTGCCAGTGGTCAATCTGAATTTTATATTTGTCTACAGTAAAATAGATTTGCTGTGCTGGTGAGATGATTTTCGGTCACATAAAAAAACTGAAAAATGTCATTTTAAATTTTTTGGTTCTTTCTAAGTTATGTCTTATCCAAGACGTTCTCGCTCCCAACTTGTCAAATACGTCAGCTTGGTCAGTGGCTCTACGCTTCAAACTATGACGCTGTTGGTACCCCTTTTTGCACATGCAGGGCTCTGTGGTAAAGTTAGCAATAATAAATATTCAACGACTGTTTAGACTTTCAAAATAAAACACGCGGTTTACCTTGTGAAACGATCACAGTTTGGTTAGGTTTAGGCAGCAAAACTACTTGGTTAGGTTTACAAAAGATCATAGTTTGGGTTAAAATAAGTATGTTAGTTACGTAAGTTAAGTTACATAACTTAAGTCAGTAAGCTAGAGGGGCACCTCTAAATGACCCTATGGTTACCTACAGCGTCACAGTTTGAAGCATACACCTGCTGACCAAGCTGCAATATTTGATGCTTTGGGAGTGAGAACGGGTTGTCATGTCTGTGCATCCACCAGCTGGCGTGGTTACTTATTCTTATTTGCATATACAGTAGCCTTTCAAAACATTTAATAGTTTGACATTTTGGGAAATAATCTTCACTATAGCCAAGAGTTAGATAAGAAGATTGATCAGTATTGTCAACAGTAACAAAAACCTTAGAAACATAAACAGTGCTGTTTCTTGACCAGTGTGATATCATTATGTTTCACCATGTATTGACATTAAAGACATGGAGGTGAGACTGAAACCCGGTGAAGTGTTTCTTTACACTCTTCTGAGTCTCTTTGATGTCGTAAAAGATGGAAGCATTTACTTCTTCAGGTTGTTGTGGAGCACAGATGCTGAAGAAAGTATTTCCGCTTTCCTCTTCAATCAGGAATCACATTGTTGCTTGTCTGCTGTGCGTGTGTGTGTGTGGGATTATAACCCACAGCTGGCCTCTCTGATTACTGACTGCATGGTCAGCCTGGATTATACTCACACACACACACACACACGCACACACACATTTTACAACAGAGAAGGTAAATGCAAGTATTTCATTTCATTTTGATGCTGAACGCTCAGTTTACGGACTTGCTCTTTCTTTGTCTGTGTCTCACTTTATGTATATACTGTGTGTGTGTGTGTGTGTATGCATTTACCTCTGAGTGTGTATGTTGTGTGTAATTCCCAGCTCAATAGAGCAGATATATTTAATCCTTCCCTCGCTAAAGCTGCTGTCAGCATCAACTGGCTCTGTGCGTGTGTGTGTGTGTGTGTGTGTGTGTGTGTGTGTGTGTGTGTGTGTGTGTGTGCACATTTTGTAGCTAATTCATCACAGTGGCAGATTAGCCAGCTGTCTGCAGAACATAAAGTGGACTACTAACAACCAGCTGGAGGAGAGAAAGAGACAGGTAGAGAGAGAGAGACAGGATGTGTGAAGGCAGTGGAGTCTCCTGGTTAACTGAACTATGCGATAGGTTTATTTTATGACCATCAGTTTCAAATACTTCACCCTCCTACCTCACATTTTCCCCTTATTTTGGTTTGTGAAAAGAATCTTGATACTACAGACCCCTTACACAAAGTGAAACTGAAACTTCAAAGTGCTGTTTCAGAAGTTAAAAAAAATTCCCTCATTCACTACTCACTTTAGAATTAATAGTTAACTCAATAGTGAGCAGTAAATGGAGATTCAGACACTTATCATCGTCATTTTGCATCATCGATGACAGGTTTAGGGTCCCATGACTGTAATTTCTGCATCTAAAACAGCACTGCATTGTGGGATTATCAGCAGAAAGTCCGTACACAGACAACACTTTTCTGAATTTTTCTGAACTATATTTCTGTAGAGCATACATTTCACATTCATTTTCATTCACTCTAAAATGTCACAATGCACTACATAGTAAATGGGAGTGATTTCTGACACAGCAACTGACATTTGCATCAACGCAAATGACTAAAAACCCGGTACTACAACATATAAGCGCTTGTCATGTTCATTTCATATTCTTCTTTTCCTTTTGGCTGCTCCCTTTCAGGGGTCGCCACAGCGAATCATGCGCCTCCATCTAACCCTGTCCTCTGCATCCTCTTCACTCACACCAATTAACGTCATGTCCTCTCTCACTACATCCATAAATCTCCTCTTTGGTCTTCCTCTAGACCTCCTGCCTGGCAGCTCCAACCTCAGCATCCTTCTACCAATATATTCACAGTCTCTCCTCTGAACATGTCCAAACCACCTCAATCTGGCCTCTCTGGCTTTATCTCCGAAACATCTAACATGAGCTGTCCCTCTGATGTACTCGTTCCTGATCCTGTCCATCCTCGTCACTCCCAAAGAGAACCTCAACATCTTAAGCTCTGCCACCTTCAGCTCTGCCTCTTGTCCTTTCTTCAGTGCCACTGTCTCTAAGCTGTACAGCATCGCTGGTCTCACCACCGTCTTGAACACCTTTCCTTTCATTCTTGCTGATACTCTTTTATCACACAACACACCGACACTTTTCTCCACCCGTTCCAACCTGCTTGCACTCGCCTCTTCACCTCTTTTCCACAGTCTCCATTGCTCTGAACCGTTGACCCTAAGTACTTAAAGTCCTGCACCTTCTTCACCTCTGCTCCCTGTAACCTCACCGCTCCACCTGGGTCCCTCTCATTGACACACATGTATTCTGTCTTACTGCGGCTAAGCTTCATTCCTCTGTTTTCCAGAGCAGACCTCCATCTCTCTAGATTCTCCTCCACCTGCTCCCTGCTCTCACTACAAATAACAATGTCATCCGCAAACATCATAGTCCATGGAGATTCCTGTCTAACCTCATCTGTCAGCCTGTCCATCACCAGAGCAAACAAGAAGGGGCTCAGAGCCGATCCTTGATGCAGACCCACCTCCACCTTGAACTCCTCTGTCGCACCTACAGCACACCTCACCACGGTCTTACAGCTCTCGTACATGTCCTGCACCATTCTAACATACTTCTCTGCCGCTCCAGACTTCCTCATACAATACCACAGCTCCTCTCTCTGCACCCTGTCATACGCTTTCTCTAAATCTACAATGACACAATGCAACTCCCTGTGACCTTCTCTGTACTTCTCCATCAGCATCCTCAAAGCAAACACTGCATCTGTTGTGCTCTTTCTAGGCATGAAACCATATTGCTGCTCACAAATGCTCACCTCTGCCCTCAGCTTAGCTTCCACTACTCTTTCCCACAACTTCATTGTATGGCTCATCAGCTTTATTCCTCTGTAGTTGCCACAGCTCTGCACATCTCCCTTGATCTTGAAAATTGGCACCAGTACACTTCTCCTCCATTCCTCGGGCATCCTCTCACTCTCCAAGATCTTGTTAAACAAACTAGTCAGAAACTCAACTGCCACGTCTCCTAGACACTTCCATACCTCCACAGGTGTGTCATCAGGACCAACTGCCTTTCCACTCCTCTTCAACGTCCTCCTCACTTCACTCTTGCTAATCTTTGCTACTTCCTGCTCCACACCAGTCACCTCTTCTACTCTTCGTTCCCTTTCATTTTCCCCATTCATCAACTCTTCAAAGTACTCCTTCCATCTTCCCATCACACTCCTGGCACCTGTCAATACATTTCCATCCTCATCTTTAATCGCCCTAACCTGCTGCACATCCTTCCCATCTCTATCTCTTTGTCTGGCCAACCTGTACAAATCCACCTCTCCCTCTTTAGTGTCCATCCTAGCATACAAGACCTTGTATGCTCTTTGTTTGGCCTTTGCCACCTCTACCTTCACCTTACGCTGCATCTCCTTGTACTCCTGTCTACTCTCTTCAGTCCTCTCAGTGTCCCACTTCTTCTTTGCTAACCTCTTTCTCTGTATACACTCCTGAACTTCCTCGTTCCACCACCAAGTCTCCTTGTCCACTTTCCTCTTTCCAGATGACACACCGAGTACCCTCCTACCTGTCTCCCTGATCACATTAGATGTAGTGGTCCAGTCATCTGGGAGCACTTCCTGACCACCCAGAGTCTGTCTCAGCTCCTCCCTGAAAACTAAACAACATTCTTCCTTTTTCAACTTCCACCACTTTGTCCTCTGCTCTGCCTTTGTCCTCTTCATCTTCCTCACCACCAGAGTCATTTTACACACTAGCATCCTGTGTTGTCTGGCTACACTCTCCCCTACCACTACTTTACAGTCACTGGTCTCTTTCAGATTACAACGTCTACACAAGATGTAGTCCACCTGAGTGCTTCTCCCTCCGCTCTTATATGTCACCATATGTTCCTGCCTCTTCTGGAAAAGAGTGTTCATTTCAGCCATTTCCATCCTCTTTGCAAAGTCTACCACCATCTGTCCTTCTGCGTTCCTGTCCTGAAGACCAAACCTGCCCATCACATTCTCATCACCTCTGTTCCTTTCACCTACATGCCCATTGAAATCTGCACCAATCACCACTCTCTCACCTCTGGGGATGCTCTGCATCACTTAATCTAACTCACTCCAGAATTTCTCCTTCTCTTCTAACTCACATCCTACCTGTGGGGCATAACCACTCACAACATTGAACATCACCCCTTCAATTTCCAGCTCCAGGCTCATCAACCTGTCTGATACTCTTTTCACCTCAATAACATTCCTCACAAACTCCTCTTTCAGGATAACTCCTACTCTGTTTCTCTTCCTATCCAACCCATGGTAGAACAACTTGAACCCTCCTCTAAGCTTCTAGCCTTGCTACCTTTCCACCTGGTCTCCTGGACACACAATATGTCCACCTTCCTTCTCTGCATCATGTCAATCAACTCTCTAGCCTTCCCTGTCATAGTCCCAACATTCAAAGTCCCTACTGTCAGTCCTACATTCTTAGCTTTCCTCTTCTCTCTCTGTCTACGAACACACCTTCCTCCTCTCCTTCTTCGTCTTCGACCAACAGTAGTCCAATTTCCACCGGTACCCTGTAGGTCAACAGCACCGGTGGCGGTCGTTGTTAACCCGGGCCCCAACCGATCCGGTATGGAAGTCATTGTCATGATTTGCATTTTTAGTTTGGCATGTGTTTTGAGTCGGATGCCCTTCCTGACACAACCCTCTGCATTTCTCCAGACTTGGGACTGGCACATGAAGACACTGGCTTGTGCCCCCCTGCGGTTGCATTATGTTATATTATTACATATTGGTGTTGCCAAAATGACCAGTTTTTCTGAAAGCTCCGATATATCCAACTTGGCGCTCAGTTACATGGAAGCAAGGGCGGGTTTTTCTCAACAATGGTAGGGACATGACAACCCACCCAGGGGAGGCACGTTGCAATAGCTGTTTGCGGCTTGCAGTGCTCTCTCGCTCGCTCAGCGCTGTCCATGGTTCTGAAACCACAGCTAAGGAATAGCCTCATGTATCTCGGCCAATAATTTGACATAGCCTCTGGAGGGGCACATCAGGCTTATCAAATATTGGTAGGGACAATGCTTTCCTCCTAAAATATTGGTAGGGTGATGTCCCTACCGCCCACATGCAAACCTATGCCCTTGTATGAGCGTGCCTGAAAACCAAAGAAATCTGGATGCCTCATTTCAGCCAACTATTGCCATCTTGTTAACACACAGAATATTTATCCGGGCTAAATATTGTTGATTCTAGGGATGTCGGTCTGTCCACCCCTTTGTTTCAGACTGAAATGTCTCAACAACTATTGAATGCATTGCCATGATATGTTTTACAGACTTTCATGGTTGCCAGATAATGCATCCTAATGATTTCGGTGATCCCCTGACTCTTCCTCTAGCGTCCCCATGAGGTTGACATTTGTGGTTTTGATTGAATTGTCTCAACAACTATTGGATGGACTGCCATGAAATTTGGTTCAGACAGTTGTTAATCTTTCGTACTGATGATTCAACCAGGAGAGTTTTATACCTATTGAAGCCGTAGAAGTGCTCCAACTGTCAGTCATATTGTCTATGGGAAAGACTTACTGGGACTTTTATTTCTGGAATCAAGGGTGCATGAAATAACTCCTCCCACTTCACAACTCCTATGAAGATCACTCCAAGCTTTCTAGCATATTCAGAACACTTTGTCACTGCAATCAGGAACAAAACAGCGCACCATAGCTGCTGTTCTGTTCTCAGTAGATCCTACAGGCTGACCCATGGCCATGGAATAACATTGGTGGCTTACTGAATGGCTAAATGTCAAGTCAGTTCAAATCAATTTTATTTATATAGCGACCAATTCACAAATTTGCCTTAGAGGGCTTAAATGTTAGCCAATCAGCACAGCCGGTCCAGCTGGTGTGTTGATGTTGATACGAGAGACCTTGATTTCCTCTCCAGTGCAGGCCGTATGGGCACCAGCAGCTGCCATACCATTCTATGAAATAATAATTATCTTCAGGTAACAATTTATTTTGTGCCAATAGTCAATGGTGCCGTTACAGCCTAAATGAGCCACATCGGATCTAAATCCCTAAAGTGATTTTAAATACTGTGCATACAGTAGTAATGCATGTAGGTCATGGCAATAAAGCTAAATGAATATGAAAAAACTAAGCGAGTGTGTGTGTGTGTGTCCTGCCAGAGGTCATGTGGCTTGGCAGAGCTGACAGGACAACAGATGGACACAGTGATGGACTGACCTACACACACACACACACAGAGTACACTGGACACACACATATGTCATCCTTCCTCTCTCCTCTTACTCATTACTTCATCACTCTCCCTGTGAGCGCTTGATGCTTCACACTCTGTATCCGGTGTCATTCAGGCCTCGCTCCAGTCCGTCCATCTGTCTGTCCACCAGTCTGTCCCTCAGCGAGTGTCTCCTGAGGTCATAACTTGTTCTTGTGGATGTTCTGTGTCCCCTTTCCATCGGCGCTGTAGGCATTTGCTTCTGAGTTGGATCGCCATTGTTTTACATCTGGAGTGGTTTTGGTGTTCTGTTGTGGTGTTTCTCAGTATTTCTTTGTTCATGTCTTGGAGAAAACAAACAATGGATCTCTTCTATCGACAGATATGGTGTTTTTAGAAATTCTGTCATAGCATGGAGTTTTGAATGATCTGTTTTTAGCTGCTGACTATGGTAGATCATCGCTCTGGTCACAAGAGAAAGTGGCACAGTGAAATTCATTTGCTGCATTCAAAGCTTGGTGACTACTCACAGGTTTTGTTGGTAAACTACTGTAGCTGGCAAGCTAACCGCTAACACACCAGCCATCCGATAACATGCTACCAATGGTCAGTCACAATTAGCTCTCTGAGCTTCTTTCTTTTTTTCAGTACTGGGCACTTCATTCTCTCCACTGGCATTCTGTTCTCTGGATTGTACTTTATTTCTTTCAATAAAATGTTATTGAAGGGGGGGGGGCTCTCAGAGCTAACAAGCTTGCTAATTGTCAGTTAACAGCGTTGTTTGCTTTTTCACTAATGGGACAAGAAGTTCACACAGTTTATTCAAAAGGTGTCTCATAACCGACTGCAAACCATTCCTCTTTTGTTTGCAGTCTATAGTCCCATAGAGGAGGCTGAATTAAAGTGGGGGGTGCGACAGAAAGCTACTCTCTGGCTCTCCATTCCCCAGAGGTCAGCACTGTCAAGTTAGCTTGCTATTGGTCAACGGCAAAAAGTTGTCAAAGTTGAATTTGACGCGAAAGATTTGTGTAGACTTACTTTGTTTTCTGTTCTCTTGGACTTCAGTGCCACTTTTGACAATAGTGAGTGACAAATAAACCCCCCAGACCCCCTATTTAGCATTTATAAGCACTATAAACATTTAATAGTGTTTTGAAGTCTTTATTAACAGATAATGAATGACATTATAGTAAAACGCAGTTGCAATATATATCTTCATAGGAGAAGTTATAACTGTTGACAAATACTATACATTGATAATACTTAAAAATGTCCTTATAAATTCATACAACTACTTTTATTAAATCTTAATATAGTGCTTATGAATTCTAAATAGGGGGGTTTAATGTAAACTGTTACCCACTATAGATCACTTAATTTGAATTCATTATCTTACATTATGTGTGAGCATCTTGCGTATTGTTTTTAACGTATTGTTCTATAGCTTATATCACCTACAAATAAATATTAAGGATGTTCAACACCAGTGATCGTCATTTATGTCTGTTTCTCTTTTTCTTCTCCTTCCTCAGGGATGAAGACTCCTCTCAGCCCCTCTCAGCTCCTGGAGAGTGGGCACATCTTTGCCTTTGGAGGCATGTGTCAAGAGCTGATGAACAGGCCCTTACCTACAACCATCAGTCTCTCTGTCCAGCAGACTCCATCCCCAGGTGATTGACATGTTTCAGCACCAGTGCTCTGTGTCATCTCTATTCATTCCAACCCATCCTTGTTTTCTCCTACATTCTCACTCATCCTTCCTGTTTTTGCATACAGTCTAAGTCATCCCTGTTGTTTTCTCCCAGGTCAGGGTGGGGCCTACTCCCTGTGTGAGGTGTGTAACCTGCAGCTGACCTCTGCTGCTCAGGCCCAGGTGCACTACAATGGCAGGTCTCACCTCCGGAGAGTGAGACAGCTCCAGGCTGGAGAGACAGGACTACAGGCAGCAGGTACATTACGATCATGCGATTATAGTAGCACTAGTAGCAGTAGTATTTGCATGAGTAGTTTTTAACAATCAGCTTATAATAAAACATTATTAAAATAAATGCGAACAGAGCCACAAGACCTAAAAAAAGAAATAACTAAATAAGTAATAGTTAGTTGTGTGCACAAGAAGGTAATACCTTGTCAACTGTATAAAAAGAGATGAGTAGCAGTGGTAGTAGCAATACAACTAGAAGTAATAGTAGAAGCAGAAGTAGACTTATGCACAGGCCAAAACTAAGACCTGAAACCGGCCCATCCTGAATGCGTCTGCTACTGCCAAATTTGCGAGCCGAACCCGACCCAAGACCTTTGCTTTATTTCTGCTTTATTTCAACCATTACTGGTTGTTAACTTATTGGGTAGCAGAGCTGTAATCAGCAGTAGTAGTTTTAGTAGTTGCAGTTTTAGTTGTAACATAGCAGTAGCTGCAATAGTATTAGCAAGGTATCTGCAGGCCTGCAGTAGTAGCAGAAACACCTGTAGCCGTAGTAATAGCAGTAGTGGTAGTAACGGTTGCGACAGCAGTAGTATTAGGAGGAGCTGTACTAGTAGTAGTGGCAGCAGCAGCAGCAGGCGTAGCAGTGGAGGTAGTAGCAGTGGCAATATAGCTGCAGTATTAACAGTAGTAACAACAGCAGCAGAAGTTTAGTATTGTCAGCTCCTTGTATGTTCTAATGGGTCTTGATTTGTTTGATGTCAGCAGGGGCTCAGTCTAGGTCTCTTCCCCGGGCCACAGGGCTAAGCTCCCAGCCTACAGGACTAACTCCGACCCCAGTCCCCAGTCCAGACCTCAGCGCTCCATCCAGCATGACTGCAGGTGGGACCAGTGCTAGTACTACTTCTATTACTCCTGGTGTACTGTGCTGACACTGATTTTTTGTGTCTCCTCACCTCTGTTAAAAGTTGCACTTGAACACATCGCATAGCCTATAGCCAACATGCATGTACATTCTGTACCTGCATGAGAGGAAATAACTAGTCAGTAGTTTGTGCTCCTAACCCAAATAACATTACAGACAGATATGAAAGTTGTCACGGTAACCAGAGGGACATTAAGTGCTAAGGGAGAGTGATTTGGTTCATCAATCATCAACAGCTGCTGCCCTTTGGAAGAGGTCAGAATGTGTGTGTGTGTGGGTTTGTGTGTGTGTGTGTGTGTGTGTGTTGGATCTCAGATTGACCCCTAAAAGGATAAACTGACCCTGCATTAAATCAGATCATCACTGCAGTTTTATACTGAGCCTCTGTATGGCTATTGTTAGCTCTGCCCAAACACCTGTCAGTCATTGCTAGTGGCAATGTCTGTTGGTTGGTCAGTCCACCGTTTTGGTCCAGACTGGAATATCTCAACAACTATTAGATTGGATGATTTTTCTCTTGCACCATCATCAAGTCAATGTTTTTCACGTGTCCGAAATATCTCAACATCTATTTCATGGATTCATGTAGCGCCATCATCAGGTCAAAATTGTAATTGTCCAGTACTTTGGTTATGACCAAATACCTGCAAAACTAATGACAGGGGAGCAACTACCCAGTGCCAGAAAGGTATGCAGCAACAATTTTGGCGCCCCGCCACCCCGCCCTCACCAGGCGTGCCCATCGCGATATTTCTTTTTTTTATACCAATCGCTTTGATGCCTCCAAGGTGCTGCGCCCCTATGCACCGCATATAGCGCGTACCCACTTTTTGCGCCACTGCCCATCAGCCTCAGCTGTAGTTTATGTTTATTGATAATTAGCAAATATTAGCATGCTAACACGCGTCCCTAACATGGTGAACATGGTAAACATTTTACCTGCTAAGCGTCAGCATGTTAGCATTGTCATTGTGATCATGTTACCATGGTGACATTAGCATTTAGCTTAAAGCCCTGCTGTGTCTTAGTACAGCCTCACAGAGCTGCTAGCATGGCTGTACAGTACACTCTTGGCTTTGTTCATTGTATTGTCTATCCACTCCTGAACATTGGATTTGTAATTAAACTATGAGGTTAAAGTGCTGAATTTCAGCTTTAAACTGATGGTGTTCACATCCATACTGGTTTAACAGCGTAGGACTCTTTTTTTATATTCTCATCCCTCAAATTTGGACAGTGTGGAGGACAGTGACATGGCTACAAGTCCTATACACTGTTCACCCAACATTTAGCACTCTTACATCATAGTCATTGTGTCATTTCAAATATAAAAGAATGAATGCTTCCAATCTTTATGCTAAGCTAAGCTAACTACTAAAACGTCTGGCTGTAGCTTCATATTTAATGCACAACGAGTGATATTGATAGTTTCCTCTAAATCTCACCAAGAAAGTGAAGCAGACTATTTCCCAAAATGTCGAACTATTACTTAAACATGAGTTTGTTTTTCCTCTCACACAATGACACAGTATATGAGTGTGTGACTGTTCATTTCCAAGTATTTTCATTGTTTTTCATGATTTAACCATTGTAAATCTTTTCTAAGTACTTATAGCTCCCTCTGCTGCTGAAATTACAGTTGAAGCTTTTCACATTGCTTGACCCTCTTTCGTTTTGTGATCAGATGTGACTAGAACAGTTTTCAGAGCGTCTTCAGCGATTCAGACCCAGTTTTTAAAGTCAAACTGCTGGTCAACAGAGTGAGAATGTGCTGTGAGATGTAAAGGACTTAAAGTGGAGCAGACAGCAGCAGGTCATTAAACTGGGACATAGCACTGCTCCAGAACCACACTGGCATTTCTCATAAACATTGTTAAATTGGCCTGCATGGATTCTTAGCATTACATTAAATTTGGCTTTAGTCCCTTCATATGTCTGTTTCCACAAAAATCTGCTGTGATGACATCTTTATGTGAATCATCCAGTTTGTTACAGTTTCTTGATCTTAAACACAACACAAATGCACAAGTATTGCATTAGAAATCTGCCGTTTTAGCCCTGAGTGGAGCTGAGTTCCAGGTTGGACTAGAAAAAGACTATCACTTGTATAATATTAATTAAAATAAGATAAATAAGTTCCAAAATCAACAAAAAGAAGAGGAGGAATAAAAAACAAACAAACAAACATTCACACACACACACACACACACATAGACCTACCTAACTACACTACGTGGGATGATGTTGTCAGGGAGACAGGAAACCGAAAGACAATCTCACACTGACACATGCAGCTGTAATTACACACTGTGTACAGGCTACAATAACACACTTAAATATGAAGTCTCTCTCTCTCTAATGGACACACACGCACACGCACACACACACGCACACACCATTCAGCCATGTCATTCTCTCTCTCTTGCTGTCCATTATGTGATGCTCGTTTGACCATGAAAAGCTTTTTGGCCTGAACTCAGCTCCTCTAGGCGAGGCTGTGTGTGTGTGTGTGTGTGTGTGTGTGTGTGTGTGTGTGTGAGTGTGTGAGTGTGTGAGACAGTGACCTGGCCAGTGACCAGCCTATCAGCCGTCAGGTCAGATGACATCACAGCCAATACAAACGGTTGTGCTACAGGGGGACGGTCGACACGGTCTGTGAGCTCCTCAATCAATGATGTTCATCCTTTACTTATAAATAAACAGTGTAAAAATACTCTATTACTTTTACTCCAGTAAAAGTCTTGTGTTCAAATTTTACATAAGTAAAAATATCATCATAAAATGTACTTACAGGTAGTATCAAAAGTAAAAGTACTTATTAGATAATGGATCCTGTCGATCTTATATTATTACTGGGTTATTATTACTGATGTATTAATGTGCAAGCAGCATTTTAATGTTCTAGATGGTGAAGGTGGAGCTAATTTTAATTGCTTTATATAATGTTGAGTAGTATAATCTATAATAATGCATCATACGTTATAAATTCACCATATGTTTTGGTGTAAAATATTAATATGTAAAGTAGTAACTGCAGCTGTCGGATAAATGTCGTATAAAGTCCAATATTTCCCTCTGAAATGTAGCGGAGTCCTGTCTGCACACACTGTGTGTGTAGGTGCACACCTACAGCTGTGCAGTGAGCTAAACACACTACCAGTAAAAGTTGAAGACAGGAGTGGCATTCAAAGTATTTACTGGAAACAACTGTGAAAACATTATTAGATAAAACACAACAATTTCAATGATGGTGATTACAAATCATAAAAAAGATGAGATGCGGCACATGATTGTTAGACCAAAGTTATATTTAATTGTTAAATGATTAAAGTACCAAGACAACTGGACTCAGAATAGTTGTCAAATTAGTAACACGGTCCCTCATACTAGGAAGAAATCATCACCAGTTAAAGATCAAAATTAATTCCCCATAGTAAGTAACGTTAAATACAGTAATTAGTCTAGTAAACATCCACATAGAGTTCATATGAGTGGCAGTGCAAAGAGTAAAATAAGCTAGCCCAACAGTGGAATGTTGCCTGAACACATTAGCCTCAGACAGCTAAACTAGCTTTGTATAATGGCTTGCTTAGTTAGCAGTACACTGATCACAGAAAGAAGTTAATTAACAAATCGACAATCACAAAACAGCTGCAATAAACGAGTACCTACAGATAATGCTCCAACATGGGAATTTGAGGAGTAGATAAAAGATGCTTCTCAATAGATTTGACAAATAGTGGATGTAACGATATCGGTTGTCACTACTAGCAACTGACACCAACAGCTGGTGGCAGAATGGAATAGACCTATAAACTCAAGTGAAATACTAGTACTTCAAATTGTAATTTAAATACAGCGCTTTAGTAAATGTACTTTGTTAATTTTCACCACAGCCAAATAATAAATGAATAGTTAGGATATGCCGTATACAGTTCTTGCTCTCACTGAATATACTCAGTTGTGTTTTCTCCTCAGAGGCAGTGAGTGACCACTAGGAGGCAGCATTCACACTCATACACACACACACACACATACACGTCACTAATGAAACTAGTGAATTCCCATGACCCACGTGCTCAGTGCAAATGAAGAGACTCATTCACATGAGACTAATAACATTTACAACATTAAAGCTCCTCTCCTCTTGTAGTTTTCAGTATTTAGTGTGGGCAGAGTTGTTGCATGGGCACCCTGGACAACACAGGGTCACAGGGTAAAATTGAAAGTATCCTTTTAGTGAGAACCTCAGTATTCCTGGTTTCTACAGTACAGTGGAGATGTCAAAATCAGCTCACCTTTTCCTTGCTTTCCTTTTCATGTGAGACTGTGTGTGTAAGCTAGCTCTAATTAGCTCTCCTGGGCTAATAAAGGTCAGCATGTTGTCCTGCTGATACCCCATACATAATGAGCTGAGAAATAGACCGTTATTAATAGACACATACAGTATTGTAGCAGTGTGTGTGTGTGATGGAGAGATTGAGCAGGTGTTGATGTTTGGTCTTGCGTTGATGTATTCAGCTGTGTATGAATAGACCCTGCTGAAAGATTCCCACACTCATAGTGCTTTACAGCGGTGACAATAGGCTCAGAAGGGGGGAGGAAGGGAGGTGGGGGCTGGATGGGGGTAAATGACCAGATTTGAACCCGTGATGCTGTGTCCACATGACCCACATCTGTCGGACTGGTGTAAAGCTGATAGGACAAGGAGCACTAGGGCTCTGGTAGTCTAGTGGTGGACTTTTGCGCCTTGTAGATGACGGGTGATGTTGGTAGATGTCCTCTAGAGTACTAGCAGGCCAAGCTGATAACCGCTGTCATTCCCAGTGGAACACCGGTGTCTGATTGATGTAGTCATGTAGTATAGTATAGGCCTGGTCTTTATGAACAAAATGAAGTATCACTCTTGGTTGTAACCCCTGTTTACGTGTTGTTATAGCAACATTTGAGCATTGCTTTTGGCTGTGTCCAAATAGATAGACAGATAGATAGATGACTAGAAGACAACTGCTTGATAGGACAATTAAGGACAAAAAAAGGGTTTGGTAGGACTAGGCAAGGGCCACTAGAAAAGATAAAAGCAGACTAGTAGGACTAATCAAGGTTTAGTAGTGGAACTAGTATAGGACAGGTAGAACTAGTCAAAGTCTACTAGAAAACTAATGGGACTAGTAGAACTAGTATAGGGCTAGTATGACTAGACAAGGTCTAGTAGAAAACATGAAAAGTGGTAGTAGGAGTAGTCAAGGTCTAGTAGAAAACTGAAAGGACTAGTGGAACTAGGACTAGTCATGGTAGAGTAAAAAAACCTAGATAAGATAGTAAAGGACTGGTTGTATTGGTAGAGAACTGGTGGTGCTGCTCGAGAACAAGAAGGAATAGTAGTGGATGACTGTTGTTTTGCTCTTCCAGTCATGTTTATTTGTCGTTTTGTTTTCTTGCTTTTCATTCATGTGTTTGTTCATATGTTTTAGCAGTTCACTTGCTGAACACTGTTGGTTATTTAGTCAAATTATTTGTTAGTTTATTTCTGGAAAGAGGAAAGTGGACAAGGAGACTTGGTGGTGGAACCAGGAAGTTCAGGAGTGTATACAGAAGAAGAGGTTAGCAAAGAAGAAGTGGGACACTGAGAGGACCGAAGAGAGTAGACAGGAGTACAGGGAGATGCAGCGTAAGGTGAAGGTAGAGGTGGCAAAGGCCAAACAAAGAGCATATGAGGACTTGTATGCTAGGATGGACACTAAAGAGGGAGAGGTGGATTTGTACAGGTTAGCCAGACAAAGAGATAGAGATGGGAAGGATGTGCAGCAGGTTAGGGTGATTAAAGAGAAGGATGGAAATGTATTGACAGGTGCCAGGAGTGTGATGGGAAGATGGAAGGAGTACGTTGAAGAGTTGATGAATGAGGAAAATGAAAGGGAACAAAGAGTAGAAGAGGTGACTGGTGTGGAGCAGGAAGTAGCAAAGATTAGCAAGAGTGAAGTGAGGAGGACATTGAAGAGGATGAAGAGTGGAAAGGCAGGTGGTCCTGATGACACACCTGTGGAGGTATGGAAGTGTCTAGGAGAGGTGGCAGTTGAGTTTCTGACTAGTTTGTTTAACAAGATCTTGGAGAGTGAGAGGATGCCCGAGGAATGGAGGAGAAGTGTACTGGTGCCAATTTTTAAGAACAAGGGAGATGTGCAGAGCTGTGGCAACTACAGAGGAATAAAGCTGATGAGCCATACAATGAAGTTGTGGGAAAGAGTAGTGGAAGCTAGGCTAAGGGCAGAGGTGGGCATTTGTGAGCAGCAATATGGTTTCATGCCTAGAAAGAGCACAACAGATGCAGTGTTTGCTTTGAGGATGCTGATGGAGAAGTACAGAGAAGGTCACAGGGAGTTGCATTGTGTCATTGTAGATTTAGAGAAAGCGTATGACAGGGTGCCGAGAGAGGAGCTGTGGTATTGTATGAGGAAGTCTGGAGTGGCAGAGAAGTATGTTAGAGTGGTGCAGGACATGTATGAGAGCTGTAAGACCGTGGTGAGGTGTGCTGTAGGTGCGACAGAGGAGTTCAAGGTGGAGGTGGGTCTGCATCAAGGATCGGCTCTGAGCCCCTTCTTGTTTGCTCTGGTGATGGACAGGCTGACAGATGAGGTTAGACAGGAATCTCCATGGACTATGATGTTTGCGGATGACATTGTTATTTGTAGTGAGAGCAGGGAGCAGGTGGAGGAGAATCTAGAGAGATGGAGGTCTGCTCTGGAAAACAGAGGAATGAAGCTTAGCCCCAGTAAGACAGAATACATGTGTGTCAATGACAGGGACCCAGGTGGAGCGGTGAGGTTACAGGGAGCAGAGGTGAAGAAGGTGCAGGACTTTAAGTACTTAGGGTCAACGGTTCAGAGCAATGGAGACTGTGGAAAAGAGGTGAAGAGGCGAGTGCAAGCAGGTTGGAACGGGTGGAGAAAAGTATCGGTGTGTTGTGTGATAAAAGAGTATCAGCAAGAATGAAAGGAAAGGTGTTCAAGATGGTGGTGAGACCAGCGATGTTGTACAGCTTAGAGACAGTGGCACTGAAGAAAAGACAAGAGGCAGAGCTGGAGGTGGCAGAGCTTAAGATGTTGAGGTTCTCTTTGGGAGTGACGAGGATGGACAGGATCAGGAACGAGTACATGAGAGGGACAGCTCATGTTAGATGTTTCGGAGATAAAGCCAGAGAGGCCAGACTGAGGTGGTTTGGACGTGTTCAGAGGAGAGACTGTGAATATATTGGTAGAAGGATGCTGAGGTTGGAGCTGCCAGGCAGGAGGTCTAGAGGAAGACCAAAGAGGAGATTTATGGATGTAGTGAGAGAGGACATGAAGTTAATTGGTGTGAGTGAAGAGGATGCAGAGGACAGGGTTAGATGGAGGCGCAGGATTCACTGTGGCGACCCCTGAAAGGGAGCAGCCGAAAGGAAAAGAAGATTTGTTAGTTTATTTATTTGCCGCTTTCTTTCCTTCTTGTCTTTATTCATCCTGTATTTTGTTCTTGAGAATGAAATCACTAAAAGCTTGTGTCCTCTCTCTCCTCCTCTCTCTCGTCCTCTTCTCTTTTTTTTTGAATCACGATGCCATGAACTTGCTGAGTGCGAGTGAGCGACGCAGAGATAGCGCGACAGAGAAAGAGGGATTTCCATTGAGACAGAGGGGCTGTCATCACCGCTCACCCTGAATATCATCACCTCAGTGATTCAAATACACTAGTACACTCTGTCTCTTTCTCGCTGTGTATCGTTTGCCCTCCTCTATCCACACACACACACATACACCCACACACCCACATGTCCCTCTGCGTTTACACAGACAGACAGTCAGGTGGCCATTCTCGGCTGTTTGTTTTGGGTTTTCTCTTTGTTGCTTTTTGTTATTGGGGGAGCAGATGATAGAGGGGAGAGGGAGGAGGAGGAGGAGGTGACACAGCTGTCTCCCTGTTGATGATGTGGAGTGGTTTCCTGAGTCGAGGTAGGAAATCCTTCTTCTGTTTATTTTTGTGTTCAAGCTCCATATTTAGCTACTTTGGTTTTCAATGTTGCCGTCTTTTTTTCTGTGCCCGGGTGCCTGACTATTTATACACTGCAGTGTGTCTGCAGGTGTGTGCGTGTGTGTGTGTGAGTGAGTGGGTTGCTTTTGGAGAGATGGTGGGGATTACATGACCCGGAGGGTCGTGACCTGGACTCGAACCTTGAACTGAGGTTGTAGTCCCTCTGCTCACAATGTGTTCAGTCTAAAAATGGCAGTTCCCTCGTGAAAACTGTCATTTTCTTGGCGACAGAATCAGCTTTTCATCAGAGATCGATTATAATTATTTTCCGACAGTTATTTCCAGTTTTAACAGTAACAGTGTTTTCTCCTTGCTTTCTTTGCTTAGGTGTAAAAGTTGTGCTATTGACGATGACATGATGTGATGATGGCTGATGGAAACAGATTTTTAGCCATGCTAGCAGAGTGGCTCTAGGGATGGCAATGTTGGTTTGTCTGTCAGTCGACCACTTTGGTCCAGAGTCCTGAAATATCTCAACTGTTAGAGATATATTGACGGGGAATTTTCAAAATCCCTAACCGTTTCATCAAGCATCACCAGCAGGTCAGGATTTTTCAAATGTGCATGCTAACATGCTAAATGAAGATAGTAAATATGGTAAACATTATACCTGCTTAGCATCAGCTTATTAGCATTGTAACTGGGAGCCACGTTAGTACGCTGATGTCAGCATTGAGTTCAAAGTACAAACTCACACATAGCTACTAGCATGACTGTAGACCCAATATTCCAACTCTATTATATACTGATATCTGAAGATGAATATCTACAGAAACAAAGCAGCCAGCCGACTGTTTATCTTATCTGGAAGGTTTCCGCAGCGTTTTGACTACACTGATAGGCCTATGTGATAGGTGAACAAAATGTTTCTAAATACTGTGTGAATAACACTTAAATGTTGGATATCCAAAAAACAATTAAAATTCAAAAATTGCCATCATCAAATACTAAAACTATCTTTAGTTCAAATTTTATTACAAATATCGAGTCTCGTAACATTATCCTTTATTGTTAAAGTCAGCTTCCCTTAGCCATTAATACATCTTCTCTTTATCAATAGCACAATCTTTCTTTCCTGATATGCCAACTTTTCCACCTCAGTAAAGTGCGCAATATTTTGACTTTTTTTCCCCTTCTAATTTCTGGCATTTCCACTTGGGGAATGAGTTAACAGTTAGATGGAAATGTACCAACTGTGGATAGTTAGTCGGAAAAACGGAGTATTTTGCTCTGCTACAAACACTGCAACACACGGTGCAGCGTCTCTCGCTTTATTTACGCACTCTTAATGTGAAGATCTTCTTATGAGTGCCCAATATGGAAATCTGACTGCTTCTGTTCACACAGAGGAGGACCTTTTTCAGGAATGTCATCAGCTAAATGAACATTGTGGATCCTTTTAGACAGAGAACTTCTAGAAGATTCCTGGAAGAAACTGTATATCTGATTAGGAGAGAAGAAAGGCTGCTATTGGTCCGCCGAATCTGTGACTCCTTCCTGTCTGTCTGACATTCCTCTCATTATAGATAGCGTGACTGCTGTGATTACCCACACACCGCTGCTCATCACCACAGCGCAGTGTGTGTGTCTATGTGTGTGCGTCTATGTGTTTTTGTCTCTCTCTCTCACACACACACACACAATGGTTTCCCTTGTCCAGTGTGTTTCTGGTTTTAGTTCTGCAGATTAAACCTGAGCCTCATCCTCAACAGACATAATAAAAACAGAGTTCATGAAATACAATTTCTAATTGATGAAGTTAGGTTCTGTTGTGTCTTTGGTTGTTCTGTGTGGTTCAAACCCTGCCTACTTGTCAAGCTCGCGGTTGCAGTTGCCAGGGCTGGTTTCAAAAAGAAATTTTATAGTGGTCTGCAGTGTTAGACCACTCTTAATTTTGCTTTAGGATTGAATGTAATTCAATTTAGACAGTTTCACAAAAATAAAGACTTGCCCTTGGTGAGTGTTTTGTTATTATTAGTGGAGAAGAGGGGACGATTATAGCTAACGCAAACACTGAGGCAAACTGGGCTCTC
Organism: Coreoperca whiteheadi; assembly: GCA_011952105.1. Classification (NCBI taxonomy): domain Eukaryota; kingdom Metazoa; phylum Chordata; class Actinopteri; order Centrarchiformes; family Sinipercidae; genus Coreoperca; species Coreoperca whiteheadi. The sequence continues at coordinate 8,020,077 of CM022488.1, read as the reverse complement.
CCTCACCTGACTGCCCACCGGGCGCTCCCTCGCTGAAGCTGCGGCCCTCCCGCCTCGCAGGGCTGTCGGGGGTATACGGCCCAGCTGGTAGGCTATCTAACATTACGAGTCAGTGACACAGCTGGAGCACACAGCGCATGCTTGGGGCCGCAGTTTACAGAACGCTAGATGCTCACATAGTTATCACTATAGTTAGTGTTATAGTTATCGTTCTTGGTGTGGACAGCTCTTAACTCTGAACTAAGAGCCATGTTTCCATGGTAACAATCAGTGGCACCGGTTCTATGTTCCTAAATTCTTTGTCCTTGTAACGGCTGAATTCTTCCAGAAGGCGAACATTTTCTGCTCGAGTGACCGGAGCTGAATGGCTTGATGCGTTTGCTCGGTCAGCCATGTTTTATAGTTCGAAAAAAATCTTAATTTACGCAGAGTTCATGGCAAATTGATGAATTTAGACCTCTCTCTGAATTCAGACTATTAGTTAGGTCTAAGCCATAGCCAGCCCCAGTTTGCTTCGTGTGGTTACATTTGCTGGGTTACGTTTGTGTCGTTGCAGTTGCTCTGTTGCCTCTTTCAGTCAGAACCAGACTCATGTAACACGCAGATATTAAAGTTAGTCACTGGTGCTGCCAAAAGTGAAAATCCCTCTTAGGTGAATATTTGATAAAAGGGACAGATCAGAAAAAACATACACAGCTGCTTTTTATTTTCCACTGTGCTCAGTAATTTTAATTTTAAAGTAAAGGTCCTGTGTCTTGTGGTTATTACATTATTTTTCTGGGGGAAGTATGTTAGACAGCCTGTAATAAATGCTATTTCTACTTTTTTACAACACTTTTCAGTGTTGAGTAAATTGTATTTCTGTGTCGAGGTGGGACGTGAGTTTGTACAACACTTCTTACAAAACGTTCCAGAGCAAGAGATAATATATAATTGACTGGTCAGATTTCCATGAAATTTCCTGGTAACCTCTTTGATTTTAATGACCTTTCCTCTCGCGCTACTCTCAGGACAAACTTTACATTTTTATCTCCACTACTGGTAACGTTAAATCAAAGAATAGCTAAATCCTCAGTATGGTGTTTGTTCTGTCCAACACTTCAATATACAATGTTAGTTTATATCTAATGAAATTTCTATTGCAGGTGATTGCGCTGTTCTCTTTCTCTTACTATTCCACTGAGGCTGCAGCTCTCCTGTCTACTTTCATGTTCCTGATTGGTTGGATTTATGTGTGTGTGTGTGTGTATATATGTATGTGTGTGATTTTGGATGAAGAAGGATCTGAATGTGACCTACTTACACACACACACACATTATGCTAATGTGTGTGTTTCTCTGCATAATCATAATGCAGTGTGATGTTTGATGCTGCTGTCAGCAAAACCACACTCGAACTATGTCGCTCTACCACTCTCTCGCTCCGTGGATAAGGAATGTTTAAGATGCAGATGAAGGTAGTAAGATGGGTTCTCCTCCCAGTAGGATCACTGGTGTATTAATATCCTGCGTTCTTCCAGGTTTCGTCTCCAGCTGCAGTGATTTCAGCTGCAGCGGGAAGTCAGTGAGAGATCATGTCATGCCCACAGAGGCTCCACTTGTGCTCAGCTTCACCTCTTGGGGGTAGAAATGCAGTTGGTACTTATGGAGCTGATGAATTTCCCAATTTTTTGATGGAGTCTGGAGTCTTTAGTTTTGCATAAAGATTGGAAACAGAGGTAAACAGTTAGCCTGACTCTGTCCAAAGAGATAAAAAAAATACACCTACCAACAGTGGTGAGTGCTAGTTCAAAGTTCAGTCCACACAGATTAAAATTAGTTCACAATTTTGAAAATGAACCAAAAAATGAACTAGTTCACATTAATTTCTTCCGTTTTTTGTAAACTTTTTTTTTTTTAACTACAAAAATGCTGTTAGTTTGATTTGGCTAAAAGGAACATTGAGGTTGTTGGGTCGTCTTACCCTTTGATAATGATTTCTTGGGATTCATCACTCGTAGATATTTCCCTAGACTCGTCGAATGCTTCAGCTCGATCTGTCCTTTTTAAAAACTGTGACCCATTCAATTCTGTGACCCAAAACACCAGCATGTCGGGTGCCGTAAAACACAGTGCGTGAGCAGACGCTCACATTCACGTTCATAGTTTCCAAATGGATACGTTCAGTTCACCGTTCACCAAAAACATGATCTTGTTCAATGAACGGCTCTCTCTCTGAGCGCGCTCATGCAGAACACTGCCTACCAGCACCCCTAAAGCTCACTAATTACCATGATGTATATTGTTTGTTTAACCTGGATGTGTAAAAATGACAGTTAGAGGGAGTTACGTGCTGGATTTTTTTCTTGATGAACATTTATATTTCTGTGTTCAGTCTGCTGTTTAGGCTGGGGTGTTTTTGAAACAAACTTGTCGCCCGACCACGTCTGAAGGCAAAAGTGTTCATATCTGTTGCGAACTGCCACACTCAAAGGCGTGGCACAAAGCCTGCTGTCATGGGCGAGACGCGATAATCGCGATTCAGTGTTTTCATTACATTTTCTTCATTCATAAGGACAACACACAATTTTGGACAATCCTTCCTTGAAGGCAGCCATGGTGTTCCCCTCGTCTCTACACATGAAAAGTGACAGAAATAGTTGTCTAATAGTTGTAAAAAAAAAAAAAAGGAAGTTTGAGAGAGAAGTTCAAACCCTGCCAACTTTCTGACCTCCACACACCTGACCAATCACTGTGTGAAGTGGGCGTGATTGTCAGATTGTTAGTTTCGGAAAGTTAGAAAATTGTTCTCTCAAAATTCTGATATCACACTTTGTCATTTATTTCAATGTTTATTCTATTAACTGTGAACCAGCTGTTTTTTTTCAAAAACGTTTTTTTAAACATTTTTCTGCTTTTCCACTTTTTTATGTGCAAATTGAAAATGCCCAAAAAGCAAGTGGATGGAAACCCACCTACTGTGTATGTCTCTCTCTCTGTCTCCGTCTCTCTCTCTCAGTGTGGTGTATGTCTCTCTCTCCGTCTCTCTCTCTCAGTGTGGTGTATGTCTCTCTCTCTGTCTCTCTCTCTCTCAGTGTGGTGTATGTCTCTCTCTCTCTGTCTCTCTCTCTCTGTGTGTATGCCTCGCTCCCTCTCATCCCCAGGGATAGAGTTTCGTCTCTCTGGAGGAAATGGCAGCAGGGGATTAGGAAGTAACACACACGCACAGATACACACACCTAACGCTCATGGTTTGGGGGTTCAGATAGCTATGACACATGCCACTGTTGCTCCAGTCACCTGATACACTCTCTCTCACACACACACACACACACACACACACACACACACACACACACACACACAAACAGTGAGTGGTGGGTGTGTTTGGCCGTTGCTCTTAGGTTCGTAAAAAGGCAAGAGCAGAGTAACACGGACAGACTGCACAGCACAGTACAGTAGACGACAGACTAGATTACAGTAGGGTACAGTAGAATAAATCCAGACAGAAAGGGGAGAAAAAAAGTTGCAAAGAAAAAAGGAAATCTGGATCGAGATAAAGTAAAAAAGCCGCCTGGTTCAGGTAGGATCCTTTAATTTCAATAAATGTCATCGTCTTAATCTTCATTCTCCTCCTCCTCAGCCCTCATCACTTCCTGTTGTCGGTGTGAGAAATGTCTGCTGCTGTCGGTTTCACTTTAACTTCATCTGTTCAAATCACTTCACAGTCTGATTAACAGCACCAGATGTTACTCTTTTCTCTACTGAGTTGGATGATGATGTAATGAAGCTGTAGTAACAGTCTGGATGATGATAAACTGACATTTATACCACAACTCTTCTCCAGTGCGCTGTTCACTTTTATTCACCCAACTCTGAAATATGTTATCCAATATCAAGAGACGAAAGAGATTTGAGTGTAATGTTTTTTTAAAAATTAGATTGAAAGAACAACGGATTTGTTTCTTAGATATTCAGTTTTTCCACTTCTTGGTGATTCAGGTCTGACATTATTTATAGAAATTGAAAAAATGCTGCAAAGTGAGAAAACACAGCCAAATACACAAAACACAACCAATACAGAAAAGCTGCAAGTACGCACAGACGACAAATGAACCTGTTTGCAGGGGACACTAAAAAGTGATGCACACAGCTGGGACACGCTTGTTGTTGCCATGGTTTGTGACTCTTGTAGTTACTGAAGTCGGCTGTTCATAAGTGGTGTTGGAAAAGGGCTTTTTTTGCTTTTTAGTGTTCCCTTGAAACCGTTTCCTTCGGCGTTTTTTATATTTGGTTGTGTTTTGCGTATTTGGTTATGTTTTCTCACTTTGCAGTGATGTGCATGTGTTGTCAAATTGGTGAGGATGTTTTCATAATTTGCTTGTGGTTTTGTCTGTTTGCATTTGTTTGCTCAAGTTGCAGAGTGTTGAGCTCTCAGGGCCGCCAGAACTAAAAGGCAACAAAGCTTTTTCCTCTGTGGACCACATGACGCAAACTACAGGTGTGATAGTGACCTAAGACTTTAGGTCACAGTTTGCACAGTTTGACTTGTCAGTGTGTGTCAGGGTGCAGCTAATAACATTAATGATTACTCATTTCCATTTAAAGCCTCTACACACCAATTGTCCATTCACACATGTCTTTTCACTTATTGTCTGATTAGACCTCTTCTCAGGACTGTGTGTGTACAGTCCTGGTCTTGGTTTTTCCATCTCCGTCCTTCCTTTATTGCACCTGTTAAGATGGGATAACTTACACCTTTATCATTTTCAGCGATGGGACGTAAGTAAATATATTTACTCAAGTACTGTACTTAAGTCCTGTCCACTACATTTCAGGGGGAAATACTCTACTTTTTGCTCCACTAAATATATTTCACAGCTGTAGGTACTAGTTACTTCACTAATTACGACTTCCAAACAAAACACACGATCACCTTTTTGATTTATGATGTATTTGTTCCCTGCAATAATCTCCTTCTTTTCAAGTCATACTAGTTTAGTTTAGTTTAGTCCTAAACTCTTATTTTCTGAAAAGATCCCTCACTGCAGTGACAATATTCCAGCCTGTTTTCAATGCAAATCAGTTGGTTTTAAGTATTTTCTGAAATAAGATTTCAGAATCAGATTTGAGTGCAGCAACACACCTTTTACTTCAACATACAGTCAGTTTTTAGACAGGTTCACTTGAATTGACACCTGGTTGACGTACTTATAGTGTACTAATAGTTAAACAGATTTTTTTCACGTGGTTGACGAAAAACATTTTTTTTAAGTGGCCCACCGAAATCCATCAACATGTCTTCACAAAGTATTTGGTTCTATAAGCTTGGTGACTACTCGCGGTCCAGTTAGTAAACTACTATAGCTGGTAACATGCTACCGTTAGTCAGTCACAATAGCTCTCTGAGCTTCTTTCTATTTTCTCTTTACTAGGCAGTTCACTCTCCTCTGGCATTTGGATCTCAGGATAGTACACAGTAGTGTAATGTAACTAAGTACATACACAAATATGGTACTAAAGTGCAATTTTGTGGGACTTGAGTATTTTTTATTTTCTGTTACTTTATACTTCTACCCCACTACAAATATTGTACTTCTTACTTCAATACATTTATTACACAGCTTTAGTTACTAGTAACTTTTAAGATGAACATTTAACAAACAAAACATATGATAATATTACAAAATATGATACATAAGAATACCAGCAGTAGGCCTATACAAGTAGTTGCTTCACCTCAACTTGCTACATTAAAGTTCTGATTACACATTTAATAATTCAATAATGTAATGCATAATAATATAACAATGCAACCGCAGGGGGGCACAAGCCAGTGTCTTCATGTGCCAGTCCCAAGTCTGGAGAAATGCAGAGGGTTGTGTCAGGAAGGGCATCCGACGTAAAACACATGCCAAACTAAAAATGCGAATCATGACAATGACTTCCATACCAGATCGGTCGGGGCCCAGGTTAACAACGACCGCCACCGGTGCTGTTGACCTACAGGTTACCGGTGGAAATTGGACTACTGTTGGTCGAAGACAAAGAAGGAGAGGAGGAAGGTGTGTTCGTAGGCAGAGAGAGAAGAGGAAAGCTAAGAATGTAGGACTGACAGTAGGGACTTTGAACGTTGGGACTATGACAGGGAAGGCTAGAGAGTTGATTGACATGATGCAGAGAAGGAATGTGGACATACTGTGTGTCCAGGAGACCAGGTGGAAAGGTAGCAAGGCTAGAAGCTTAGAGGAGGGTTCAAGTTGTTCTACCATGGAAGAGAAACGGAGTAGGAGTTATCCTGAAAGAGGAGTTGGTGAGGAATGTTCTTGAGGTGAAAAGAGTATCAGACAGGTTTATGAGCCTGAAGCTGGAAATTGAAGGGGTGATGTTCAATGTTGTGAGTGGTTATGCCCCACAGGTAGGATGTGAGTTAGAAGAGAAGGAGAAATTCTGGAGTGAGTTAGATGAAGTGATGCAGAGCATCCACAGAGGTGAGAGAGTGGTGATTGGTGCAGATTTCAATGGGCACGTAGGTGAAGGGAACAGAGGTGATGAGAATGTGATGGGCAGGTTTGGTCTTCAGGACAGGAACGCAGAAGGACAGATGGTGGTAGACTTTGCAAAGAGGATGGAAATGGCTGTAGTGAACACTTTCTTCCAGAAGAGGCAGGAACATAGGGTAACATATAAGAGCGGAGGGAGAAGCACTCAGGTGGACTACATCTTGTGTAGACGTGGTAATCTGAAAGAGACCAGTGACTGTAAAGTAGTGGTAGGGGAGAGTGTAGCCAGACAACACAGGATGCTAGTGTGTAAAATGACTCTGGTGGTGAGGAAGATGAAGAGGACAAAGGCAGAGCAGAGGACAAAGTGGTGGAAGTTGAAAAAGGAAGAATGTTGTTTAGTTTTCAGGGAGGAGCTGAGACAGACTCTGGGTGGTCAGGAAGTGCTCCCAGATGACTGGACCACTACATCTAATGTGATCAGGGAGACAGGTAGGAGGGTACTCGGTGTGTCATCTGGAAAGAGGAAAGTGGACAAGGAGACTTGGTGGTGGAACGAGGAAGTTCAGGAGTGTATACAGAGAAAGATATTAGCAAAGAAGAAGTGGGACACTGAGAGGACTGAAGAGAGTAGACAGGAGTACAGGGAGATGCAGCGTAAGGTGAAGGTAGAGGTGGCAAAGGCCAAACAAAGAGCATACAAGGTCTTGTATGCTAGGATGGACACTAAAGAGGGAGAGGTGGATTTGTACAGGTTGGCCAGACAAAGAGATAGAGATGGGAAGGATGTGCAGCAGGTTAGGGCGATTAAAGATAAGGATGGAAATGTATTGACAGGTGCCAGGAGTGTGATGGGAAGATGGAAGGAGTACTTTGAAGAGTTGATGAATGGGGAAAATGAAAGGGAACGAAGAGTAGAAGAGGTGACTGGTGTGGAGCAGGAAGTAGCAAAGATTAGCAAAAGTGAAGTGAGAAAGACGTTGAAGAGAATGAAGAGTGGCAGTTGGTCCTGATGACATACCTGTGGAGGTATGGAAGTGTCTAGGAGAGGTGGCAGTTGAGTTTCTGACTAGTTTGTTTAACAAGATCTTGGAGAGTGAGAGGATGCCCGAGGAATGGAGGAGAAGTGTACTGGTGCCAATTTTCAAGAACAAGGGAGATGTGCAGAGCTGTGGCAACTACAGAGGAATAAAGCTGATGAGCCATACAATGAAGTTGTGGGAAAGAGTAGTGGAAGCTAGGCTAAGGACAGAGGTGAGCATTTGTGAGCAGCAATATGGTTTCATGCCTAGAAGGAGCACAACAGATGCAGTGTTTGCTTTGAGGATGCTGATGGAGAAGTACAGAGAAGGTCACAGGGAGTTGCATTGTGTCTTTGTAGATTTAGAGAAAGCGTATGACAGGGTGCCGAGAGAGGAGCTGTGGTATTGTATGAGGAAGTCTGGAGTGGCAGAGAAGTATGTTAGAGTGGTGCAGGACATGTACGAGAGCTGTAAGACCGTGGTGAGGTGTGCTGTAGGTGTGACAGAGGGGTTCGAGGTGGAGGTGGGTCTGCATCAAGGACCGGCTCTGAGCCCCTTCTTGTTTGCTCTGGTGATGGACAGGTTGACAGATGAGGTTAGACAGGAATCTCCATGGACTATGATGTTTGCGGATGACATTGTTATTTGTAGTGAGAGCAGGGAGCAGGTGGAGGAGAATCTAGAGAGATGGAGGTCTGCTCTGGAAAACAGAGGAATGAAGCTTAGCCGCAGTAAGACAGAATACATGTGTGTCAATGACAGGGACCCAGGTGGAGCGGTGAGGTTACAGGGAGCAGAGGTGAAGAAGGTGCAGGACTTTAAGTACTTAGGGTCAACGGTCCAGAGCAATGGAGACTGTGGAAAAGAGGTGAAGAGGCGAGTGCAAGCAGGTTGGAACGGGTGGAGAAAAGTGTCGGTGTGTTGTGTGATAAAAGAGTATCAGCAAGAATGAAAGGAAAGGTGTTCAAGATGGTGGTGAGACCAGCGATGCTGTACAGCTTAGAGACAGTGGCACTGAAGAAAAGACAAGAGGCAGAGCTGGAGGTGGCAGAGCTTAAGATGTTGAGGTTCTCTTTTGGAGTGACGAGGATGGACAGGATCAGGAACGAGTACATGAGAGGGACAGCTCATGTTAGATGTTTCGGAGATGAAGCCAGAGAGGTCAGATTGAGATGGTTTGGACATGTTCAGAGGAGAGACTGTGAATATATTGGTAGAAGGATGCTGAGGTTGGAGCTGCCAGGCAGGAGGTCTAGAGGAAGACCAAAGAGGAGATTTATGGATGTAGTGAGAGAGGACATGAAGTTAATTGGTGTGAGTGAAGAGGATGCAGAGGACAGGGTTAGATGGAGGCGCATGATTCGCTGTGGCGACCCCTGAAAGGGAACAGCCGAAAGGAAAAGAAGAAGAATTTATAATAATATAACCCTGACAGAAGTCATTCTGTTGCATAACGAGTACTGTTACTTTTGATACTTTAAGTAGATCTTGCTACTGATACTTCTGTACTTTTAACTTGTAATGGGGTATTTTTACCACGGGGTGGTACTTTTCTTAAAAGGTGGGGGGTGCAATTCTAATCCAATACACGTCTCTTTGTCAAATATCAAATATCGCTTCACGGTCCACTAGCTGTCCATTCAGTGTGTGTGATGAACAAAAAATCCATTATTTGTTCACAGCCCTCTGTAATTGGAAAATAAACAAAGTGGCTCAGACCGAGCCACACAACACTATTCCAGCCATGATCTCTGTGTCAGGTAACGTTAATGACTTGCCCACGGACATTCAGCTTCCTTTCTAGTTGGCCAAGATGTGCTGTTGCTGTGGTGTTGGCTACAGCAGCAGGAGAGCTGAGAGTGTCGCTGTCTGAAGCTGCTGTGCTGCTCTGGGAAACTGTCTCGTCCTCTCTGGCTGTTAGCTTCACAGCAGCGACTGTGGCGACAGTTTGCTAACCCACAACCGAGCTAACAACCTTAGTTACATTACTTGCTGTGTCGTCGCTTGCTCTATATCATGGTATTTGTCATGGTATTAGATTGCCCCAGATCCTCAGACCCCACCTTGCAGTGAAGGATTTGAGCTAGCAGGCTTCGCTTGGTCACTAATGGGAAAATAAGTTCTGTTTCTTAACTGTCTGTGAACCATTCCTCGTTTGTGGAGCAGTTTAGACAAGTTAAATGCAAGTAAATCCACTGTATGTGTTAAAGCTGTAAATGGACTGTACTTGTGTAGCGCATTTCTAATCTTTCGACTACTCAAAGCGCTTTCACACTACATATCACATTCACACACGGATGGCAGGAGCTAACTGCCCATCAGTACAAAGGAACTAAGCACTCACACACACTCGGGAGCAATTTGGGGTTCAGTATCTTGCTCAAGGACACTTCGAAACGCGGGCTGGGGGAAGCCAGGAATCGGACCGCAGACCTTCCGATTGGTGGACGGCCCGCTCTGCCACAAAGCCACAGCCGCCCTGTAGTCTGTTAACAACAAAAGAGCTATGTTGATTAAGTGACTTCAGACCTGCTGCAGGATATCAAAGTATCTCTGTCATTCAGAAATACACTGGTATGACTGAGACAACATATTTAAAGTGTTTAAAGTTTCACAGAGCCTCTCTCTGTCTCACACACACAAACACACACAGAAGACGTGCGTAGTGCAGTTCTAACACGAGTTGATATTGGCCAGCTGGTTGCTATGTGCCAGTTTTATTTTAATTACACTGACCTGGCACTGTGTGTTTGTGTGTGTTAGTCTTGCCACTTGTTTATGCTGCATGTAGCTGAGTTCAGTGTTCAGCGTTCAGTCCACCTGATCAGATGCTTCCACACAAGAAGAGTTATTTTCATTTATCTTGTTCATTTTTTCTTCCCTTTTTCTTTATTTTTTTCCTAACTCAAACCAACATGCAGCTGATTGTGACACACGTCGTTTTGTAGCTCAGTTTCTTTTCAGGTTCAGGCTGCACAACAGCAATGTGCTGGGTAACATAAATAGCATATTAAGCTTTTTTTAGTTTTTTTTTCAATGAGGGACAAGGGGTGGATGTTATTTTAGTTAAGTTTAGTTAATTAAATAGTTAATTGAAATGTTTGTGGAAAAATCACGACAGAAATTACTATTCCAAGCAGTGTATTTTTAAATGTCTTCAACATGTCTGGAGGGGCTCTTTTAAAAACTGCTGATGCATATTGGGTAATCAGTGCACCTCTCCATACCCTCAGTCGCTTCAAATACGTTTTAAACCTGTTAGACACAGCACAGATGTTCTGTGTGCCCGTTCCTGCAAATAACTGACAAGTTAATCAGCTCCATTTGGATTTATATACCATGGGGACAGGGGTCGTGTGAGTGATTAAATATCAGCCATGCTTCTTAGTAACCACAGCCATTGGCTAAATTATGGGGGTGGTTTGTAACAGATGACACAGAGCCCTGCAGGTCAGATCAGTTACAGGAGGTTCAGTCTGCAGTTGACGGTACAGCAGAGCACTGTGCGAGATTTTCCTTCTTACGTCTTCACGTCAGCATATGAACTCTGTGTGTGTGTGAGGTGTGAATGCCAGAGATGACCCTGACTGCAGCCAGAATCATAAATCTTACCGCTACAGATTAAACTAGACTGACCAGCACTCTACGAATTACAAACGCTTTGGAATCAATTTATAGACCATTTAATCTCAGCAGCTGCTGATGTCAGCAAACAATGCACCAGGAAAGAAACTCTGATCATTTAGAACTTTTGGAACTGTGAAATGGTCTGCTTTTATAATGATTAGAGGCCTGGCAACACCAGAATTTAAAACTGTGAAATTCTGCAGCAAAATCTGTCAATTTCAATGGAATCAAGTTCAACTCTGACACGTGACTTTACACCGTTGAACAATAGCAAGTCTTCTTGACAGTGCTGACCGTTGAGGGAACGGAGAGTCCAAAATGGAGGAAGCTATTGTAGCTTATTAGCTGTGTTGCACCATCCACACGTGGTCCACCCACACAGGTGAATTCATTTATTTTGGATGACTTGAGCTCTTCTCAGGAGAGTGTGGGAGTGTGCAGACTCTTCCTCACTCTCCTGTTAGTCTTAGTGAGTCCCTTGACCTCACGTACTGCCCAGCATAGCTCTGCCCATCTTCAGCCTGAGCAGAGTTCTTCGCCAGCCAGGATAAGTACGGGTATGCAGGGCCTTTTTAACCTCCTCCGTTGGCGTAGAAACTCTTCCACATAAGAGGAATGGACAGTTTGAGACCAGAGTTGAATAATAAACTGCGTGAATTTACTGTGCTGTTAATGACCAAGCTAACTAGCTTTGTAGCTCTGAGAGTTGGTTTACCCCTTCGGTAACTCTTCATTGAATGAAATGACGTTTAACACTGAGACTGATATGCCAATGGGGAGTACACCTCAGAGCTACTGTGGCTGACTAGCACTAGCCAGGCTGGCTTGAATGTTAGCGATTATATTAGCTCACCAGCTACAGTGGTTTACCAACTAGCCCTGCGATACGTAACTAAGCTTCTAAAATGCAAAGACGCACAGATTAATTTTGCCCTTCCACTTTAAATGGCTAAAATGCTCAGTTCTTGTTCTAGTTTAGACTAGGTCTAAACTGATTAGCTTTATTCTACTCTAAACTGGTCAATTCCAATTCCAATATCAGACTAGTTTAAACTGATCAGCTCCAGTTTGAATCATCTCTGCACTTTTGTTATTATACTTATGCTTACTATACTATACTTATACTCTTCAGATTTGCAGGATGGCAAAGCGTTTTTAAAAACAACTTGTGAAGAAACTTTAAACTGAGAGCGTTAGTTTGTTTACAGGTGGCGCCGCGTTTCACAGATCTTCTGACCAATCACCAACAGCCTGAAATAAAACTGTCTGGCTCGTTACTTTGTTGTTGGCCGGTTTTCATGCTGGTTTACAGACCACTTCCATGGGAATGCAGTAGCAGATGTGTATCATATTTATAGCAGCTTCTTAGCTCAGCAACTTACTGTAAGACAGAAGGTTTGCTGTGCGTGTGTGTCTGTGTGTGCGTGTGTGTGTGTGTGTGTGTGTGTGTGTGTGTGTGTTGTAACCAGATCTCAGAGGACAGAAGGACAGAATTAAGATGACCCTGTCACTACACCATTCATCACACACACACATAATAAAAGATATCTCCAATTCATACTGATCATACAGGTAACAATGTCCGACTACAGACTTAATATAACTGTCTTCAGTATGTAGTACATTCACATTATATAAATGACTAAATCAAGTACAGTAAAAATACCAGCATGCAGACTAAAATCACGGGATGTTTGAGTGTGGTGTTGATGGACACTGAAACACTGACACTGGAAAAAAAGGTCAGGCAGTGGCAAGACGAGTTTGTAAAAGCTAAAGGAGTCCCAGAGAAGGCTCCAATAGTCCTTTAGGATGTTCTAGGGGTCTTTAAGGTGATTTAAGTGTTCCTTAAAGAGACTGTAACGATTCAGTTGTCCCAGAATTCAACACTCAACAGAGAGGGGGTAATCACAGCTGGGAAAAAATGAAACCATGTTCGACACTGGTGACATTACTTGGAAGAGAAAGGTGCTTGAAGGTGTCTTTGAGAAAGTTTCGAGGGTACTAGAGGCATCTCCAATGGTCCTTGAGGGGTTCTTGAGGTGGATTCGGTGGTTCTGTTGGTTCTTGTGTTGTTTGACTGAGAATTTCCTGAATGTCCTTCAAAGGTTTTAAGGTGGTTCAAATGGTCCTGAGGTGGTTTCAATGGTGCTTGAAGAGGTTGTAAAGGTTCATCCGAAGTGCTTGACAGATGTTATGTACAGTGTCACAAACCCTCTCCCCAATGTACAAATTGGGGTTGGCCAAGTGTTGTGGTGAAATTTTAGGTTACTGGAGCGAGCTCCAGTGCTTCCCCTGGATGTTTTAGGCATTCTTGCGATGGTTTCAGTATTACTTGATAAGATTCAATGGGTTCTTGTGTTGTGTGAGTGATCCTTCAGGAGGTTATCTGGGTTTTTAAGGTGATTGATATGATCCTTGAGGTGGTTTCAGTGGACTTTCAGGAGGTTTCTCATAAATCAGTTTAGTGACATTCTCAAAATTCTTTAAATTGCCACCCACAGAGGGTAGAGGTGCACAGAGCCTTGTGAAAACCCTATACTATAAAGTACACACTATGTGCTAATGCTGACAGTGCGCTCATCTTGGCATTTAGTGTACAGTAAATTAATGTTCTGTACTGTTTTGTTACAAACTGTCAATCAAACTGACTTTGGAAATTACTACTAAATACTGCTGATAAAAACTTAGTAGTTAGTAGATTTAGTAGTTTGATGAATACTTTTCTGCTTTACAGTGGGTGTAAATGTCAGACAGCAAGAGCTCAAATTCAATTTATTAGCATTACATCTTCAATGTGACTGTATTATTGAAGGCAAGCTTTTATTTTGGCAGATCCACCAAGCTAAGACATTACACCGTCTTTAAAAATAGACGCTAATCTGTATTTACTATCATAAATAATCTCCCAGCTAATAACAGATGATCCAGTAAGTGATCTGAGCTGTTGTGTGTTCTGCTACATGTGTTTGATTAGCTGTAGTGATAAATACAGACAGTGACTCACAGCTCTGCTATATGAGGACAAGCTCAGCGAGCAGCAGCATAGCACACAGCTAATCCACAGCTATCTTAATGTCAGGCTGAAAACACACACACAGCTAGCCTGACCTGGTCTGGCCTGGGTACATGTAAACTCTAAAACCAAGACTGTCAATAAAGTTTATGCAGATCAAAATTTAAGAAAAGAAATCCTCATCTGGTTAGAACTGCATTTAAAACATGTTTGTGAATTTAGAATGGGTTACACTGGTTTATAGTGTATTTAAAATTGGATAGAATGGGTTTACCTAAGTCAAGTTGGACAGATGGAGAAAACCAATAAGAACAAAACTTCTCCTCCTCACCCTCTTCTTCCTCCTCCTCCTGCTCCTCCAGCTCCTCTGTCAGGCCTGATTCAGTTGTTCTCAGTGTTTCCACCCACACTCTGTTATGAAAGAATTCACTGCAGGGCTTCTACAAGCTGCGACTATACACATACACAGATAGAAGAAATACGCTTATTCTTCATCAGATCTATGTGTAATTGTGAACAAACACAGTTGGAAGCAGGTTTAAAATTGGATTCGGACTTCAGAGGCATCAATACGTTTCCTCAAACGGCCCACTGCACACATGAATTACAACAATAATGTGTTGATACGATTTGTGGCTTTTAAATGTGTATTGTACATAATGGTTCAGGTTATGACAATTATGTCATTTTCGAAGAACACTAAAGACTGTTTCACAGCAGTTTTGTTTCTAGTAGTCGTGTATGGCGGGATGTGTATGACCTTTAATTAAGTCACCTTGGATCCCACTATTGGTGCTCGTGTAAATGTACTTAGTTACTCTCTGCCTCTTGAAATGGAGATGAAGGAGATTTGAGATGTACAGAGCAACTCTTACTGGCCCCGTGGACTCATGTGAGCCGCTCATTCACCTTCTCTCTCTTTTTCTCTCTGTATTATCACCCCTCTCCCTGCCAGCAGCAGCTCCATATGTTCAGTCTCCAGGATGAAATGACATGAATATGAGAGTAAGATGGATTTCATTACAGGCAAACAGGAGAGTACTGTGGGATCATGAAAATACTGTTGAAGACACAAACCACTGCTGGACTATTCCTCTAAGGGGCTATGTGAATTTTGGAGTAACGTACGGAGGTGCTGAGATCACAGATGGGACTACATACATTGAGGCTTATATGTTAGAAATATTTATTACAGTTTCAGATTAACCATTTGCGTTAATATAAGCAGGTCAGTAAGTGTATCTTGAGCTTTAAAATGTTTTCCCTGCATAAAACCAACATTTAAATGCAACATTTCCACGGACTGAGCGGACATAATGTACGCTCCATCGAAGAGGAACACGAGAGTAGAGTGGTGCAGTCTGTAGAAATGTTATATTTAATCATTGTTTTAGCCCTGGGCAAAAATGTTATCATTTCGGCCAGAAAGTACACATCTGTGAGATCAGTGCTTTTTTTAGTATTTACAGAAGGTTAGAGCTCCAGTCTGTCAGAAAGAGATAAATGAGAAAATGGTAATGAGAAAAGGAACAGAGGGCGGGGCTTCTGAAGCTAGCTTAGAAGAGGGGCCATGTCTGTTTTTTCTGACAGAATTTTTGCTATGAACTCCATAAGGTTTTAAAAACCAGCTGCTACGTCCTTTCCAGGTGTTGTCTTTGTGTTGAGCCACTTTGAAAGGACATCCCCTTCTTTGTTTGATGTTGAACAGACCACCAATCACCTCCGGGAGCTAAAGGTGCACTCACAATATTCAGTCTCTCTTTGTCTCTGTGTTTCCAGGAAGTGGGTGTGGTGCTGTAGGCGGGACCTTGCCGGGGCTGATAGGCGCCACTGGTCCCTCAGTGATGATGAAATCGTTCCTGCCATTTCCTGTCGAGACGACGTCGCCAGTTGGACTTTTCCCAAACTTCAGCACGGTGTGTGTTTGTGTGTGTGTGTGACGGACAGTAACAGCGACAGGGCTTTGTAGCTGCAGGCAGTACAGACTGACTGTTATAAAGAGACCTAACACTCTGTCAGCATCACTCTGACATCACTGCTCAGCCATCCTGAGCATGCTGGTGACCTCTGACCTCTGTGTGTCCCCTGCAGATGGACCCGGTGCAGAAGGCCGTCATCAACCACACCTTTGGCGTTACCTTGGTACCCAAAAAGAAACAGGTCATCTCATGTAATGTCTGCCAGCTGAGGTTCAACTCTGATGTAAGTGTCTATGTTTGTGTTTCAGTGTGTGTGTGTGTGTGTGTGTGTGTAGTTTTATTTTGTAGATCTCATTCTTCATGCTCTTCCAGTCAGTTTGATTATGCTTCTATGATCAACTTCCTGTCACGTGAACCATCTGCAGTCTCATTCTGCTGTGATCAAAATGTCTGAAGCACATTTAAGGGAATAGTCTGACACTTCTGGAAATCCTCAGTTGAGAAAATGAATGTCAGTTTCATCTCTGTCCGTCCAATACAGACAGAAATAGATATCATGCTTGGCAGTGCTTGGCCACCAGGGCCTCACAGAGTTTTATGATTTGTGGTACTGAAAATGAATACATTTACACTGTATCTTCTCACTTTTTTTAAACTTTTGATGAGGCTATCGGATAGCAACTTTCCTCTGCTTCCAAGCTTTGTGCTAAGCTATGCTAGACACACCCTGGACCATTAACTGTATATTAAGATAGACAACGCGTCTTCACTTCCTCCCTGATAAGAACAACATAAAATGACAGAAACCATCTTTGGGGAAAATGTGTTTGGCGTGTCCACTAACATGGACGGAGCGGGGTTTATGACCTATACTGCAGCCATTAATCAAGGGGCGATCGATATGTTTTGGCTTCACTTTTGGTGAGCTGACATGTCGTTCATCTTTACATATAGTCTATGCCCTGGGCCTACTGAATCTCTGGACACAGAGATGGAACTGATATACAACAGTTAGTTAATATTAGCATAGCTTGCCCTAACTGTTGATAATTGCATTGCAGTCCTGCCAGGATCTCACAGTTTTGTTAATGGTTTTTGATGCTGAAAATGACAAGAATTTGTAGTGTGTTTTGTCACTTTTTTCAATTTTGCCGGAGCTGGACCAGCAATTAACATCTGCAACCAGTTTTGGCTAAGCTTGGCTAAATACACTCTGGACCTACCTCTACATGCACAGAGATTAAACCGACTGAACAAAAAAAAGGCAAAATTCCATAAAAAGGCAATTTAGTCTGCAGAGAACTGCTAAGGAAATTACTTTCTCGTGATGCTTAATGCAGCTGAGACTGTGTGATACTTTGTGAGGCTTGTTTGTTTTTGTGCACTGGATTATTCTGTCAGGCGTTACTAAAAAACAGCATGTGTATATAACCAGGTGGAACCCCTACCCTTCTATATTAACAAAGTGCTATGTAAATGACACTCAGCTCATTTACATAGTTACTGCTGAGAGTGACATGACAATCAAACATGAATAATGTATGAGCTGTTAAAATTATTCATGAGTGAACATGAAAACATGAATCACTGCTGAGAGGAGTAAAAGAGGGCAGCATTAATTTAGTTTAATAGGCTGAGTAAAAGCTGAGTCATAGAGTTTCCAGACAGTCACACGAGGACACTGTTGACCTGGAGGCTTGTTAGTGTACTGACACACTGTCACTTTAGGCTTATTACACTGTGTGGTGACAAATAACACGAACAGTTTTTAAAGTATGTTTATCTGAACTGTACACACACTGCATCACAATTCAGGCTCCACAGTTCAAATATATACACATCCCAACACAGGGGCTCTCACACTCCTGTGGTCAATGTACAGGCCTTACAACCGAGTAGACCTGAGACTCCATCTCCACTTGGTATTAGCATGCCATCTGTCTCCTGATAGCTTATATGGATCAGGAAAGAAACACACAAACGCACACAGAGCATTGCAACCGGATAGTCCAGACCACGCCTGGAGGTGATGAGGTTCGTGGGTCAAATTTTGAATTTGTTCAGTACCTTGGTTCATGAATACCTGCAAAACTAATGACATTCCCCATCAACCTCAGCTGTACTTTGTGTTAAGTGCTAGTTAGCCAATGTTAGCATGCTAACTAAATTAAGTAGATGGTGCACATGGCACCTGGTTAACATCAGCATGTTATCAGTGTCACTGTGAGCATGTTAGCTTGCTGACATTAGCATTTAGTTCAAAGAACAGCAGAGCCACTAGCATGGCTGCACTGTAGTCTTGGTTAGACTGCAGAGATTACAGCTAAAAGTTGGAAAGATAACAGCAGAAGAGAGAGCGTGGGTGGATATCATTGATATTGACTACTATGACCTAAAAATACACACACTGCTGCACTTGCAATACATAATTTGGAGCTCTAGTTGTTTTCCATGCTAGAATTAGTTTAACTTGGTTGGAAGTTGATAAGTATTCAACTTTTTGAATCCTTCAATCCAAAGTCTGTTTCCATGACTTGGGGAGTACTACTGCTACAACTATGTGAAAAAGGTTGTATAAAGCTATGTGTGGCTCCAGAAGGAGCAGTGTAAGATTGGATAAATTGACTCAAGTGATGTCACTTGAGGCAGCGTCAGTTGGGGCTGAAGACCACAACTGGGTTAGATATATGAAGTAAGCTTTTCCTGCCTTCTGCAGCCTGCTCCTCATCTCTGCTTAAGGCTCGCAGCTTGAGGCTACATTAGCTGCTACTAACATACCACACCCAAATACCCAACTGAACTGTTTGCGGTCAAGTTGCATTGTGGGTAATTAAGGCGCCAACTCTGGAATAAGATGGCGTGGAATAAAAAAGGCCGACCCTGTTAGAGGAGTGTAATGCAACGTGGATAGTAGACCCCAGGAACATGTTGCAGTTTTTCAGAAAGACCTTTGAAAGAAACCCTCCACGAGAGATTGTTCTGAGCCTCGGAAGCTATTGGACGAGTGGCTAGACAGGAAGTGACATCAGGGTTTCAGTTCTCTACATCCAGACTACAATAAAACTTCTCTGTCTCTCTGTATGTCTCTTGCTCAGTCTCAGGCGGAAGCTCATTACAGAGGTAGTCGTCACGCCAAGAAGGTCAAGTCTCAGGAGAACAAGGTCAAGGCCAAACTGTCAATCACTGGAAAGACCAATGGGAGCGGCACAAGTCCTGCTGGCCCCGCCCCTCCTGTCTCAGCTAACAGCAGCACCAATCAGCACGCAGGTAGATTCTGTCTACTAATAATACTGATCTGAATACTATTAATGTTACTGAGTTTGTTTTTTATTTCACTGGGTGTTTTTCATTTCTTCCTCCTATTTTTCCTTCTCCTCTTCTTCTTCCTCTTACCCGTCCTCCCTCCAGAACTCTTATCTAGCCTCACCGACTCCTCCTCTCCTCTCAAACCCTTGATCCTACCCTTCTCCTCCTCCCCTCTCTCCTCCTCCTCCCCCTCTTCCAGCAGAGCAGGCAGCGAGCCTCCTCCCTCCAGTCCTCCCTCCGCACTCCCCGCCCCAGGCCTCTTCTCCCCTCCTTCCTCTTCTTCCTCTTCCTCCAAAGCCTCTCCGCCTCCCCCACCTCCAGCTCCTGTCACCCCCTCTTCGTCCCCTGCTCCTCCTCCTCCTTCCCAGGCCTCCTCCCAGGATGCTCCTCTCTCAGCGGAGTCGGAGGAGGAGAAAGCGAAGAAGCTGCTGTACTGCTCTCTGTGTAAAGTCGCTGTCAACTCTCTGTCTCAGCTGGAGGCTCATAATGCAGGTGAGTAGGGGCGAGATGATGTATGGAAAGACATCTGGGTCACTCCAAATGAATGATAATGTTGCTCTTTAACTGCTGGATGTATTCAACACACCAACTTGATGTCAGTGTTGTGTTTACAGCTTGTTTCTAAGGTTATTGCAGGTTTAAAAAATCCATCAGAATCGACAGCAATCCAACATACAGTCAATGGTGTGTGTACCTTTCGTTATCATCCTTGGTGGTGCATTCAAGAATGCTCCCACATCCAAGAACAAACCCAGAAGAAAAACAATAATCAAACATGGACTTTGTGAAAATGATAATATGAATTTTCATTCATATGGAGTCTTCCATTTAAAATGTTTCTGATTAGCAGCAAACTTTCATATCTAAGATCTTGAAACGTCAACAAAAGAGCTACTTGTGTTTCCACATGTTGATGATTACCACATGATTATTTGTCTTCAGCAAGTTTCAAGTCTCTGCAGGGTGGTTTTCATTGAAATAAACAGAAACTAGTGGCTGCCTGGAAGGAACGAAGTTGATCTCAAAACTTGAAAAATGAGCAGCAAGAATTGAAAATATACAGGGTTTGTGATGGGGGTTGAAAAACAACAACATTAATACGGCTTTCTAGCTGCAGCACTATGAAACCCCCACATTGACGGATATATTTATCACTATGTCTCTTTTTCATAGAAGCTGATTTCTGTGCGTCTCTGCTTGTAGGTTCAAAGCACAAGACTATGCTGGAGGCTCGGAGCGGCGCCGGGCCAATCAAGGCCTACCCTCGTCCCGGAGCGAAGCTGAAGAACGGCAGCAGCTCCGGAGTGAAGGGCTCCGGCCTGCAGAACAAAACCTTCCACTGCCAGATCTGTGATGTCCATGTCAACTCTGAGATCCAACTCAAACAGGTAGAAACGCATTATAAGAGCATTATTTTAACATCCCTTTATACAAATCTTCGACTGTTCCACAGTCAAACAAACTATCCCCTCCTCAGACTCCTGGGAAAGCAGCTCGTTGTGTCTAAACTCCCCAGTTACCTGAGAGCAGAAACATTAAAACTTCAACTTAAAATGCAGTTTCAGATTCAGACTCTCAATCATGCAGATGACAACCGCCAGAGTGTGTCTATATATTGCTTGTTCTGCTTTGTGATGGTTATGAGATGATGATGCCTGACGAAGATCTCGGTTAGAAACGTTGCTCTGGTAAATTAAATTTGCTGGGAGCTATCAGTACAGCGTGCAGATCTTTTCTCCTCATATTTTGCTGCTTCTATGACAAAGTCAGTTTTTTCTCAAAGTGAATATTGAAGTTTGTTTTGGTCCGAAAGTGCGTTGAATTCTTGGTCTTTCAGTTTGATTTTGGAAGAAAACTTGGTTCTTCAGTCTTGGCAGGAAGTGTTTCTCTGTCTCTACTTCTTCCTGCCTTTCGTTAATTTCAAAAACTCAGCCAGACGAGTCACAGGCTGCTCTGTCCTCAGCTCTGTTGTTGTTGTTGTTGTTGTTGTTGCAGCACATCTCCAGCAGGAGGCACAAAGACAGAGTGGCAGGAAAACCCAGCAAACCCAAATACAGCCCTTATAACAAACAGCAGCGCAGCTCACTCACTGTAAGTGTCTCTCTACCACTCTCTCTCAAATTCAAATTAGCTTCATTGGCATGAACCATAATTAAGAACAGTATTGTGCAGATCAATATAATAATATATCAATACAACAGACTAATGCTAATATATATCAATAATGGGAAACTGTAAAAAAAAAAATTCGTAATAAATTCTTAGTTTCTGAATTAATTAATTTATCAATTTTTTTCTACAACTTTTTTTTTGTCTCTCCTCTCCTTGTTTCCTCTCCTTGTTTTCTCTCCTGTTTCCACTTCTCTCCTCTTCTCTCCTTGTTTCCTTTCATTGTTGCTTCTCCTTGTTGCCTCCCCTGTCCTCTCGTGTTTCCTCACCTCCTTGTTTGCTCTCGTCTCTTCTTTTCATTCTATCCTCTCTCCTCTTTTCCTTGTTTTCTCTTCATGTTCCCTCTGCTCTTGTTTCCTCTCCTTGTCTCCTCTCCTTATTTCCTTCCTCTCCTCTCCTCTCCTCTTCTCCTCAGAAGGAGATGGTGAAGCCCTCCCTCTCTCCCTCCTTCCTCCCCACTCCCTTCGCTCCTCCGCCCTCCTCCCTCAACTCCTCCATCTCGCTCCCTCCCACCTCTCTCTCCTCCCCCCCCCTCCTCACTCCCACCTCCTCGCCCCTCACCCCTGCCATCTCTCTCCATCCGCGTCCCCCAGCCGCCTCGTCCCTCTTCACCGCGTCCTTCCTGCGTCCGGCTCCTGGACCAATCAGAACGAGCCAAGGATCGATTCTCTTCACACCCTACTGACAGCAGCGTCAACGGTGGGGAGTCGAACCAGCGACCTTTAACCTTTGACCTCCAGTTTGTTGAAACTACAGGGGCAGACGAGTTCGGGAGAGACATCAACTCTGCCGTCATGGCTGCAGGGATTCAAACCTGCAACCTTCTCGCCTGACTGAGGCTTCAAAAACAGACCTGAGAGGACAGAACCTCCTCCTCCTTCTGTCTGGATCTCCTTCTTGGGTCCAAAACTTGACAGCTGACCCGACAGCGAACTGTAATGATCTTATCCAAACCGGAAAGGGACTCGTTGCTTTAAATAAATCACAGACCTGAAGCCAAACACAACAGAGGCCGAAAGGTTCCCACACATCCCACAGCATTCAATTTGTGCATGGGAACAGAGAAGATTTGTATTTTTCTTTCTTTGTCCTTTTTACCAAAAAGCACCCCAAAGTACCTCTTCATTTATGATCTATATTTTAGTTTGATTGCGATAACAAGAGCCAGACCAGGATTTGCGAGGAACCGGAATCGACAAGCAGAATCTAAAAAATCTCAACGATACCCAAACCTGCTCCTTTATTAATTAACATAACGAAAGACGCACTGGTGCCAGTAACATGCTGCATTTAGATTTTCAGGCTAAAGATGCAGATTGTGTTAAGACCAGACACACAAAGGTGGTTCAGGCCCAGTTCTATCAGGTCCTCAGAGTTCTCTTCTCCCTCCTGCTGGAGGAACTAACCAGCGCAAACCTGATGTGAGAGAACTCAGGCGTCCTCCATCATAAACGAATACTGCGGATGTCTTCACGTCATATCAGCACTGGACTGTGATGCCACAGCTGTCCTCCCTCAGACGTCGACTCGTTCTTAACATACAGCAAACAACCTGCGAAGTGGAGAGAGAGACATTAGAAGATAAGGCTGGCGGTATATATTTAAGACTAGAACCAACTATGTGTTCGTCCGTCTCGCAATACTTTCAGAAAACCTGTGGCTCTCAGCCCCAAGTCCATTGGTTCCTACTTCAGACCTAAATCTTTTTAAAATGGCTCTGAGTTTCATTTTTAAAAAAGCCTCAAAAATTTCCTAAAACAGCTTAACACTGTAGTTTTAGCAAATGCTACTCAAACAGGAGGAAATAGTGCATAAGCTGTTGGTTTGTTTTGTCTGATCATATTGTGTTTTTTGACCCGTCTGACTTTAGCGATGTCACCGTGTTCCCAGATCTAAGCTATTAACTCGTTGTGTACAATGTTATTACTAGTTATGGAAATGATGGGCAAAACTACTTCTATACTACTGGTATAGAAATACCAGTGTCGTAAAATAACCCCAACCCCCCTTTTTTTTTCAACTATATCGCCTACATTCTGGTCTCCATGTTGTTCATATGCAGCCAGGTATGTAATTCTGGTGGACACTAAATCCCTTTAAATGTAATTTATTCAGTGTTTTTGCCTAATAACAGTCAAAAGTTAATATATTTTTTTAAAATATCTAAATCAGCTTTAAAAAACCTGAAAATGTGTCATTTGTATGTAATTCAGGGCACGTAACATACCCCTAAAAATCCCCAAAATATCACAGGTGACAACTCCTCTGTGTCCTCAATGGTGGCTACGGCCCTGCCAAGATGGAATAAACCGGAATGATCCTTTAATTTTTAACTGTCCTGCTGTTTTAACAGGTCAGCAAAAACCCCAAACGATAACAGAGAGTCACATCAGAATGGTTAATTCAGGACAGTTTGTTGCTCATTCTCACCTCCTGCTGACTCAACTTGCTGTATGTTTGGAACCAGAGTTTGAACGCCTCCTCTTTATATCTGATGTCCACACTTCAGCCTGTACCTGTTGTCGTCTCCACTGCCAGTGTGTTACAGACTCGCTCTGCACTCTGGAGCAGGCTACTTCCTGGTTTTATAGTGAAAAAGGCCTTCTGTCCTAACTGTCGCCTGGTGTGAACACTCAGTCAGTGGGTTCAGTTTCAGTCACCCTTCCTGCCGTCACTGAATCTGACTAGAACATTCTGGAGTTTAAAGCGTCTGAACAGAACTTTTACCGCAACTGAAACCTTTTTCACAGAGAGTCAGAGGAACTTTTTAAGACTCTTAACAGGAACTTTTCACCACCTGCAACAGCAGAGCAACGAAATAAGCTTATTCACTTTCCATGTGCAAAAGTAAATATTAACATGGGTCTGGTTGCTTTTTCTGTGCTCTAATAATTTATTTTACAGTGTATGTTGTAAATATTTACCCAACGCTTTTTCACACTTTTCAAACAACCACATAATCTGTCCAGCCATCCAAGACTTTGGCCCGGAGACAGATTGCTCAACAACTACTGGCCACATTTGGATGAACCCTTTAGATTTGGCCCCCTGCCCTTTCTTCTAGTGAAACCCTCAGGATAAACATCACATTTTTAGCTACACTACTAGTAAGGCTCTAAGAATATCTAAATTATAAGCATGTTATGTGTGACAAAACAATCTCAACTCAAACGTCCACCTACCAACTTTATATTGAGCTTTTAACTGCATCTCAGAGTCTTTATCAGTGAATGGAGACGTATCATCACATGACAAGTGTGGAGCTTCGGTGATAACAGGTGGTCATATATGGAGGGAGATGAGAAGACCTGTTTCTGTCCAAAGATGGTCTCAGACTTCGGATGTGCATGTCCTCCTTGATCTTTCTCCTGAGCGATGACCTTTGACCTCTTCCCAGTCAATGCCGTAAACGGTTTTCGTCTGGTGTTCACAGAGAGCTGATGTTGTGTTCAGTGTTCATTCAGACTCTTTTGGCTGCTTTTTCTGTTGGTTTGCACTCCACGTCCCCCAGTCCCTCTCACCCAGGCGATACATACGTATGTATACGGGAGCAGAGAAAAAAGCAGAAACCGTGTGAGTGCGTAAATACGTCTCAGCATCATGGTTATCCAGCCTGCCAGACACTATAGCAATGTGGCCATTTGGGTCCTCAGTTACTACGTTTTTATGGATAAGCATGGCCACACCTCGACTTCTTTCAGAAAACCGGGAGTAAAACTGATTGATCCAGGCATTCTTAATGTATGAAACATCTGAGGGTTGGAAATGGGCTTATTGAAGAAAGAATACGTCACCTTTAATTTGCCTTAAGTGTGTTGCTACTTTGCCAGGTTGTATGGCTCCATTGACGCCTTTTGATACTCAATGAGAACAAATCTTTCCATATGCTTTTATTCAGTATTTTATCTGTATTGATCAGTCCTGGCAGGAATGTTTGGAGCAGATTCAGACAGCTTCTCCAGTTTGAACAAAGTATTCAAAATCATGTTAGCAGTTTTCATCCAACAGCGGCATTTAAGAACTGTGGTATTGTCATGAGTAGCGGGTCTGTGCTGCCGGCATAGTTATCTTGATGACTATGCCGTTTTCATATTGTCATATTGTTTGGCTGACATGACATCATGTGGTGCTGTTCAGATGTGATTTATAAAGTTGTAAGGACCCCATACTGCACTTTGTTTGCTGATATATGTAGCAATAAGTTTGTCTCATATTCTAATCCTGTGTTTTGTTCAGGTTTTCATCATCTACTCCTTGTAACAGACTTGGGTCACGTGATGAGGCCTGAGCTAGCTCCATTCGCTAAAGAAGAGTATCAGATGTGGTTGAAACCTCATAAGTGGACCTCTGAGTTGAGATTATTTGGTCACACAAACTGATCAAAAATGTACTTCGGTGCTCAACATCAGTATGTTGCTTGTTCTGTCCATCCCTTTCATATGAACACGGGGAACTTGCAGGAGTTTTAACTGTTGGTCTGGCGTTCTCAAAAAGCCAACAAACGTCCTTGCTTGCAGATAGCTTTCTTTAGCATTTTTAGACTTCCATGTAATGAAATTCAAACGATCAGGTGTTTGTTTGAAAGTCGTGAACCGGCTTCACAGAACCAGGAGAAACCATAAAAAACACCAGAGAAAACCTCTATGGTGAAGTTTGTTGGGAGTCGTGTCTGTTCATCTCCAGATTCTGGAGGCTCTTCTCTGATTGGCTATCAGCAATGTCAATAATTTCCCTGTGGGAGAGTCAATTGTTCCGCTCTGGGACCAGTTAATTAAAAAGCATCTTAGGAAATGAAGCAATGAGAGTTGAATCTTATGTTTGGCTGGAGTAGACTAGCATACGGTTCACATTTAATTTACAGCCAATATGGACAAGAGGAACTATTACAGTGACCAATAACTCTTGAGCTATATACATCACATATATAACCTGTGAGTGTTGCATTAAGAAAAACATGCAAACCAATCCTGTAATGTGGAAACATACTTATGGATACATGTGCTCAAAACGTTGCGAAGAACTTCTACAAATAAATGTCAGCGATTCCACAGCTGCTGTTTTGTAAATACAAAAACGCATTGTACAGTACAAAGGATATCAAGTTGTTCATTTGTCTTATGAACCGCGTACAAAACGTTTGCGGATGGAACGCACAAAAGTTATTCATTTTCAAGCAATAATCTCTGAAGTATATGTTGTTTGGTGTTTCTTACTGCAAAGTCTCCATCTAGACCTTTTAATACTAGTCTCTCTTTGGTCACCGTTTCAGAAATGAGTGCCAAAGAATGTCACGCCATGTCAATGAAAAAACAATGTAAGAAACACTGGTGTTACCACCAGACTTTAAAGACTCTAAAAAAAACATTTAAAATATGAATAATACAAGCAGAAATACTCAGTAAACCTCTCAATTGGCTGATTTCATCATCATCATCATCATCATCATCATCATCCAACAATGAAAGTGATTTTTATCCTGGCGGTTATTTCCTATGGTTTCAAATGGTCAAAGTTTTCCTGTCTGTTTTCCTGCCTCCTCCTGAATAACTTGAAGCATTTCAGTCTTCCAATAATGAACAAACAGGTTTAAGGACATGTGTGTGTGTGTGTGTGTGTTTATCTATGCATTATTTGGCCTCACGGTGCAGTAACTTGATCTCATCAACATGCGACTGGTAAAAGAAGACAAAGTGTCAAAACCATGTTGATGATGCCGATTAACCTCCTCTAAGGCTGTCTGACAGCAGCTTGTTGAGAACGAGCTGTTCTTTAACTGAACTTCCTCCTCTGTCTGATGATGTCATCATGATGCAATAATGTACAAATCAGCTGCTGCTTTTCTATTCGCTCCGCTCCCTCATCAGCAATACTGGGACAAGAGAGTCTTGGTACTATCCGAGTCCTGATACTGGGGCCGAGTTGCAATACTGGAATGAAACAAACAGGGATTCACTGTTTAAGTTGAAGCGTTGTTTCTAGTTGTCATGATACTCATTTTTTTTTTTTCAAACCGCTGTAAAGTTTTTGGTAAAAACTGAGATTATGATTGTGTGCGTGTGTGTGCCCGCTAGTGTGCGTGAGTGTGTGAGTATTCTCTCCCTGCTTGGAATGAACTTCTACCATCTGATTTAATCACTTTGCTTCCAAAATAAAAGCACATTTTTAATTAGAGGACATGCAAACTAGTAAACAAATCATTTAAATGTTTAAAGGAGCAGTTCACCCAAAACCGCTGCACACAGTGCTCCACTCTGAACCAGGCAGCAGCTGTTTTTAACACATCTGACACATTGTTTGGTTGGAAGGTTATTTGTGCCAGTGGGTATTGAATTAGAATTTTACATTTAAAAATGTTAAACTGTAAATACATTTTTCACAAAATATATTAAAAACAAATACATCCAGATTCAGTTTTTTTACACTCTGCAAAACAACAGGGAAAGGAAAGTTCAGATTCACTCAGTTCTCAACCAATCTTCACCATCCCAACTTTTCCAAGATTATCTTGACTGGAGACAGGTGAACTGCTTAAAATGAATCAACAAGATGTTGATAAAACAAGAAACAGTTCAGTGCTGAAAACAGACAGAACAGAACAGAACTGCAGCGTTCAAGCCTCCTCAGACGTGTTAAGAACTGACACTTCCTGCTTCAGAGAACCTCCGTCCACTTCTTCATGTACAGTATTTATTCGCTGAGCTTGTTTTTTATGACGACAACGATGATCACGATGCAAATATGCAAACGCAAACTTGAGATTATGTAACATTTCTCTCTTTATCATTTTATTTCTGTTTTCATTAAAAACCGCTGAACGTGCTACATCGGTCCCGCATCCTTTTTAAATGAAGATATTAGCTGTGTCCCTCAGTACATTGATTGAAAAACTGTCGAGTACCTTAAGTTTCCATTGAATGCTTTGTCAGCTTCTTAGTATTCTTGTATTCCTGTTTTACTATATTGACTCCCACCTCACGTTTAAACGAGGGCACTTAACCCACATCAACCTGAAGGCACATGTCGACTGATGAATGACATTAAAAGGACAATTGTTACTCTAAAGCTGGACTCGAAAACATGTGGACAGTGTGGAGGATTAATATAACTAAGCTCCAACCTCCAACCAGATACAGATACTACAACTTCTGACCTTTTGCTCCTCAATGGAAAGGATTCCCTGGCATTTATAACGATCAACACAGTAACTTTTTCACCAAACTACAGCGGCACATTGAAAACATGTTGCACACACAGCCTTGAAAGGATCACACAGTGGGCCCTGATGGGAAACTGAGCGTTCTCATCCTCCTCCCTCTTTTAGTAATTCAGAATCTGCAGACTGCGTTTCTAGTGAGAACTGACAAGGGATCATTTGTGCTTGTAGCACAGCCCGACACAGGTCTGGACTGTCTTTTTGTTGTTGCTAGTTTTGGTCTTGATCTCATTTCAGGACATCAGATTGGATGTTTTTATTAAGCTGCACCCTAAGGAAACTCAAAGGGGGCGTTTCTATTCTTTGACCACCAAAAGTCTTCATACGCAACTTCATCGAAATCTGATCTGAAGAGAAAGAAAAACAGTTAGTCAGTCCTGACCTGAGGTCATCGGACAGGCAGAGAGATAACTGGACTGGACTGAGAGCTTTTAACTGGCTTGATCATTTACTGCACAGTGCTCCTCTCCTGCTCTGTGGCAATAAATGATCAGGCCAGTTAAAAGGTGACGAGGCATCTTCACTTCAACGTCATCCAGCTCGCGCCTGTGATGAACTTGCAAACAATGACAACACCTGCAGCACACATGCAGCCCACAGACACACAAGGACTGACCTTCTGTGAGATGTTTGCATGACTTTCAAAACTTAATCTCTCCTTAATTAATACAAATTAGAAAGTCCCTTATAACAGTCAGGGGTCATTTAGTGGACTTTTAATGTACATTTAAAGGTGGGCTATGCGATTTTAATACAATACACATGTTTTTGTGAAATTCAGCGAATATCTCCTCGCGGTCCGGTAGCTGGCCGTTCAGTGTGTGTGCTGAAATAACTCTGTGTTTGTACATAGCCCTGGCTCAGTGAATGGGAAACAATGTTCCTTGTCCCCTCTCCTCACCTGCCACAAGTCTTTCATCGAGGTCATCAAGGAATGGAAATAGGCAGCCATTGTTGTATGTCCCAAGTGGGAATTTATGCATTTTTATATTTTTTTTACTTTCTTTATTTCGTTATGTTAGGTTTTTAATGTAAATGTAACACTATGGACAAAAGTATGTAAACATGTACAAAATGGAGTGTAAATACACAGAGTTTTGGTTGTGGATGACTTTGAGTGAGGACAAATCTCATGAAATTTGAAAGCTGAGATCATTGAATGCATTTTGTGTCAACGCAGTGAAAGGTGATCCACAGTTTAGTCCTCACTGACTTCCGTTGTGCTGACTGTGTGAAGGGTTTTTAAATAGTGAACTCAGTATTGAGAAATGTGTTACCAATTATAAAAACAAAATGTCCTTTTAAAAGTGACACACTGTTTCTTCCCGCCCAGTTCACTCTCTATTTCTGATATGAAGTGTATTTTTTTCCCCAACATGAGAAGTTGCGACAAGTAGTTGCAAAATGAACGCAGACGTTTGAGATGGGGAGGATGAGAGGTGGAGTTCTTATGTCTTGTCTGGGATAAAGGAGGTGTGAAGCCAGATCCTGCAGAGAGAAGGTGACACTGCTGCAACAGGTGTATTAACAGTAATTGTATTCAGAGCGACAAAATATTTGTACTTATTGTAGTACTTATAGGTAGGAGAATTGTATTTGTAGTTATTGTACTTACAGTAACAGAAGGCATTTGTTGTAATATTGCCCATATATTGACAGTTTTTACACCTATTGTAATAATAGTACTGTGGCAGAGTTATATTTCTAAATCTAGTTGTGCCTTTGTAGTCAACCTAATTGTCATAGTTGCTTCAGTGGTTATAATAGCACTAATTAAATTGAAGCATTGACTGTAATGTAAAAAACAAAGTGGATTATAAGTAGAGTCAAGAAAAATGGACTACGAGGAGTCAGCATCGTTCCTGGGGACCTGGGGCCCGTTCCAGAGGAGGGTCTTCTTCCTGTTCTGTCTCACCAGCGTTCCATGTGGATACAACCTCCTGTCCATCATCTTCCTGCTGGCTACACCCACACACCACTGCCACATCCCTGCGCACAGCAACTTGAGCGAGGACTGGATCCAGGCCAGCATCCCAGTACAGGTCAGAACCAGGTCGGAACTGGCCCGTTCAAGCTGAAAGATTCTGAAAGTAGTGAAGTAAGCGAAACGTATGTGTGCGCATACAAGGAATTCGACCCCAGTTTTCAGTTGCTCGCGGTGTTACACACAGAACAATTTACAGGAAACAGACATAGAAATAGACATGCAGACAACAAAGCTGAATAAGGTACAACTAAACATAGAACTATTATGTACATACTGTACAAGCAGGTGAAGTAAGTGAAAAGTGGGTGAAAATAGGTGTATAAGTAGATGAAACAGAGCAGAAACAATTTGTCGATAATTCGATTGAAAGAAAAATTAATAATCAGTTAATCAATTAAGTCCTTTTTCATGCAAAGTTGCCAAATGCTTTGATGGTTCAAGCTTCTTAATTGCTGATTTTCCTTGTCTTACATCATGGTAAACTGAAAATCTTTGGGTTTAGACTGTTGGCTGTTTTATTAAATAAAATGATTAAATATGACAATTAAAACTTTTATTTAACCATCTCAATGAATTAATCATTTTAAATGCAATACCCATCATAATTACTACGGCAGCTAGACAGTCACTTGTCACTTGAACATAAACAAAAGTCTTTTTATGTCAACAATGGATCACATGACTTCTTGTATGTGAAAGCCATTTTTAGTACTAGTAATGAACCCTCAGAGAATTATCATCACCATTTTAAGATCTTTCAGCTCATTGTTTTGGTTACTTTACTGATTAGATTTACTCTCACTGCTAGCGTTGTTTCCGTTCGTTCAGGCAGCTGTTTTCAGCTAAAACCCCACTGTTCACTAACTACCAGCTCAACACCAAACAGCAGACAGACACAGTTAGCGACTAGCTGGTGAACATAGTGGATCATTTAGCTGCTGAAGAGTCAGATACTTCCCTCAGGAGTTTGTGGAGACTAAAAACAGAGCTTAATTTTGTTATATAATAAAATTATATTGATACATTTAATAAAAATCCATACGATTTGACTTAGATCAAGTCTAAGTAAAGGATTTGATAGGTTTTAAGGAGGGGTACAAAGCATGCCTGCCCCCTCACTTCCCTACTGTTTGCGCCGCACAGAGCGTTGAAAATTATATGTGAGAAACTGAAGTGCCACGTGTGTTTCAAGAATGTTTTTTTTCTCTTTTTTTTAATTACAATTGACAACTGCATTTTCTGTAAAATTAACTTTAAAAATAAAAGTACTTATGCAGCTGCAGGGCTGCTGTCAGTGTTAAATGATTATAGATTAGATTATCTTATTATCAGTGTTGATGCATAAATGTGTAAGAAGCATTTTAATGTTAACTACTTCATATTCTATAAAAATTTTATATGTTGATCACATGTTTTGGATGAAAAATAATAATCTTCAAAGTAAAGATTAACTTTGTCAAATAAAAGTAGTTGAGTAAAAAGTACAAATACTTCTGATATATAATGGAGAACTACACAGTAAGTATACAAGTATAGTACAAGTATAAAGCAGTAATCAGTGCATCTTTACATCCAGCTGAATGCTGAGACATACACAGCTGATGTCTGTATACAGGCTAGATCCTAAAAGGATTTCAAATACCTGGAAATGCAGTCAGCTAATAATTTACCGTATTGCTTTGGACAGGTCCAGACTATGATCTTCGTGCAGGTCAGAACTGGTCTAGTTTGAAAGAATGTGGTCTGCTCTGTTGCAGTCTACCTCCCCAGACTGTTTTTGCATCACAAGTTGGAAATAATGATAATGTTGTTTCCTGGTCAGCAGGTGGCCGGGCGGCCTGAAAGGAGTAGATGTAGCCGGTACGAGCTGGACCTGGTCCACAACCTGTCTGCGCTGGGATCAAGTCCAGAAGTCCTTCTCTCCAGCCTGAAGCAGGAGGTCTGTAAAGATGGATGGACCTACAGTACTGAGTACTACCAGTCTACCATAGTTAGTGAGGTACTGAGCTGCTGCTGCTACTATTGTTACTATAGAATTTACTACTGCATTCACTGTGAGTACTAACACAAGTATTTTTAATTGTTTTTACTATTTTCACTGTTTCCCCTTTACCCATCTACTGTACTTTAATGTTTAGACTATAGCACTTCAAATGAGGATACAGTCTAGTCAGAACAGCTTCTGTCTGTAAAACACTGAGGGATTGTGACCTCTATCACGGGTTACCAATCATTGACTTGCCTCAGATGACTGCAGGAAGCTGCCATGAGAAACTGGAAATGACTGGATTGGGTTCTCCTCCATATGTCACCTATCTGTGTGGTGTAATGCCACAACTTCTGCTGCACAAACAGTGGCTAATCTTCTGTTTTTAACTTTATTTGAAGCAATTTAAATTCAAACTTACTTCAAATTTAAATTAAACTGTATGATAATGAAGGCCCAAATAATCCGCTCAGTAATTGACTGGAATCGACATATACATATGAAAACAGAATGTTTAATGAATCTGGATTGAACTTTTAGTCAGATATTTTTTATGTACCAATACAAGACAAAGACAAACAGCTGTTTTTCAGTGTCTGTAGTGCTACTCTAAGCTGTGTCCTATTTACATAATACAAACAACTACTGCTCAGGTTTTGAATACTGAGTTCACAGAGGATAAGTGATCAAATGAAGTATACTCAATGCCAGAGAAGCCCAGAGAAGAAAAACCAGACCAGAGACAAGCCGCCGTCACAGCCCCACCAAAACCAAACAACTTGGAGGCTGTTTAAACCAGCAGTCTGGACAGTGAGGGACTGGATGCTGGAGGACCAGGCTCTGAAGAGCTGGACAACTGAAGGATAGATCTCAGAGGAGTTGGATGCTAGAAGAAAGGGCTAAGAGAGAGCAGATGGATCCTGGAGGACCGTGCTCAGCGGAAGAACCGATGGGATCAAGCAGGAGACAGGGGTTCAGAAGCTCAGGTAGAAGACTGAGAGGAACAGAGACTCAGCATAATCACTAGTACAGGAACAGGTCAAGGGACTCAGTGCCCAGGGGAACTGAATTTTATATTCCAGTGTCTATGTCTGCCTTTGTTATTCCAATTTACACTTTTATTTCCGCTGCAGAATTCCCACATGTCCCTTGTCTTCCAGTTTAACCTGGTGTGCAGTGACCAGTGGAAACAGCCTCTGACTTCTCTCGTCTACTTCCTTGGAGGACTGTCTGGATGCTTCTTCTCTGGACAGATCTCTGACCGGTACTTTTCTGTTTCGGTTCAAACTGTTTCCTGTGGTTGCTCCTCTCAGCTGCTTCAGAGTTAGCAGAGGTAGAATGTTTTGTCAAATTAAGGCTGGTAGTTAGCTGTGAGCTAACCAAACATTGACCAAAGACATGGTCTGCTACACTTCAAGACAGACAACCCCTGACAACATAGTTTTCAGGTTCAGTCAGCTGAAAGATATTTAATGTTTATCCTGTAATCTAGAGACCTACACCATGCACATACCCTGCACATTTAAAAACATGAAGCTTTCATGGTTTGCCGTTGACTTGGATGAGCATCGTGCTAGCTTCCAAAAATGTCTTCCTACGTCTCTCTTCTTTGATGTTAACATCTGAATAGAGGACCATATTTATTGCTGTTGTGGCCACTCTGTTGTGTTTGTTTATCAGGTTTGGCAGGAAGCCTGTGCTGTTCGGTGCCATCGCCATGCTTAGCGTCTTCAGCAGTGCCGTGGCCTTCGCTCCATCCTGGCCCGTCTTCACCGTGCTCTTCTTCATGCTGGGCCTGGGTCAGATCACCAGCTACATAGTTGTGTTTGTTCTGGGTATGGGTTTTTCTCTATACTGTAACCACTGACTTTTATCCTTCTCTCCACTGGTTGCGTGCTCTAGTGTTGTTGTTTTGTTGTTGATCTCAATGGAGTCTCATTGGAGGACAGACTAAGACCATGTCCATGTTGATGAGGAAAAATTTAAAAGCCCTTCAAATTGTGCCTGTTTTGCAATTGTATACGTACTAAGCCAGTGCTTTCAACCCCCAAAAATTGATCTTTACAACAAAAGTGAAAACACCAGTCTTGTTTTGTATTGTTGACCGGAAAAAGATAACTTTTCAAAAATGCTGACAAATGATTGTTGGCTTGTCAACCTTTCACTAACATGGCTTATGTATTTCTACTAATGACGCTGTCAGTATTTTATTCTTGTGCAGTAATCTGACAACAGAAACAGAAATACAAAAATGTCCATTAGGGCACTTAATATCAAGGTCAAGGTCAAGGTAACTTTATTCCCTGAGTATCATTCCCTGATTTAAAAAAACAAACACATTTCCTCCACAGGTTCAGAGATCCTGATTGGTTCGACCAGAGTTATCTTCTCCAGCCTGTGCTTGCCATGCGTCTACGTATTTAGTATGATGCTGATGCCTGGTACTGCCTACCTGGTCAGGAACTGGAGACACCTGTCCCTAATCATGGCCGTACCGGGCCTGGCCTGTATCCCCCTCTGGTGGTAAGATTACCTCAGTACACTATCAAGATTTATCTGCATCTTGTGTTCAACTTTATTATAGATTTTGCAGTTGAAATCTTTTTGACATGAAGGAAAGGATGAAATATGTCAGGTGGTGAATTTGTCCTGTGGAATGATACCTCTCCCTGGTAACCTGATTTGAATGGGAACACTGGCTGAGAGTGGGCTCCATCAAAAACACACAGCAAACCTGGCTCAATTTTTGCTGCAACGCAATGCAAATGCATCAAGATCAAATACATCCAAGCGTGCATTCCTGGTCGATTACTTTACATGAACATCTAAGATCTACTGTCTACCTTTCGATAAAATAATTGTTGCCTTGATAATGTTCCACATCCAAATTAATTAAAATCAAGTCTCATAGTGTTATAAACCGTTGCAGTGCAGTGTTTTGCGTCTTATAAGCCTTCAAACTTATGGATCTATGACTCAAACTGACCTTCCCTGCCCACATAGGAACACTCTGCCCACTTGGGAACCCCCCACTCAAGGTACCATAGCTTGATGAACGGGAACGACTCTGTGGAACACACAGATGGATTGTGCCCTTCCCCAATTTCAACGAAAACCTTTTCAACTACTAAATTAGGATGCATTTCTGTGTTTGTCTGTCTGTCCATTAGGCTGGTTCCAGAGTCTCCTCGATGGTTGGTGTCTCGTGGCCGTTTACGGGAAGCAGAACTCCTGCTGCGGTCAGCAGCTCTGGAGAACCGAGTGGATGCTCCTAATGTCATCTTCCTCTCAGCCAACGTAAGAACCACCTCTGACCTCAGCCTTCTTCCACACACTAAAGGGCAGTGGCTATCGTAGGCCTACTGTTTCTGTCTCTCCACAGGCTGAGAAAGCAACAAGTCAGAAGGCAGAGTCCTTCAGCTTCCTGGACCTGCTGAGGACCCCAAACATTCGATATATCACACTTATGCTGTGGCTCATTTGGTGAGTTAAAGCACTTTTCCACTGCAAGAATTGTTCCTGGAATTCAGGAACTTTTCCTCTTTTTTCTTTGCTAGCACTACCCACAGCATGGTCCGTTAGTTTGTCCATCCAAAGGAAGATACAGTATCTCAACAAATTGTTGTCCATTTCTATCAAATTTACTTTGGATATTCATTGTCCCCAGAAGATGATTACTAATGATTTTGGTGACCCTCTGACCTTTGGTCTAGCACCACCACCAGGACAAATTTACCGCTCTTACGCCAGTACTATCATCATCTAATGTTCTGGGCCGTATTTCAGGAGTTAAGATTTCAAGAGTCTAAGATAGGATTAAGATAGTCTGCCATAAGCCTCGCAGTGAGGTCTGCCTGTTGACATTTCGTTGGTTGTCATAGAGATTAAATAAGTTACCTAACACTACCAGGTGGAAAAGTGACAATTAGGACAGCTTAACTGTTAAAGTTAGCATAGTTTGTTTAAGATTTTGGGAAGATGCTTGTGTAATACACTTTTCCTATCTTAAGTTAGGATTCACTTAGGAACTGTTCATCTCTAAAGGCTTTTTTCCTAAATCTGGTCCTAACCCTAATTACCATGGTTACCAAACGGTTAATATAGGATCTGCAAGTCAGGAAGTTTCTGTAATGCGGCCCCAGATTCACATTTCTGCTCTCCAGAGGATGAACCCTTTATTTTTTTAATGACCCTATGACCTTTCCTGTAGCACCACCCTCAGGATAAACCTTAAATTTTTAGCTTCACTAATGGTTAGTCTTTAGGAATAGCTAAATCATCAGAATGTTGTTTGCTCTGTCCAACACTTTAATGTTGTTGTAATCTTACTGCCGTAATCAACCCTGCAGCCTCTAGGGGACGCTAACATGCCTAGAGTTTAAGTTTTGTTCTCTTGTCGTTTGCAGGTTTTCTTTGAGTGTAAGCTACTTTGGATTGTCATTCAACATGTCCGGTCTCTATGGCAACCCTTTCCTGAACTACTTCTTGGCGACGGCTGTTGAGCTCCCAGCATACGCTGCTAGCTGGCTGGGAGCGCGCAGTCTTCCTCGCCGCCGGTGCTTCATCAGCTTCATCCTGCTGGGGGCGCTAGCTCTGCTCCTCATACAGATCACTCTGGACAGTGAGTAAGACCTGCACAAATCTGTACTCCTCCACTGCTTTCCAGTGTCGAGCAAGCTACTTGGAACGTGTAGTGATCTAAGCTACCAGTCACTCTACATTAAATGAAGCTTCACTGTGAAGCACTATGAAGCTACCCCTCAGACAAATGTAGCAAGTTAAGCTACAGCAACATGGCAAAAGCAGCTTAACTACATAGAAGTTTGCATTGAACCAACTTCATTCCTAGTCCACACTCTCTCTGTGATCAATAAAACTGTGAATAAGCTGTGCTCTCTGCTCTCATTGCTCCAAAACCATCCACGTTCACTTTCTGCCAACTCGTGTGTCTGTATTCCGCTGCACCAGAGACGTGGCAGGCATTAGCCTAGGGATTGCAACATGACGGCTTCTGTCGGCTACACGTGCACATCCGTGTATTACGGTGGCGTCACTTACTGTTTCTTTTTATTTAGTTTTATTTCAGACTGCAGCAGAAATCTCCATAGCGCTTGATCTCCAGAAATGCTCAAGTTTACTCGAAATGCTTGGGTAAATGTAACATTAGCTTGTGGACACTACTTGATCAATAAAAGAGCTAAACTACTGAAAAGCTATTTGATTCAGAAAACAGCGACACTACCACCACGCTACTGAGAAAACTAGTAAAGTGGCTACTGCCCAACACTGCTGCTTTCTTCTTTCTTTAAAGTTGTGAATATATTCATCTTTTTAAAAAAAATTGAAACAATGAACCATCGGCACGATCGATTGTTCACTAAGCCCCACCTCACTTAATTACTGTTACGTCTGTCAAAGATTTCCGTTCTTGCGCAGCACAATTGCAGTTTACAGTGATGACAGTTGCAGATTTAGCACTGAAATTCGTAGTCATTTTTTCAAAACAACGGATGCTT
Organism: Coreoperca whiteheadi; assembly: GCA_011952105.1. Classification (NCBI taxonomy): domain Eukaryota; kingdom Metazoa; phylum Chordata; class Actinopteri; order Centrarchiformes; family Sinipercidae; genus Coreoperca; species Coreoperca whiteheadi. The sequence goes on along the minus strand of CM022488.1, from coordinate 7,981,833 downwards.
GATTTTCGACAGCGGTAGCCAGTGATCGTCAATTTTGCCGGCTGAAATTATGCTTGTCGCTAGCAGCTTTTATCAGCTGTAGTTAAAGCAAACTCCGTGACTTGGTTGACAAGCTGGAGCCAGAGTTTTCAACCAACTCTGACTTTTTAAGTGTTCCAGGTGGAACCCTGGTGCCCTGTGGAGTTTCCTTGTAAACAAACAAACGTTATGTTTACTTTCTGTGTTACTCACCAAAACGCACTGTGAGAATCCTTGAGGTCTAACAAACGCGTCGAGTGCATTTCCTTCCTCATAAAACATTTGCAAAGCCGATTTTATGAAGTATTTCAAAATCCAGAATTGCTTACACACGTTTACTAGCTCGCAATCTTGTTTCATGCTTTTTTCGGCGTATTGCTGCACATCTTGGTGTGTTACCACCACCCACCATGTAGAGCAGTGGCGCGAGTCCTCGTGAGTGTTGAAGGATATAAACAAAACGGGGACAACTCAAAGATAAACTGCTCCACAGCGCTACTAGAGGTTAAAAAATCCACAGGAAACCTTTAAATATGCACTTGAAGGCTGCATACATGATATTTTGCTAACAGACTGAGACTAAAGTTGTATGTCCCAAGCAAAAAGTCAGCATCCTCACTAAGTGATGATCCATGTAGAAGACGTGGAAAAATGAGGCATTGTTCTTGAATTGCAGGGTATTGCCTGTAAGCATACTGTACTGTAGTGTGCAGTATTATAAATAAAAGTGTAATTAAAATGTTATTAGTTCTAACAAAACCCTGATAACGTTGCAGCATCTTGGTGCACGCAGGGAGTTTTCCAGCCCTGAACAGGGATTTATCTAATGTAGCCTCAAGTCCCACAAAATAATGTAGTTAGCTATGCTCTTCAGCTTTGTAACTAACACTCGGTTCCTACTATAAATTATACCGTAAACCTGGTGGCCAGGCATGCTAATAATTGCAGCTTATGTTAGAGCAGATAAACACACTATTGTAATTTATTCCTTGGAATTTTGCTCTGGTGGTTTTGGAAAAACAGGACGCCCCCCCCCTCCAAACTCTTTATACATGAAATTTCTCTCTCTTACTGCAGCCCATGCACACCACACATGCTGAGAAATACAAGGCTTGACAGGCCTGCCATGCCTAGTTATGGTTTGATTGGGCAATCGCTGTTCAGGGGAGGGGTTTAGTGAACAGTCAATTGCGTCATAGTGGTTCAGTGCTTCAGAAGAATTCTTTGTTTCCCCCATCACTAGCTTACAGCCTACCTCCTCCCTGCAGGTCATCCAACACTCACCCTGTCCCTGGTGCTGCTGGGTAAATTTGGCATTCTGGCCGGCACCGGGGTTTTGTACACGTTCACTGGTGAGCTGTCTCCCACAGTCATCAGGAACACAGCAATGTCGTCCTGTGCCATGTTCTCCAGAGTGGGGTCCTCTGTTTCCCCATACCTGCTGCAGCTGGGTGAGACCTTTCACTTCATACATCATACTGCGGATAGTGTATAACTCCAGTCCAACACATTTAAGCCTTCAGTTGTGTTTATTTGAACCTGTTTTTTGAACATGTGTAAAGTTATTAGTTTACTCTCAAAACGTTTGTCGTAGTAGCGCCAACACCAGCTGCAGTAGTAGCTGTGAGGCTCCTCTTGTGATGCATCCAGGCCTGGCTTTTAAAGGGTCAGTTCACCAAAATGACAAAAAAAATCCGGTTTTGTCTCCAGCTGTGTTCTATCAGTTTCTGCCGTGGATCGTTGTGGGTTCTCTGTCAATGCTCAGTGTTCTGCTCTGCGTCTTCCTGCCCGAGACCTTCAGACAGCCGCTGCCCGACACCATCCAGCAGATGGCGCTCACACAGCGGTCAGTCTGCACAGTCACACAGCTCCCCATCAGTGTGTGTGTGTGTGGGGAGGATTGTGCTGTTTTTCCATGGGCAGGTTTAGTCCACTTTTATCACACCGAGCCGCGCCGAAGCCGTGGACACAAGCATTTCCACTGCTGCCCCATTGCATGATTGGATGACTCGGTACTTGTGTGGCTATGCTGGTGACTAGAGAGAAAGTGTAGGTGCACTTAGATGTCAGTCTTATTTTACTGCAAACTGATTAGAGGTGTTTAGTGCATGTATGAACGAATCTTTATTAACGAATCTTCAAACTGAACTGACTATACTGAAACACCGTCATCACTGAAACCGCAGCCGTTAGCAGCGGAGCTCCTCACTGGTGATTGAGAGCACTGTTGGAAGCTCAGCCTTGATCCACAGTAGGCTACATTACTTCCTCATTAAAAGACAGCTTAAGCCACAGAAACAATCGTAATCTGATAACTCTGTCATAAATAATGGGCTGCTGAGCTTATAACCTTATTTATAGTTTAAAGTTTTGTACTGAACTGAACATAACCGCATGGACCACAAACAGACAGACAGTAGCCACTACTGAACTGAAGACATGGTATGGACAGTGATGCGGTCACTTACTGATGTAACGTGTATTTGAGTAAAGATGCGACCGTTTAGTGTAGGAAAAAATGAACACATTACATAGTCTACAAATCTAAATATGAATCTTTGAAAGTTTGAATACAGGTCTGCACAACAAGATATGGACTTATTCTGTGGTATTTGGTCAGCGGATCAGTTTGAAATATTTCAGGGAGGAATATAGCCAGCAGAAACAGCCACCACCTCCAACACATCATCAACACCTTTTACCCTGCCATGGCTTAGATGACTGCGGTAGCTCACGGCCCAGCCCCGTCAAGAAACAGAATTAGAGAAGGAAACAGCAGGGCTGAGAGAGAGTAAGATAAAACCCCATCTGTCACTTTTTTATCCACGTTTGATGGATTAGATTCTTATCAGACATATCAAACCCCACCCCTTTTATTCACCCCCCACACAGAAAATAAATAAAAATGAAATGAATTAATGAATTGATTGATTGAATTAAATAATATAAAATTAAAACAAACATTAAAACATTTTTGTTTTATTTAAAGATCGGTAGGAGGGGATGGAGTGTGTTAAATGAATGAAAAGGTTGAATTCTGTTATACGGCAATTTCATGAAACAGAACTAAATAGATGAAACTTTTGTGGATTGATAGAATGTATAAGTGAAAAGCCCAAACAATAAATAAATAGATGAAATTAAACCATATGAAATTAAACTTTAAAGTGTATCTTGACTTCTCTCTCTCCCTCCCTCCTGTCTCTCAGCTTGATGTGTGTGTGTGTGAATGAGTGGGCGGGTATTACTAATGTTGTGGGGACATAAATCTGTTTACACAGTCACATTGTAAGGACTTGCCTTCCTTATGGGGACAAAATGCACAAAAGTTTCATCTATTTAGTTTTGTTTCATGAAATTGCCGTATAACGAAATTCAACCTTTTCACTTGTTTAATACATTCCATCCCCTCCTACCGAGCTCCAACCATTTAAATAAATGTTTAAAAATAAAAAATTTTAAATTTGTTTTAATTAATTAATAATTATTTAATTCAATCAATTAATTAATTCATGGGGGTGAATAAAAGGGACGGGGTTTTATATGCCTGATAACAATCTGATCCATCAAACTCGGATTAAAAAGTGACAGGTGGGGTTTTATCTTACTCTCTGGTGAGTTATGAATGGATCCAAGAAAACAAAGAGTAGATACAAGAACAGAGACATAGCTGGCAATGAAGAACAAAAAGTTACAGAGAAAAAGAAATCTATCGAATACATGTTTAAAATATGTATGAAAGTAAAATATACCAATTTGAACCACATAATTACAACGATTCGTTAAAAATATAGAACAAGATATGCACACTGTAAAAAAAAAAAAAAATATTGTGTAAGTGCAGCCTGAGTAATGCTGCACTCCTCATCTGGCTTCCAGGTTCAGATGGCCATGGGCCTCCACGCCTCCTCCAAAGGATGATGGGAAATCAGCTAAAGACCAGACTACTGTGCCTGAGATCATCTGCATGACGCGCCTATAAGACTCCTGACACACAAACGACTGAAAAAACAACTACAGATGACACTAAAACCGCCTAAAAACTACATCAAAACTATTTTATACTTTATAAATTAGATTTGATTGCATTTTGTCAGGATGGTGGTGTTGTTTTCTGTGTCCACCAGGTGGTTACTTGTGGACACTGGGAGAGGACCTGCAGCGCCTCCAGTGATACAGTCACTGACACTTTATGAATAGTAACAACGCTTGATTTTCTTTAGACACAGCAGGGATAGAGCGGTGTGTAACAGTGAGACAAGAAAGGCAACTATTGCGAGGTTTCACTGAAAATAAGGAGTCAAAGTGACCGTGATCTTTTTTTTCCCCTTTAAAACCAAAGCAAAAAGCAAAACTAAAAGGGACATTTAAAATCACACATCAGTTTACTCCACTTGCTGTAGATCTAGTTTACTGTGTTTTCTCTCGTGGATTGAATCATTGGCACATTTGAGTTGTTGGCACACATGACACGAATGTGGAATGTGGAAAGAAATACAAATCATAAACATGAATTTAAGGGGAATGTGAAAGTGAATTTGAATGTAAATTCTGTACAGACTCCGGGTGGTAAGATTTATTTTTGCTCCTGTAGCAGCAGCAGTGGGGTTAGCAGTAGCAATGCTACATTACAAGTTTCAGCATTGGTCATATTTTAAACTTTAATTTTTAGTTGTGTTTATAAAGAAGTATTGTAAAAGTATTGTTTGGTTTTACCAGTAGCCTACGATGAAGACAAACATATGGACGTGTATATATTTCATGTGATAAATTAATGAATACATCAAAATTAAATAAAACCTCTATCGTCTTTATTTAACACAGTCCTAACTGACATGATCACCTCTTTAAATAATAATAATTCTGTTATAGTTAATAATTATCTTTAATATTTTTATTGAATTGATTATGACTGGCTTCGTTATTGACTCTGTGTTTTCATGTTTTCAAAGCTTATTTATTTTTTATTTGAACATGAATCGGATCCTGAGGCTGTGGCTCTGGCCCGGATATTTTCTAGTTGGTCTTCATATAGGAAAGATCTGATTAATTCATTTAGACTACCACACTGACACTAGTCCTTCTGAGGGGCCCACGTTAAGATAATAAGCATAGCCTTTTCTTTAGATAAATAAATCATTTTGCCTATTTTGTTTCTCATACAGCTCTCTAACCCTTTGTTTTTCTCGATTGTAAGTTGGTTCAAGAGTTTAATGTGGTCATTGAATAAAGTTCTGGTTACGAATACATGATTTGCTGAGAAGCAAATGTTATATGAACAAAGGGTTCAACTCCGTGGAGTTAAATTGAGTTGCACACCCTCTGTAGATTTAAGGATCTAAAATATATTTATATCATCATCAACGTCAGTGGTGTTGGTGGTGGTACTTCAAGAGCACCTAGCTGCCGACACAAAATGGTGGATCTCCGCAAGAGAACCTCCATCCTCTGCAGCGGAAGCTGGTCGTTTTGTTTTTGTGTGGCAGGCCTTACTGTAAAACAACTTTATGACTTTATTCAGTGGTTGTGGTTGTGGGTCCTTACTTTGATGAATTCACTGTTAATCAGACCACAAATAGATAAGAATTAGATTGGAAAAACGATAGATGCCGGAAAGTAGCGTTTGTGGGGGGCGGGTCACACTGATTACTGCCGCAAGAAGACTACACACGCACATGCGCAATGTAGATGGTGTCGCAAAAACGGCACGAAGAGGACCAACTTCCTGCGGAAGCATCCAGGTCCCTCTCAAAATTCGACAGAAAACCCTGTGGAGCTAGCATCCAATCACAATGACGGTTGAAGTAACGAGCTGGCCAATCACAGTACAGTAGGGCGGGACTTGAGGCGGGTGGGTGGGAGGGGGTATAACGCAGCCGGACAGGGTTTAGGTTTCACCCGTTAAGAGGGTACGAGGCTTTCAAAATACAAGCATGGAAGATATATAAGATATAAGAAGTTTCGACAGAACTCTAAATATGTAGCAGTGGGTTTCTATCAAAAACACAACAGCTTCAAATCTTTGAACACATTGTCGTGAATTTGGATAGAAACCATTAGCTGTAAATCTTGTGAATGTTCCTAGATATTTGGGGAAAATAACTATCAATGTGTATTTTCAATCAAACTGATTGTGTATAACTCACTTACAGAGCAGATTTATTTTTATTCACTAATCTGAAACTCATCCTTTGAGTTTCTCAACTGAAATGCTAGCGGCCTTAACACCTGCATTATTACATCATCTTGAGGCATCTTATTGTAGAGGGTTCCTGTCTTAAAATCTATTTTTTAAAGTGTAGGACTGTAGATGGGTGGCTGTAGCTTGGTGGCAGAGTGGTCGTCCACCAATCGGAAGGTTGGCGGTTCGATCCCGGCTTCCCCCAGCCATGTGTCGAAGCATCCTTGAGCAAGATACTGAACCCTGAATTGCTCTCGAAGCTGCGCCTTCGATGTCTGAATGATTAGTTTAATTTGTACTGATGGACAGTTAGCTTCTGCCATCAGTGTGTGAATGTGATGTAGTGTAAAAGCGCTTTGAGTAGTCAGAAAGACTAGAAAGGTGCTATACAAGTACAGTCCATTTACATATTTGCAAAATAGAGTTAGCGCAAACTAATTGCTATTCAAAAACTAACACATACACAATGCACAGAGAGTGGGAGAATAGGGGCTTCCTTTTGAAATCAAACAATTCATCAGAATGAGATTTTACAAACACACACCAAGTATAAAATCAATCTTCAACACTGGCCAACCTAAGCTGTAACTTTTCCCCTAGTGCCACCATGAGGTTGACATCTGTGTCAACAACTGTTGAATGGATTATCATGCAATTGAAAGCAGGAATTCACAGTCTTTGTGAGGTCAGGATCTCCATTTGTCCAATACTTTGATATATCCAGCAGTTTGGTTTCCTTTACAAAGACCACTACGGCCACACAGGCCGTGACTTTAAACTTTAGTCTTGTTTAAATTCTCTTACTACACTCTCTGATCCCAAACAATCCCAAAAAAAAAAAACATTTTTGACCAAACCTTATGGACCGAAATAAGTAATAAATAAATACATACAAAATGAATAGGCCTAATGTATTTCTTAAATAAATACATGAAGACACATTCGTACAAATTGTAAAAAAAAGAAGTAAATATGGATAAGAAATGTGATTGGAAAATGCATATTAGCTTGAAATAACTCTAACCGATCTGTTATGAGAGTTCTCTATACTAATCCATGCTAATTTGGAGCAGAGAAGCCGTTCCTCCAGGCTTTTATATGGAATGTCGCTTTGCCGGAAGTCGTCTTCTTTCATTGGGCTTCACTGAGGCTGCGCAGAGCAGCGAGCTCCAACGCCTGCTTTCCACTGTTGTTGAAAGCGAACGGAGAACAAACTGAGATCTTCACTGTCTTTTTAAAAAGACAAATGGGAAACGGATTAAATATCTGCTGGTAAATCAGCCTGAGAGGAGGAAGGGGAGGAAGAGGAGGAGGAGGGGGAGAGGGAGAGGAAGAGTAAGAGTAAGAGTAAGAGCCGCAGAGGAGAAGGAGAGACAGCGGAGAAAAGGAGGAGGACTGGGAGAAAAATTCGGGACAGTGTAATGCTGCAGATTTGACTGAAAGGTAAGAAGATCCGCCTGATCGATACGTATTGCTCATTGCTCCCAAAGTTGTCGATACTGAGTGGGTCGTGGCTGAGGTGAGGGGCCGTTAGAGCCGCAGCCCCTGAATGTAGGTCATTGTGTCTGTGGGCCGAGCCGAACCCAGCCGAGGCAAACCGAACCGGGCCGGGCCGTCCTGCAGCTGCGGCCAGGCCGCAAGCAGGCTGAGGAGGAGGCTGAAGCCCTGCAGCAGGACTGCGTGACTGATGCTGCAGTAACCAGACTGATTATCCCCACAAATACTGCGTATACTACTTCTACCACTATTGCTACTGGCCTGCTACTAATACTGAAGATAATATTTGTATCAAATAACGGATTTATTTTGAGCCAAAGTTTAACCGAATACACAAACAGTAACCAGTGTATAAAAGTAAACACACAAAAAATGAAATGATACGTTAATAAAGCCCCTGAAAACTTCATGTGTTTGAAACGTGATTATTTCTCCATAACAATCGAAATCCATGACAAAAAAAAGCAACAATTACAGTTAAACTTTGAAAAACCCCCAAACATGTATTTAATGTATCAATAATCCCACTCTAAAATACTCCGCTAAGCTGCTTCATCGGGACAGTGGGTGTGGTTTGTTCACAACTGTCACCAGATCTTAATGCAAATATTTGCCAGTTCCTTAGTGGTGCCAGGGAACATACGTTTGTCATGTGAAATAACGGTTGGCTGAAAATGTTCACATCACTCAGCTCGAGAAAATAGGTTTCCAGAGCCGCGAAAAATAACCAACGAGCATAACGGAACGATCGGAAAACTAAATGATACACACGTGAAGGCCATGGGCATAAGTCCAAGTAAAACATTGGAATAAAAAGACATGCCCTTAAATCGTGCCACATCATGTCATGTCCTCTGTTTGAATTGTGTTCTCACGCAACAGTGTGTGAGGATAAGATACAATTATTTTAAGCCCAGAAGGAAATGTTACATACATAGTTTAAATATACTATATATATACACACACACACACACACACACACACACACATAAACTAAAGTAAAACAAAATTAAATTAAAGGTAAAAGTAGAAATAGTGTAAATAGTGTGGGACAGAAAATAGGCACGTTTCTGTATTGGTTTCCTCCTGCAGTTCAAACTAGGGCCCCATCTAACAGTTATTTTCATTACCAATTAATCTATTGGTTGTTTAACTAAAAGGACAGTCAACTGGCAGAAATATAAACTGACTGATTTACTGACTGAGAGCACGAAGACAGCGACGAAACGGACGGTAAATCACACACGGAGCTGAATCCGAAGCCAAGAATCTGAATCTGCTGGGAGAAATGCCAGCTGTGAGAAAATCCTTATGGAAAATCACTGCGCTGTCTCTATAATATCCATATAATACTTCAGCAGCGGTTTGTAGTGTGTCTGCGCTGCTACAGTGTTTAATAGTGACCCTATGGTAGTAGCTGGACCTAGTAGTTGTCACCTGTAATGTGACTGTCCTATACTCCTGTGTTGACTTGCAGTGTGTTTGTCATCTGAGCAGTGAGATTGCTGTGCTTTCTCGGTGTATTTGGCTTCTATAATATTTCCGTAATTCCATGATAGCCTTACAGTAACAGCGGTAGCTCACCGGCTAGTGTCTGAGCCTGTGGACTAGTGTCTGAGATTGTTGCCTAGTTTCTGAACCTGTGGGCTAGTTGTCAGAGGCTGTGGACTAGTCTCTGAGAGCAAAAGGCTTTGTAAGTAAGTAAGTAATTGTATCGAAGCTAATAAGAGGCTTTGGCAGTCAGAGTAAGACAAGCGAAGTGGGTATTTTCCAAAATTACAGTCTTTGTAGAAGGCCATTTCTTTTTTTGTGTTAATAACCCTCCACTGTAGCTCAGTGCGAAAACGCTGACCAGGGAGTTAAAGAAAAGGGATTTCATATTTTCAATCCAATACAGTTCCATTTTATTTATATAGCGCCAGTTCAGAACAGAAGTGATGTCATTGCACTTTTCCTACTGAGCAGGTGTAGTCTGTACTCTTCATAATATTATTCACAGAGACCCAACAAATCCCACCACGAGTAAGCACTTGGCGACAGTGGCGAGGAAAATCTTCCCTTAAGAGGCCGAAACCTCGGGCAGAGGGGGGGGGGGGGGGCATACAAAAATGAATATATATTTGGCTAACTTAGACTGCTGGAGTCTCACGTTAGCGTCTGCTTCACTTAAGAATGCGTTTTTGGATCAAATGTGGTCTGTGGATTTTGGCCCCCGCCTCTTAAACTAGAATTGCTTTAGTGAGGGGCCTCGTCACAGCCAGTATGGACAGCAGGAGCGACTGCAGGGAACAAACACCGTTTCAGTAATGTACATGTGAGTGGCATTTTTAAGAGAGACTTGAAAAAAAATGTGAACCTGTCTTTTGGTGGGTGTCTACAGATGTCCAGTGTTAACATGGAAGCGACCACCATCCTCCCCATCCTCAAGAAGAAACTGGCCTTTCTGTCAGGTAAAACACACACACACACACACAAACCATGAGATAACATGTCTACATGTGTTTCATCAGTGTGAGGACTGTACAATCTCAGTTTACATGCAGTTTGGTCAGTAATCAGATATCTCCCGTCTCTGCCCGTCTGTCTCTCTGTAGGGGGCAAAGACCGGCGCAGTGGTCTGATCCTGACCATCCCGCTCAGCTCAGATCAGACCAGCATGGAGGAGCTCAGCGCCACACTGGACTACCTGCTCAGCATCCCCAGGTACACACACGTATACCGTAGTAGAAAGTGCCGGCAGCAGTAGTGACACTCTGGTATGTGTGCAGTTATGTTAACAAAAGACTGTTTCGTCTCATTTCTAACGCCTCAGGACATGTTTGGAGTAAACTTGTCACTGAAGAGCTGCTGGATCTGTGCTTTGTATCTTGGCTCCGGTGTAAGAATCCAGCATGTTCAGCTGTACTGTGAAAAGGCTTAAAGGATGATTCCAGTTTGTTACAACTTGGGTCTTACTGTATTGGTCCAAGTATGAGACGACCCTGATCATAAGATGACCCGTCCTCTTCCAGCAGCTTTTTGAAGACACAAACCCTTTCAGGCTTAGGCCTGTCGGGAATGTTTCCTGCGAGACACAAACGGAGAGTCCTCATCCGCGAAAGCTTTTCTCATGTAAAAGCAAAATACTTCCATTAAAGCATAACGTGAATCCTGCATCTATGTAAGTGTTTTTCAGTCGCATACTGTCACTGCTTCCTGTCAGGCTCTTGGAAGCGGTCAGAATGATTTTATGTTTTTTGGTGGTTGTTAGCATTTTTTTTTTTTAGTCTTTTTGAGCTCCTCATCATGACGTTCTCGGACAGCAGTAATTCTTGCCAGCTTGACAGGTGATCCAGCCTTGTTCCATTTCTGCAGTGAAGATGTCGGGAGATGCTTTCAACGCGTTATTACACAAGCTGGTTTAAACACCTGTAGGATAAACTGGGACTTTTTTAAGGGTGACTAACTCTCAAAAAATATTTTCAGGTCTGACTTTTATAGTTTTGGATATTGTTTGTATCGGTTTTGATAATGTCGCATGGAAACATTGACCTGAGAACACGCCACCTTGGCGAGTGTAATGTCATCATAACTGCCAGAAATGATATGCCAAAGTACAAAAATAAGACCAAGTTGTAATTAACTCAAATCCTTGCAAATAAATCTCTTTATGGTTTAAAGTCTGATCATGTTCGGGAGCTCCAGCGTCCAGTCAGTTTGGATGGGCAGCCCCAATACTGCATGAACCGGAAACTATATGTAAATGTTGTTGTTGTTCATAGTTTGAATGATGTCCTCGTTCAATAAAATGCTTCCTCTCGCTCTCTCTTAGTGAGAAGTGTAAGGCTCGGGGTTTCACCGTAATCGTGGACGGACGAAAGTCTCAGTGGAACATTGTGAAGACTGTGGTGCTCATGCTGCAGGTACAAACACATGCTGTGGGTCCCAGGAATGACATACGTGACTGCATTACTTTGTCAGGAGGTTTACAAGCTGAGGATGACGATGCTGTCGTTGCTGTTTCAGAATGTGATTCCCGCCGAGGTGTCGCTGGTGTGCGTGGTGAAGCCGGATGAATTCTGGGATAAGAAGGTCACACACTTCTGCTTCTGGAAAGAGAAGGACCGCCTGGGCTTCGAGGTGAGTCTCTCAGCTGCTGCTCGCTAAATAGTTTCAGGACAAACCCGCTTTAAGTTTCCTTTGCGTTCACTTTGACTCTCCAGCACTGAGAGGTACATGAAATGATCTTGGAAATAGAGGTTTTTGTGGATTGTGAGAGTTTGTACCTGACTTGAAAAGGCTTTTTCGTATAACATGAACTTCCCTTCAAACGATCACAGAGGTCTTCTCAATCTGAGGCCAACTCTGTACATTTGTCAGAGTGTGAAAGCTGTTATTGAGTTACTGCGTTCAGGTAAAGTCCAGAAGAGCATCTCTGGTCAACCTCAAATAATTTGTTTCTCTTTTCCACTGCGGGAACTTCACTTCCATAAAGGCAACGGAGGGACCAGCTATGTAACCTTTGAGTCGTGCTAGCAGCACGAATGGCTCTAGGAATGGCAATGTTGGCTGGGCGCTCGGTTGGTCCACCACTTTGGTCCAGATTGAAGCCTCTCGACATTTTTTATGGACGTACATCATCCCCAGAGGATGGGTCCTCCTGACTTTTCCTCCAGTGACAACATGAGGTTTTGTGTTAAACGTGTCAAACTGAAACAGGCAAAAGCGTTTTGAGCTGTTCTGAACGGCCACGCTCGAAGGCGGGGTGAAAAGTCGTCAGAGAGGAGAGAGAGACTAGTTTTTAAGAACCCAGTTATAAAATCAAACTAACCTCAGAGACAAACAGACCGACTGTATTTCCAGTTTTTGCTCTTGTGAGGATGTTTTTGTCCAAAGCACACACACACACACACACACACACACACACACACACACACACACACACACACACACACACACACTCACTCTCTTGAATTGTGTTGTGACCTTATATCAAACGGAGAGAAGCCAGTTATGATAACCTTGAGCATCATTAACTGTCCTGAGTGCTGCGTGAAACCTGATCCAGGACCGGTGGAGTGTGTGTGTGTGATTTTTCGGCCAGCCTCCTCCTCTATTACAACAGATGGTTTTACTGACAGAGATCAGTAGTCACTGTGACCCAGATATCTGAAGCCATGTTGGCTCAGCCGTTGTTGCCACGGTAACCGGAGCAAGTTGGCGGGTCTGTAGCAACTTGAAAGTTGCTGCAGATAGATAATCCACCATTGTATTACATTTTTTTGTTAGTCAAAGTGGAGTTATCATTGTGTGCTGAGAGCATGGACTGTTAGGAAAACTGACCCCGTCGGTGCGTTCAAGGACGATCCGACATTTAAGAGTCGGCTAATAAACAGCACCGTTTTTAACACATTATTCTGTTCACAATGTCCATGTTTGCTCACATGTAATTTGTAAGGTTGTTTAAGTACTAAGTATATTTTTGAAAGAAGAAATCTGTGGTGCTTTGTATAAATAATGTGCTGGGATTGAGGTTGTTGTTTAAATCTGTTAGAGGGCTCATCTTCTTCACTTTATTTTAACACACTCTGAACACACACAGCTGCAGGAAGGGAGATTCCAGTGACGGTGTTGAAATGTGACTCATCTAAACTATGGATTGTGTGTGTGTGGATGTCACAGTGGGGTGTGTGTCGTAAAGCTGCTCTAAAGTCTGACCTAACATTTAAATAAACACACACACACACACACACACACACACGCTGAGTTGAGTCCAATTTGTCTGACCGCATCTGCTGCAGTGACAACTGGAGGACAGACTCACTACCAGCTGTCGGACTGTCCAGGTATTTTTGTAAAGCAGCCTTTCATACAAATGCAGTTCAAAGTGCTTCAATGAGTGATGAGTCAATATAAAAGGATAAGACCTACAGTAAAACAAAACTTGTTTAGTTTTTCTTCATAGAAGATTGTCTTTTGTAAAACCGCAGATCAGCTCGCAGGCTGTTCATAAACACTGAACGCTGTATCTCCAGATTTAGAAAGCGCTCTGGGAAGCCGAAGGAACGTTTGTCTTGTGATCCACGAACTCTGTTGGGTTGAGACTAAAGCAAGTGCTAGATACAGTATAATCTGGGATTAGCACTGGGATGTATAAAACGGCTAAGAAATGGTCTTGAGACTGGTCCTAAACTTTGACTTAAAAGTCAAAAAGTTCCTGGTAGAAAGGAGGAGGAACTTTGCATAAAGAAGCTAAAAGTAACTTGAAGAAGAATCTGCAGGGACTCGTAACTGTTAAGAAAACAAGGACCATAAATACGTCTACCTAAAATGCACCCCCTCAGACACCGAATCAGCCAATAGCAGGGCTCCAGAGGCAATGTGTCTGAGCAAGAGAGACATGCGGCGATCAAGGAACTGTGTTTAACACACGGGACATCATTTTGAGGAGGCAGCAATTACTCACTACGCACAGCATGTCAACTGTCCTTGTATGTGCACAAATAATTAAGTATCGGTTAATTAAGAAAAACACCTGCCACGCATATTACTGCTACTCCAATTATACTAATTAAAGATCTTTTTTGGCGTCAGGGCATCACAGAATGGGACATAATAACTCCAATAGACAATAAATATTAGAACAGATGTGAGGGACCAATAATATCTGCATCACATGCTCTAAATAAACCCCATAATTAGTTTGTAAAAGGCTGCAGGTACAGTCTGTCCTGAGGCTGATATTATAGGACTAATGATTACTGCGACTGTGTAGCTGTTTAAGGCAAATTTTTGGGCCACATTTTTTACTAAATGAGCCAAAATGAACTTGAAACGAAAAATAAGATCATAAGAAGAAGAGAAGCCTTTTGACTTGTGGAGAAAAAGAAGAGTAGTAGTTTTATGATTCATTCATGATTCGGATTGCACGTGCAGCTGATAATTGTTAATCATTGGTAGAGCCTCCGTTGGTGCTGATAATTCTTGTTTCCTTGAGTTTGCTCTTTTGCAACATGCAACACAATTTTTATTTTCCGCAGCAGATTCTGATCGAAGGGGTGTTGTCGTCCGGTAACCCCCCCCCCCCCAAAGATAGGATACACCAGTGAGTTCCTCTTTCCTCACCCTTTAAGGTTTCAGAGCATCCCCGTTTATGGCGGAACCTCGCTCAGTTTTTGGGTCACTGGCTGGCTGGTGGACGGAGAAGTGAAGGAAGCACAATTTGCAGAATGAAAAGCAACCTCTGTCATGATGACGACTACCCGTCCTTCATTGAATCCAAAGTGATGCTTCAGTATTTTGAAACATGCAACAGGAAACCATTTGAAAAGAGAATCATCTGTGGACGTCGTCTAAAATGTTTGTATGTGAACCCAATGTGTTTTTCCAAAAGAGAGAACACGGGGATCTCTTAATAAGCCGTAAGAGATGAGCGTTGTAGTCGGTGATGGCCGGCTGCTATGACAACCGTTGCCTGTAAATGTACTCAGCTATGCGTCGGCCAAACTACAATATGAAACTCTTCGCTAATGTCTGATTTACGTGCCTTTTCAATGCTGGCGTCTGTGCTTCCTGTCAGGTGATCCTGGTTTCGGCCAATAAGTTGACTCGTTACATTGAACCGTGTCAGCTGACGGACGATTTTGGGGGAAGTCTGGACTACGACCACAGCGACTGGCTCAACAAGAGACTGGTCACTATTTGATTTAAACAAATTCAATTATTTGACCTTTTTATTGCTTCAAGTGCTTGTTGCCATGGTGACCTGGCGCCAGATCTGAGCGTGTTTGTTCTTATTCTGCCATTTGTTGCAGGTTTTTGAGAAGTTCACCAAGGAGTCGACTTCACTGCTGGACGAGCTGTCGATTATCAACGACACTGACAAGAGCAGCTCTGTGGAAAAGGACAAGTATGAAAACACACACACACACACACAGCTACAGTTTAAAGTGTACTAAAAATAGACAGACGAAAGCCAGAGCTGTGTGTCTGTCTGTCCTCTGCAGATCAGCTGACTGTGCCCTCTTGCCATCCTTTGACCCTGAGACTGTCCTTCAGACCGGTAAATATCATTTGCTCTCATTTAAGCCCCTTTCAGACACACACGGCATTACGTAAATATGAAGCTTAGGAAGATATCCACTTGTTTAGTATAACTCAGACTGCTGAGGCCTCATATTAGCCTCAGAAAAGCCTTTTGAATACATTTTTGCACAAAACAAGGACCGTGTATTTTGTCCCCCATCACTTACATTAGGAAGGGAACTGGTAATGGCCAGTATGAGGAAGGATTACAGCAAGAAAAACTAATTTCAATGTTCGTATGGGCACCTGACTGTCGTTTTAAGAAACACTTTAAAAATGGTGAACCTATCCTGTAAGGATCACTGTAATACGTTTGTCACATAAGTATCATCTCTTATGCTCTTGAAGAAAATCACATCGGTTTAATAAACTATGCAAAACTGTGAATGAGTTTTAAGTAGTTAAGGAGATTGTTCTTTTGTAAAAGATTTTACCCCCCCCCCCCCCTCGCAGTGCAAAGACGGGAAAAATACAACTACTGATCTGTGTTTCAACTCTCACTTGTTGAAAGGCCATGAGCTCTGAGTAGTGACTGAAAGAATGTAATCATGGCTCCAAGCAGCCAAAACAAAGTTTTCTTGGCTGGGTGTCCGGTGCTCACCCTAACCTGGAGGATGTGGGTGGGTGCTCAGCCTGCCGCCTGCAAGACCTGGAGCTTAAATAGGCACTGAGGATGGACGAATGACGGATGGTTGGCTGTGTTCACTGCACTGAGCAGCCCGTGTCTGTGTGTTGGGCAGAGGTGAAAGGAGTCTTTGTTTCGCGGTACCACCCTCCTCCATCTATCAGCGCCTTTCATAATGTGACAGCATGTAAACAAACACTGATGTTTTATAACAGGGTTTGAAATCTCAAAGCACCCCTCTCTCTCTCTCTCTCTCTCTCTCGCTCTCTGTCTCCCTCTGTCATTCTGCAGGTCATGAGCTGCTGTCGGAGCTGCAGCAGCGTCGTTTTAACGGCACCGAGGGGGGAGGAGGAGGAGGAGGAGGACAGGGAGGTGAGGAAGCTGTGCTGGTCCAGCTCAGACTGATGTGTGGATAGATGGGTGGAGGGATGAATGACTGAAGGGCTCTGTATTGTGCAATGTTTTTTTTTTCTCTGAGCTGCTGCTGGAGACAGTTGAATGTAGTCATTCAGTTGTTCCAGAGTACTACTTAGGAGACCGCAGTATGACGCAGTGTATGAGGGTACTGCGTAGACTGCCAGAGTTTCAGGAACTGTATAAGGATACCAAGTAGGGTAACCGGAAACCAAAGTGAGACGTCAGCGGAGCATAAACTTGATTGATTGTTTGATTCAATCCACAGTGACCTCTGTGACGGCATCTCTGTCCTCATAAGCAGCACAAACAAACAAAACATAGTCCCGCACATCCACTGTGTGGTATTCCCCCACTGCGTGGAAGCCGGTCCCGGATGCCGCTGTACAGTTGTAAGCTGAAGTTAGCGGCTCTGTCCCGTCGTATTAGATTTGGGAATGTTGATGCTGCAGCAACCACAGCCAAACTTGTGACCTCAGATAGCGTTATGTCTGCCGAGCCCGTCCGTTGGTCCTCACCCTCAAAGCCTTTTCTCTTGTAACGTCAAATGTGAAAACGTTCTGTTTGAAAATACAAACAAGTAAATGAGCTAAGCAGCCAAACAGTATTATGCTTTTCATCATACATAATATATTAGGACTAACTAGTTCTACTCTGAAATACAAGAAGTGTTTCTTTATTTCCATGTCTTCCGCTTGGATCCTCGACTGGCGAGGATGCTGATATTTTACCTGAGACCTGTCAGCTTTAGCCTCTGACCTCTGACCTCCAGGTCCAGCCTGGTGTCCCATGGAGGAGGAGCTGCTGGCTCAGCCTCAGGTGATGAAGCTGCTGGACTCGCTCAGGGAGCAGTACACCAGATACCAGGAGCTCTGCAGGCAGCGAAACAAACGCACCCAGCTAGACGAGATCCATGCCAAGGTCATGCAGGTAACACACACACACACAAAGGGGCTGATTGCTGAAACCACTGTCTTGGAGCGGGGCCTGGGGTTACCATGGTAACCACAACATGTCGGTGGCAAGCCTGGAGGATTTGAAATGGGGGGGTGCCCTAGTTCTGGATCGAACTGTGTGTGTGTTAGCTCTTTAAGGCATCACTGACTAGATAAATACAATTAAATCATGATGCCGAGTCTGACACACACATTTGGATAGAATGTGTGTGTTTGTGTATTCTATCCATAATATTTACATACAATTTACAAGGGAGCAGAAGACAAACCCGATGGTTGGCCAGCACCTGGTAGCTTGCCATCATCGGTGTGTGTGTGTGTGTGTGTGTGTGCTCTTGTTTTACTACATTCGTGGGGCCAAAAATCAGGGAGCCCACTATACTTGTGAAGCCCGAGCTCCTTTGTGGGGCCAAAATGCTGGACCCCACAAGTTTAAAGGGCTTTTTGAGGGTTAAGACTTGGTTTTAGGGTTAGAGTTAGAATTAGGTTAAGGTTAGGGTTAGGGTAAGTGTTAGGTTTAGGCATTCAGTTGTGATGGTTAGGGTTAGGGTATGGGGCTAGGGAAAGCATTATGTCAATGACAGGTCCCTACGAAGACAGTGCCGCAAACCTGTGTGTGTGTGTGAGTGAATGAGCGGCAAAAACCTTGTATGGCACTGTAGATAACATATTATACGTTATATATAAATGTAGCCATTTACCGAAGCCTAGCTCGGTTCTTGATGTCGTCGGGGCTATCTCGGCTTGGGCTTGAGACTTCACACTTTCAACAGGCAGTCGTTGTTCTAAACTTGCGATGTGGAGTTTGAAAGATGTGGGCATTTACCAGGCAGAGAGGGTCTATGCGAAAGACACGTTGAGTTGCATTATGGGAAATGGAGGATCCAGTGTTTTTGGTGCTTGACTCATAGTGGGGCCTCAAAGTCAGGATATCTCTGCCTCTGCTGCTTCGATTTTGACCACCCTATTTTAAATGTTTCTTTTGTCTCCTCCAACTTAATGACTGCGCAATGCGTAATCACTGGAATAGCCAATTCATCAGTTCAGTTATACTTTGATGGGGTCTGTATGATCTGATTTCATTCCCACCCCTCATATGCGTCAGCTGTTTAGACATCAATATTATAGACAATATAGATATTTTATTTCAGTTGGCTGTACTGTAAGATGTAAATATATTTGTGTTGTCAAAGCATATCAAGGTAAAGGACTTTGAAAAGGGATTTTCATCCCATGTGAAAAGCATGTGAACGCCATCACAGAGAGACAAGTAGAGGCCCCTGCTGGTCGCTCTGCCGCACTGCAGCTCAGACCCTTAACTGAGACTGAAGGAGATCCTCACAAACAACAGTATGTCTCCCAGTAGGCCTTTTTCACACCTGACATTTAGCATTTTGACATGTCCCAGTAGGAAAAGCACGGGTGTAAATAATAATGAATGAATGCTGGATTCCATTTAGCTGCTTTGGTTTCAGGGTCCTGGTATTTTGCATGCCGGCTCACTTTCATGGCTTACTGGTCATAGCTGTTAGCGGTGCATGGAGCTGGATGTTCTTATGTACACAGGCTTGCACCTTCAACTGTTTTCTTTTAGATAAAAGCCAGATTTTTTTCAAACACAACTGTTGATTCAACAATGATTCAAGCAGAAGAGTTTCATGTCCGTCCAATTTGTGCAAGGGCGCCAACGGTGAGTCAGCTGACATTGTCTGTGGAGAAAATGAATGGGACTTTTATCCCCGGAACCAGCACCTCCCACTTCTCTCTCTATAGGAGATCACTTCAGTCTGTATTTTGCGTTTTCTCTCGCTCTTTCTCTCAGGTGGTCACCTGGCTGCAGGGTCCGGGTTCAGAGCTGCTGAAGACTCAGCAGGCGATCGGAGACTCGAGTCGAGCGGCTCAGGCCCTGCAGCAGAAACACGAGGAGATCGAGAGCCAGCACAGTGTAATGCAACACACTGGACACTCACCCACGTACACACACATCAACATGTGACAAGGACAGACTGATGAATCAGATTTGGGGTTTAGTACAGATCTGAGTGGAGTTTGTCCTTGGACGCTTCCACTCTGCTGTCTGTAGTTCGACGGCAAAAAGTTCCGAAGAAGGCTGCAGAAACAAATTCGCTCTCGTTCACTCCAGTGACGCTTTCATGTTGTGATCGCTGCAGTGGCTGCGACTCAGGGCGTCCCACAGAGCAGTGAGACAACTTATCGTACCTGTTGATTGAAAGAGAACAGCGGGTTTAACAACGATTAAGAATGGTGTCCTTGTTGTTGTAAGCTGACTCACAGAAATCACAACCCGCAAACCGGCATGACAAATATTAAAGGAATGGTTTGGGCATTCTGGGAAACCCACTTAACCCACTTGCTGAGAGTTGGATGAGAAGATCGATACCACTTTTAAATCTGTATTTTAAATATAAAGCTACAGCCAGGAGAGGGTTAGCCCTGCTCAGCATAAAAACTGGAAGCTGCTCAGTCCAAAGGTTACAGAATCCCCCTACCAACCCCTCAAATGCACACTAATTACCTGGTTTTATCGCCTTTGTTTAATCTGTACAAACAAATGTACGTGTCTTGGTCAGGAGAAGTGACACTCAGGGCTTAACGTTTTTATTACTCCCATTGCCCCCTGTGTCCAGCTTCATATAGACAACACACAGAAAGCAAGAAAGCCGATAAATGTATGTCAAACTTTTCTCTCAAAATAACGGCTCCCAGCAACCGCGACCTCCGTTTTTGTGTCAATTGAAAACGACTTTTCACGGAATATGTGCCATTGAATACTTTTTACACCCCATTTATATCAGTCAGGGTCGACTAAATATTAGAAACCTCTCTCAGTATATTGCAATACAATTCACCACAAACTAAAGCCTTCAACACCAACAAAGTTTCAACAAGTACATAACATTATAACCTTCATGAGGGCAGCATTTATTGCAGGGGTGTTGTATTAGACTGTTTTAGTTTTAGTTTAGCTAGGTGTACCTTAAATAAACAGCTACGGAGTGTATGTTGAGATGTATGGGGAAAGAGCATTTTTGTTACACTGGTAAATGTGAGCTTGGGCTGATTCTGTGTGTGTGCGTTTGTACAGGAGTGGTTTGCGGTGTACGTGGAGTTGAACCAGCAGATTGCTGCCTTGCTCAGTGCCGGGGAGGAGGAGGAAGTGGTGGAGCTGAAGGCGCTGCAGCAGCAGCTCAGCGACGTCTGCTACCAACAGGCGGCTCAGCTGGAGGGCCGACAGAACGTCCTGCAGGCCGCACAGGGCTTCCACAGCACCACGCAGGAGGTAACACACACACACACACACACACACACAGAGTCTGTATCAGCTGCTGTTTGCGCTGGATGTTCAGACAGGGCACAAGGGCTGTTTTCAGTCTCATCTTAGTGCATCCAGTACAGAGGTAGGTCCAGGACCTGTCTAGCCTAGCTTAGCACAAAGACTGTAGGCAAACTGCTAGCCTTGCCCATCAAAAGAGAACAAATATAAAACTACACGATACGATTTCTTGGAATTTTAGCAGCTCTTCAAGGTTCAAAGTAGAATGACAAATGTACCTTGAAATTAAAGGTGTAGCCCCCTCCATGCTACACACACAGAATATATATACAAATATTTGAAATTAGATATAAAAATAAAAACAATACATTTACAGTTACTTTAATACATATATTATAGAAAGGTAGTGGTATGGTAATGTGCAAAACCAGCATAACAGAAATTTCCATGTCATATATTGATGGTGAAGTGCGGCGGATGAGGTGGAGTTGAGGAGTCTCACAGCCTGAAAGAAGCTGCTCTGTAGTCTGGTGGTACGACAGCGGATGCTTCTGTATCACCTGCCAGACGGCAGCAGGGCGAACAGGCTTTGGCTGGGGTGTCCTTTAGTGTCCTTTGGGCTCTGCGCAGGCATCTCACCGATATCACGGTCGCTCAGCAGATGGGTACCATCTGGTTTTTAATCACCTGCTGCAGAGCCCTCCAGTCCTGGGCCATGCACATGTCCCATGCCAGTTTGTAATGGTTCCAGTCAGGAGGTAAACTGGATCAACTGTTGCCCTGTTCACGAGCTAAAAACTAAAGCCAGAAGATTCCAGGGTGAAGCCGATTGTGGGCAAGTGGCCATGATTCAAAGCTCTGTCTGTCTCTGCAGTTGTCCCAGCAGTTGGACGGTCTGCTGGGCATGCTCTGTGCGGACGTGGCTCCAGCTGACGGAGCTTCGATTCAACAAAACCTCAAGCTGTTGGAGGAGAAGCTGCAGACTGTCGGTTCGTACTCTGAATGATAAATCTTGTGAATTG
Source organism: Coreoperca whiteheadi (assembly GCA_011952105.1). Classification (NCBI taxonomy): domain Eukaryota; kingdom Metazoa; phylum Chordata; class Actinopteri; order Centrarchiformes; family Sinipercidae; genus Coreoperca; species Coreoperca whiteheadi. The sequence continues at coordinate 7,959,761 of CM022488.1, read as the reverse complement.
TCCTCTAAAATATTACGTTTTGTAGTGAAGTTCCTCCGTGACGTTAGCCGTCTCCCCTCCGTGCAGAGGCAGGTCTCGCTTCTCTGCGTCAGAAGGGGTCGCTGCTGCTGGAGCAGATGTGCACCCAGCAGTCCTGGTCTCTCGAGGAAACCGAGAGTCCAACTGGGGAACAGCAAGACAACGTTCAGCACATCCAGGCTGTGATGGAGGAGATGCAGCTCCGCAAGCAGAGGTAACTTTCTTTTAACAGCAGAGTTCAGCAGGGAGCCGCGTGGGGTTTCTTTTATCGGTCGTTCTGAAGCTAGTGCAGACATTTTCCCTCCTGCCTGTCGATGACCTGTGGTAAGTTAGACTGCCTTCCGCACGGCTACGGATGCTGATCTTGTTCTGGTTACTCAGAGTGAAGCACATTAACAATTACCAGTCGACAACTACTGGTCAGGTTTTCATCAAATGTTCTGAACTCATTCCTGCTCCTCAGAGGATGAACTGTTTAGATTTGAATGGAACACCCCCCCCCCCCCCCCCCCCCCAACAAAAAACAAACACACAAAAA
>CM022488.1:7915415-7959180 GCA_011952105.1 Coreoperca whiteheadi | reverse complement strand
CCCCCCCCCCTTAAGACAAGATAATAGAATAGAGCAATCATCCGCATGTTGTTTGATCTGTCCAACACTTTCGTATTAATTCTGTAATGAACACTGCAGCCTCTAGGGGACGGAAGCAGCACTTTACACTGTTAGTTAGATTATGTGAATGAAGCCTTTAACAGAGTGTGTGTGTGTGTGTGTTGCAGGTGTGAGGACATGGTGGACGTGAGGAGGCTGAAGATGCTACAGATGGTCCAACTGTTCAAATGTGAAGAAGACGCTTTACAGGTAGAATACACGACAACAACACAAACACACACAACAATACTTCTTGTATTGATGAGACAATGATCTGTGTGTGTGTGTGTGTGTGTGTGTGTGTGTGTGTGTGTGTGTGTGTTCAGGCAGTTGAGTGGCTTGGCGAGCTGTTGGACGCCCTGTTGAAGACTCACGTCAGACTGGGCGACGAGTCTCAGGAGACCAGGACCATGTTGGACAAACACAGGAAGTTTGTGGACGTCGCTCAGGTGAGACACTTCCAGACTACTCATAGTCATTTTCTCTAATGTTAGGGTAAAATACTGACGGGAGCAGCTTTAACAAGCAGTTCACATCCAGAATGAACAATAAACCCTTTTACTGTTTGAGCTTCCTACAGCTTATTATGACGTAATTGTTCAACAGTGTCATCTCCACACAGACACACTGACTGTAGAGTTACGAAACAAATTACAACATTAAATTGTCCACAGCCATGCGAGTAATCCGTCCAACAGTTGTTTGTACCAGAGGTGTCGACATTGCCGTCTCTTGAGCCGAACAACTTTAAGACACCCAAGACGGACGAAATATTTCTGAAAACAATAACAGACAGGCTGACAATAACCCTGACTCTCTTTGTTTGTCTCGGCCTTCCTTCCTTCAGAGCACCTATGATTACGGCCGTCAGCTGCTGCAGGCGACCGTCGTCCTCTGTCAGTCTTTGCGCTGCACGACGCGCTCGTCCGGAGACACTCTGCCGAGACTCAACCGAGTCTGGAAACAGTTCAGCGTCAGCGGTGAGGAGAGACAACAGAGACTGGAGCTGGCTCTGAGCTTCCACGCCGCCGCCGAGAGGGTAAGACAGGCAGAGAGAGATACCTCCCCGTGTGATTTGTCAGGCGTTGCAGCAGCAGCAGCAGCAGTGTGGGGAGGCGGAGACTTGGGCTCGATCTGTGCATCGCCAGGCCGTTGTTATCAGCTGATGTTGGGTAGAAATGAACAGCTGCGTGTGCCACGGGTGCTCACTTGTTGGCGCGCTTGTAGAAGCACCCGACAAAGTCTACGTTACACGGACCCTCGCACATCATTTCAGCCACGTGGGCGCTGAAAGTACATGTGTTGTTACTGTGTTTCAGGTGTTGCAGCAGGAACGTGTGGACACAAAGTCCCTGGATGAAGTCGACTCTTCAGGGAAAACTCTGCTGGACAAACTGACCATGCCTGTTATCTTCCCTGATGGGTCCGTATACACACATACACACACCTCTGTTTGTGTCACTTTGGAGGACATTGCACTGACGTACATTCTGATACAACTGGATTTGTTTTTTATTTTGGCCACTCGGTGGCAGCGGAAACAAGCTGTGAACACATGACTGACATAGTATCAACAGTTACCTATTTACACATCCAGCAGATATACAGAGCAACACGATCATCCCATTGGAGTCATGTAAGTCCAATATTCACTCTTCTTTTAGCTCTGTTTTTGGTCTCTACCAACTCCTGAGGGAAATATCTGGCTCTTTAGCTGCTAAATGCTCCATGGTATTCACCAGCTAGTGGACGACTGTGTCTGTCAGCTGTTTGGCGCTCAGCAGGTAGCGTACAGCGGGTTTATAAAGCTTTATGACTGAAAACAGCTGCCGTGAGAGTGAACCAAAACAGTAAATCTGTTGGCAGTGAAACCAAAACAATGAGTTGAAAGTCATTTTTAAGCCGAACGGTTACAGCGGCATGCCACATAACTGCAACATCCCTGGTTCATTTCCAACTGGGAACTACTTTTTTCACATAAAAGTAGTCATGTGATCCATTGTTAATTTATAAATATAGATTAACCCTAAAATTCAATGATTTAACCCTTTTTTTTTTTTTTTGCCCACACGGTGATTAATGCAAGTACACAGAAGAGCACGCACACTCCTAACTCGAACCGTCGTCGTTTCAGGAGCGAGCAGTACTTTGGGAGTCCCAGCGACACGGCAGCTGCAGCGGAGGGCATCAGAGAGCGCCTCCTGCTGGTGGAGGAGCGACGGCTGCAGCTGCAGGAGGCGGGGATTCCTAATGAGGAGGAGGAGGAGGAGGTGCTAAACGGGCAGGAGGCACGGCTAGACGTGATCGGAGAGGAACTGAGCGAGAAAGAGGAGCAAGAGGGGGAGGAGGAGGAGGAGGAGGCGGAGCGACAGGATGAAGACTCAGAGAGGGCTACGCAGGACTGCTAGTGGATCGCCGATGACGTTAAACCGAGCGGCCTTAATGAAGCTCGATAACGAAGGGCTGCTGATTGATTTCCACCGAAGCCTCCGATTTGTCGTCCCCGAGCCACGAAAGCCCTCGATTGGTTGCTTCTGTCTCACTGCAGCAGAAGTTTATTCTTACTGGTGATTTCTTTACATTAAGACTACATTTTTCCATGAGCCTCACTGCTTACCCTTCCTGAAAGGGGACAACGGTGTTGGATGTGATCTCTCCGTAGTTCTTTCACACTGTTTGGAGCAACAGCGCCCTCTAACCGTTTTTCTGCCGCGAAGCGATCCTGCAGATCTCCATCCACGTGTGAGCCGCTGGATCGCCAATGTAAAATCCTGGAAGTATTTACTGGAATCATTAATATTCATGTCTCCGGATGACCTGTTGATGACGATCGACTGTAAAATAATCAGTTTGGATAAGAATACTCCTAATGTACTGTACACCTAACACCCGCCTCCTCTTTCCCAGCATGCCACTTCCACGGTGCTAACATGGTTTCCAAGGTTCCTGTCAGTGCGTCCTCCTACTTCCCACTAGATGTTACATTTCGTTCATGGTATTTCAACACCCGTTGAGTCATTGGCAGCTGTCGCACACTAACCGCCCGTGTTCGGCCTGCTTCCGACAAAGGAGGGGGGTCTAGTCTCTTTTTCATGAGTCCCACTGTGCTGATGGCAAATGACCAGAGTGTCAAAACCATAGAATAAAAACGCACAGCAAAGAGTAGTGCTGTGACCTCAGCACACCGTACGGTACTCTGTGGGTTGAATAACGTAAGGGGCACTGAGGTCACAGACAGCGTGCTCCAAAAAGTGATATTTTCGTGACGCACATCGGTACCAAAACCTTGCGCCCGTTGGAGAACCTTAATATACAGGGCACTAACGTTGCAGAAAATGTAATAAAATATAAATGTTCTTTTGGGGGCGTAGCCCAGGCGCTGTCATGGCAAACAAAATTGTGCGCACGATTTAATAATTTATCGCCTTCATGCCATTAGTCTCGTCCTTACCCTTCACACTCACGTTGGTTCGCTTGCATTTCATACAGTTTTATCTTGCACTGAGATATATGCGGATATGCTGAGGTTCTGGCTACACAACATGCTTTCATCTTTGAGGTCCCGTAAGATGTATTTACCAGGATAACGCACTGTTTCGCTGTGAACACTTTGGCACGTGGCTTCGGGTGTTCAGGAGCACCGCACCAAAGGCGTTTGCTGCCCTCCACGAGAGGGGAGGACGCAAAATATCTAATATTTAGAGAGGATGAATTGTTACATTTTGCGCACAAATGATTATTTCTTTTTTTGAAATACACAAAGTAGAAACACACACCAAGGAAAGAAATAGATTTCTTAGCAAACATGGATTTTAATTTCAGCACGACTTTAAGCCCACTGATTGGAGCGTTTCTCGGTGAAATAGTCTGTGGGACTTTTAATCAGCGCCCATGATTGCTTACGTCTTTCGAGGCCCCGGACGTTCCGAACACGTTGCTGCTCTGAGCACTGAGACTGGCGGTCATTTGCCGACATGCTAACATCAGAACAGGACAGATAACCTTTTTTTTTTTTTTATTTGAGTTGTTTCTTTTCAAGCAAACCTTGCTGTCATTGGTTGGTATTTTTGACCAATAGCTGCTGCTGTAAGTGTAACCGTTAGATACTGCGTCTTGCGTTGTCTTCTCCATCCAATGACATCAGTATGACATCATCCTCTAAATAAAGAAGCGTTTTGAAGTTGCAGTCTTGAGGTGAGTTTATTTGCCTGCTTTTCCCTTTTTTTTTAAAGGAAACAAAGTAACAACATCAACAGATTAAACACTGAGACACAGCAACAAAGAACTAAGTTAATTATAGAAAATGGCTGCCTGACATCACGAGGTAAGTAGATGCACCTAAGTAAGCAGGTCACAACTGTTCCGCTGTAATCTGATCTTTTAAATGTCATATATACAAGATACCTGGTTTCCGTGGGGGAAGTCAGACGCAGTCCAGGCGACTCCTGAATCACTAATACCTGCTCAGAGGTAAAGCACCTCGTGGTGTCGTTAAACTGATGTGAGAACTGTGAGCAGCTCCTCGGCAGGGCCTTTGTTATTAAGAGAAGAAAGCCAGAGACTTCTGCCACGCACAGAGGGAGGCACTACTAAAACTACTAAAATTCAGTAAAGCTGGCTCATGTAGTATGAGTTGACCTGCCCACAGTCACTCATTCTAATACAAACACACAACTACTGTATATGTTCTCAAATGAAGTTTATTTAAAAATGTTTTTCACCACTTCCACATCAATTGTATAAACATTGAAGTATCTGAATTCATTATTCTATTGTTCTTTAAATAGATTACATTACATAATTCCTTTATACACAGCAAGTCTCGAACCCAGCAGAAGTACTTACCAAGTAGTTACCACTAGAGGGCGACTCTACACCTTCACCCACCCATGGCCTCAGTTAATATCTGTCACTCCTGGCTGAGATACATATATATATGTTGACAAATTAAGTTGAAGATAAGTTAAGTAAGCTTGTTAAACTGTCATGAAAGGTTGGTTTTTTTGGTCATCTTCCAGGCCTGAGTGGATGCCTTGGTGGGATGTCGATGGACCCGCACTGCAGAGCTGAGACGACGCACGAGTTTATGGACGTCATTAAAATGTTCGTTAAGAATGCAGGTCATCGCCGGGTCTCCTTGTCCAAAAGGTCTTTGGCCTCGTTGATCTTAGCGGCGAGATACGGTGACCCACCTGCACACACGCAAACACAAGTGTTTTCGAACGTCATTCAACATTAATACTGGGTCCCATAGGAACGCTCAACCCAACTTTTGGCACACTTCGTTTGTATTGATAACTACACTCAACCATTCGCGAGCTTTTCAATGACGGAAGTTAGTACGTCCTGTGTGGGCTACAGTCCTTTCCTTAGGACATTTTATGTTCATAGTAAACTGTTTGGGGGGGAATGGGTGTTATTTTGTATTACGTGATCACCTAATGTAAAACATAGTTGTTGTTTTTTTTAATTAAGGCCTACATGTTCCAAACATGACTTGTCATCAATATGCCAAATTTATTTTGTAAATATAAAGCTCTAACAGGCTCTCCTGTACAGTTACGAGTTGTCACCATGCGATACTCCAACTACGGCTGAACATCAACTTTAATAATCAGTTTCAGCACCAACAGAGCACAATACATCACCATATACAGTATGTGTACAGGTCACTGTTTGTGAATTTTGTAACTTGAGACTACCAATGTAGCCTATGATATTTACTGAAAAACTAAACATGTTGCAACAAATGGATTTACTTTTGTCTTACCTTTGTCTGGGTGGTTCAGGACCATGATCCTCCGATGGGCCTCACGTACTTTGGCCTTAGTGCTGGTTGGGCTGGACATGAAACAAATAGCACATCCATGTGAGCAATCATAACTTTCCTCCGAAGCAGTGAGAGAATGTACTTGCATACAGAAATATGAACTACAACACATCCTTTTACCTGATGCCAAGAATGAGGCTGGCCTCTCGTTTGGACATCTTCTGATCAAAACCTCCTTTGTAATATGATGAGAAGGCCTGTGGTGACAGAAAAGGATAAGAGCTTTGATTCCCACTAGTCTGAACTTAACTGGGCCTGGCTTCATTTTATTTGTAACTCTATGCTATTTTTTCCCCCCAAAATCAGAGAATGTGAAACAATGTCAGGGTTTTCTCAGCATATCTAAATCTACACATTGTTCAGACGGGTTGACCCTGAATCCACATTAATATCCACATCTAGCCAAATTTCTTTGACCTGGTTAATATTCTGAAGAGGAATACTATTTTCAAAGGCTGAAGATGGACTCACTTAACAAAGAGGTGCACAATAATAAGTAGGTGCAGGCAAATTAAAAAACAACTGAAAAGTGAGACGTCAAAGTTGGCAGAATAGGACTGGGATGTGAACATCATGGCAGATGTGTAGGAGTTTAATTGATTACTCACTGATGTGGGCATCTTCTTGACAGTTTCAGAGAAGACTTGTCCAAGAGGCTTCCACAGCTGGAATGCGTAGCGGCCTGTGGACCAAACACAAGACACCTAAAACAGTTTGAAACCAAGCGCATTTCAAAATGAAAGGGGAGCAACAGAAAGCAAAGCAGAGATCTGGAAAGAAAACTTCTCTCGCTAAAGAGAGTGATTGTAAAAATAATAAGCCAGTAAGCCGAGTAACAGTTTCAGCAATCTGAGCGATAGTGAACATAAACCAGAAATGATAACTTTGCAAATTACTGATTGCTTATCAAACTCTTACCTGCAAAACCTGCAGCAGCCACACCAAGACCGACTGCAATCAGAGTCCCTCCCTGTCACCGAAACACAACATCCAGCGGTTACCACACTGGTTTAGACGGGTCATATAACACATCCACTTGAAGATTTGCGTGGCAGCTTCAGTATGCCCGATGTGATCCACCGCGGCCAGATCGGCGAACCAATCTCCACTAAAAAAACCTGGCTGTTTGATACCGGTTTGCCAGTGATTTGTTTGCTGTTGTCCAATATCAATACTCGGTGGAGAAGAGAACAAGAGCTGCAGTCAGATTTAGTAAACTTTAATGAGTGCGTCAATAATTCGAAAAAGTAAGTCAATGGATGAAGTCCCATTGCAGCAATACATTGGATACTTGGTTTTTAAAAAAAGGTTTTCACTAAGGCTTTTTCTGCCATTTAATAGTCACATCCCTCAGTGAGCTAAAAACTGATATAACGAATGGCTTTATATAATGGCTAAAACTTTTAAATGATCAAATTCTCAGGGAGGAATCTAACTGTCAAGACTTGAGTTGTGAACTATATGAATTTAGGAGACTTTTTATTAAAGAGTTAAGTTCCAGAGCTTCACATTTAATTGTATACTTAACAATGTGGTACGGATGTTTGGTGTTTAGTGACTTACTTATTTAACGCCTCATCGTTTTTTTAAAACAAGTTGTAAGCGTGACTTAACATTTCCATCCCAGTCGGCTCATCTTCTTGTGACACTTCTTCAGAAGTAGTAAAACCACATCTATGCACAGCGGTAGACTGCAGGACGAGCATCTTGTGTGTACGCAGCATGACCGCTTTTGTTTTTGGCATTGCAACAGGTCACAAAGATGTATAAAGTAACTCATGTGACATGTCAGTCTATAAATTGTGTTGCGTTAGCATATGTGCTAATCTGAAACTACGGACATCGTCAGGCTTTAGGTTTCCCATTTGAGACTAGCTAGTTACAGTGAATATTCATGTGTAGTGTTTGACATGTATGGCTCCAGCGGTTTCAACGGTCCCGAATTAATAAATGTTTACCAAGTTGTCCAGAAAGCAAACGTATGTCGAACCACTGGTTAACGTTAGAGGAAAACCCAAGACCCAGTGTTTACTTTAGCTGGTACGCTAGCTAGCCAGCTAGTGCAAGAGCAGTGACGTCACGTGCCTTTCCGTTAGCGGTCATTCGGATCACCGAACACACGCTTTAGCGGGTAAAACACAGCCTGCTTTAGTTTGACTGACTCCACGAATGCCTTCATTGTAAAAACAAATACTTACCAGTCGTCTGTCTATGTCTGCGTCACTCCTAGCGCTCGTTTTGGCAGTATACTCAGCGTATCGCATCATGTCATCCACGGCCACTCCACCGGCGTTCGCCATGTTGCCTCAGCCACGAGTGTCAAATCACCGTGGTAACCCACCGCACATCCGGTTACAACCTTCAAAATAAAACTTAGCGACCGATAATTTCCTGTCTAGTTGGCGACATCTCATTGAGCGTTTCTTTCATCGGTCTTTCAGAAAAACAACTAAACGAATCAAATAAGTCAATAACTGACTTCATTATAATTCCCTTCCCATATGGTTTCTTGATGAAAACATTGTTAGGCTAACTCAAGCCAATCCTACCAAGGATCCAACAGAAAACAGTGGAATGGAATAAGAAAAGAGGGCCACTCTTGATCCTGGGAAACATGAACTAAGTCTGACAATTAAATCAACTTTAGGCTACTGGAAAAATAGAACTGAAGCTTGAGATCGTTGCCACCATCAAAGTACTTCAAGCAACAAATTTGATAACAGTCCCTATAGTTGAGAAGAAGTGTTTTGTTGTTTTAAAATCAAATCAAGTAAAGGCCAGGGTCGAAATAATTTATCATTAGAGATAACAGGAAGGCTGCTGTATTTTCTTGACTTTATGGTAGCAGCTGCTGGTGCTCTTATAGTGTGAATCTTTCTGAAACATCACTCCAAAATCCCAGAAATCTGTTATATCTGCCTGAAAACCGTCAATTAGACAATATATTTTAATTTGAAAGAAAATAAATATGTGCCCTCTCTTGAGGATCTAAACAGCTCTTGACAGAAAAGTCTCAGTTAAAGGGAAAGTTCACCCAAAAATCTATATTATTCCTGTTGCCTGCAGTGCTATTGATCCATCTAGATTATGTTGGTGTGCGTTGCCCAGTTTTGAGAGATATCAGCCGTAGAGATGTCTGCCGGTCTCTTGAATATAATGGAAGTGGGTGGCGCTAGTCTTGTGATGCTCGAAGATCCCAAAAAAACACATTTGAAAAATTCAACAGCATTGTCTCTTTCCAGAAATCCTCACCCAGTTACTCGAGATAATCCACAGACCTCGTTGTGAGCAGTTTCATGTACGAACTATTTTCTACCGAACTACACCCGCCAACCGTATCACCACGCAGAAAAAAGAGCGCGTCGCCTCGTGGACGAGAGGCTCGTGCTCGTGACAGCGCAGGATGTAAACAGTAATGGCGTCCTCCTCGGCTGAGCAGTAACGTGAGGCATCTGTATCTGCTGGCTGTAAACCAGTCTCCACAAGCTGGCAATGTCGGACCCGGAGCAAGAGCCTCTCGTCCATAAATCGGCCCCGAACATCCTGCAGTGTGAGACCGGCTTAACTGATATTCACTGTGGTGTGCAAGAGGTTCGTTAGGAGGATTCCTGAATTCATTCTGGTCCCTCTGGAACAAACCGTTGGTGTTTCATGTTCACGCCTCTAGATGGAGCCATTGAAAAGTGAACCGCGTGTTGCTGTAAAATGTGTGTGTGTGTTGCACAGAATAAGAATATTGTTCGATAAATATTGAATATATTGAGTTGTCCTGGATAACAGCAATGTTCAGTGTCACGTTTACATGTGTTTATGTGGGTTTGCATGTGTGCTTGTGTTGTTCTCCTTGCATTGATTTGTATTTGCATGATTGTTTTATTTGTTATACCTGCTTGTGTTACTTTATTGTGCTTTATTTTTAGTTTTCTTGTTGCAACAGTTACATCTCGCATATATTCTTATTTTTATTTGCTTGTATCTTTTTGTCAGCTGCCGTACTTGTGTATGTTTGTGTGTTTTATTTGTTTGTATTTGGGTTTCTCTTTGTGCTTGTAACGTGTGTACAGGTGCACTTTGTGGCCCTTGTGGACCCTCGACATGATTAGGGGTCCAGCGGGAGTCTCGGAGCAGGGAGCAGCAGCACAGAGGAGCTGATGGAGTCCTGAGCCTCGAGCTGGTTTCTATTGTCCCTGGTAATTGGATTTGGTCTGGGAGGAGAGATGGCTGCCAGTGAGAGGCTGCGATCATTAGGTGTGAATGAGACGTGTGGTGCCAGGGCTGAACACACACACACGCGCACGCGCACACACACACACACACAAACACACACACACACGTTGTGTTTCCATCACTTTCGGGGACATTACATTGACTTGCATTCATTCCCTGGAGGCTTACCCTAACCCTAACCATAACCACTACTAGATCAAACCTAACCCTTACGCTAGCCTAAACCTAACCTTGGCCTTACTCTAACCTTAAACCAAGTTTTCATCCTAAAATGTAATGATTTATGTTATGGGGACTTGGATTTTGTCCCCATAAATGGGGGACAAACAGTCTGTGACTGTGTAAACAGATTTATGTCCCCACAACATTAGTAATACCCGCCCACACACACACACACACACACACACACAAACAGATTGGTATTGTGCTCTTCAATGGACACCAAATACACACACACACACACACACACACGTTTCCACGCTAATCTAGATCAATCTGAAATTGCTGTTATCATGTCAAACACCATTCTGCCCACGCGTGTGCATTCAGGTCGTTTTCTAAACGCTCACCTCCACACTGTAACATTAAAGCAAACGGGACAACAGCTGAGAGTTACCAACTCTGTTTGGATGTGTCTTTTGTACACCTGTGTGGAATTATAGGTAGGTTATTGTTTTGGCTGCACAGGGGAACTCCACCGACACTACACATCAAAGTCCAGGTGTTGGGGAGTACTACTGCGTACGTGGAAAAAGCTGTGTATAGAGCCTCTTGTGGTTACAGAGGGAGCTGCGCGAAGTCTGATAAATGTCCTCGAGTTGACGTCACTTGAGTCGGTGTCACTTGGGCCTGAAGACTACCAGTTTGAAAATGAATAAAGACCGGGGGGTGTGGAGTTAGAAAGACGTGAGCTCACAGGACCCCTGCAGCCCGCTCCTCATCTCTGCCTGAGGCTACAGCCGCTACGAGCAACACACCCGAATCTTTACGTTAACTGTCCACTTGCATTGTGGGTAACGTAGGTTTTATGCGTTGTCAAAGTTGGTGAATGCGTTTCTTAATTTGCTTGTGTCTTATACATTTTCTGATTGTTTTTTTCTTCTAAATTTGACGTATTTGTCATCAAAGATGTTGTGAGAATATGCTTCCACTAACAGGAACTGAAAAGAAAAGTGGAGAGTAAAGGCCTGCTGATCCTACTGCAGATGAGCAGATAAGCAATTATGTTTTAATAGAACATGAAATTGTTTTGATGTTGGGCCACCTTTCTACTTCGAGAACTGACTTATACTTCTTACTTACTAACCCTATTCTGACAACGAGCTGAGCCTGACAAGCTGAGACCGCAATTTCCTAAAGTGGTCGCGTACAGATGATGAGCCCTTTTGTTTGAGATGACAACATGGTTTTCCTCTGGCAGCACACTCACAACAAAGTGTGCAAACATATATATATATATTTGGTGGTAAGGGTCTAAGGATAGAAACGTTTCCAATTTTCATCCATCCAATAGATGCATATTGAGCATTACAGCCTCAGAGGGCGATGCTTTTCCTTAAAGGATACGTTCACAGCTTTTCAAGTCTGTCTTAAAACAATAGTCCGGCGCCCATATGAACTGAAAATGCCTTTTCTTGACACGTCGCGTGGGTGTCTTCCCAGTTTAAAATCTCTTTAGTACAACATTTCCTTCCACTGCGGCTCAACGGGGAAATGCCAAGAGAGAGCTCTATACTAAAGAGACTTGAAGATACCCACTTGATTTGTCTAACTCTGACTCATATTAACTTAAGATAAACTTTGGAATATATTTTTTGCATAAAACGAGGAATGTAGATTTTGTCCCCCTTCACTTACATTGAAAGCGCATTGAAGAAGGGATCTTTTAATGGCCAGTACGAACAGGAGGAATAATTACAGCAAGCAAAACCTATTGTTTTAAGACAGACTTGAAAAACTGTGAACCTACCCTTTATGCAGTAATAATAATAATAATAATAATAATAATAATAATAGTGGATACTCCTTCTCATAAAGAAATACCTCTGTAGTAGAACGCTTACTTGTGTCAAAGTGTTTTGCCCCTATTAAACCTCTCAGTTCATATAAAGATTCATAATGCAGCAGTACACAGGTTGCAGTAGAGGAGAGCAGATTATTTGCATATTACAAAATTAACCTGTGTTTTTGCGTGTGCGCATGTCCAACTTAATCTCGGCGAGGGAGAAACATTTACTGAACACACATACGCGCGCAGTGTTTCCATGGGAACCAAGGAGCCACTCTGCTCTTCAATAGCGGGTGAATGAGTCGAGGTAGATGGCTATTGTGTCGTGTGTGTTTGGGGGGTCGGGTTGGCGGTTCGAGAGGGTTTTTGTGTGTGTGTGTGTGTGTGTGTGTGTGGAGGGGGGGGGGTCAATATTAAACAACGCACTAGACAGATGAAAGCACTGCACATCCTTAAATCTAATCATAATTTAGTCATCACTAGAAGATGGTATGATCAAAATAAAGAAGGAAATAGGCAAGACTGACAGGACGGAGAGAGACCGGAGTGCTTGAGTCAAGGGAAGGGGGACGTGAGATTGCTGTTAGATGGGAAATGATGGAGCCTCATGAACACAGATGGTCTTATTCCTAAAGTTGATGCTTATTTTTTGCATCAATCCCTATTTCCAGGCATGAGCACTCAGCCTAAAAGGATTTCCAAAGCTCAGATGCAGCCACGGTGCTGCAAAGACAGCGGTCATAACCACCAATACCTGGCCTCCATTCATGCCTTTTGTTTGTAAAGTTATGACAAATACAAAAGCTGAATGGAAATGGCTGAAGTAAAAAGGCCAACATGTAATTTGAACAATGTTTTTGTGCTCCCTGAAAGCAGGAAATGATTTGTCCAAGTACACGTCTTGTGTTGAATAGAATGCGTGTCAGATACTGGAATAGGATTTTCCGATTTTGATTCATTTGCTTTTGCTAAACGTGTTTCCCGAATTAACAAACTCTGAAAAATCAGAAGTTTTATATCGGGGACATGTAGGACTATTATCCTGCAACAATGCTGCAAAGAGAGTAACAGTAGAGCCCATTAGGGCAGCCTGGCCCTCCTCTGCTTCACTGGGGAGAACTTTTGAAACAAATTCAGACAAAGAGCATTGAGAGAAAGGAGGAGGAGGACGAGGAGGACGAGGAGGAGGCCCAACTGGGGTTTTCCCCAAATGAGCTTTAGAAAGCTGATAATGATATTTCTTGGGTTGGAGCTGCTGATAATCAGTAACATGTGCTGATATTCAAATTCACCCTTTTCCTTTCAGTAATTTTCAGTATTTCCCTGACAATATTATTCTGAACAAATTCATTATGCCTGTGAAACATCATTCTGTGTTTAATGATGCGTGTGGGATAGTATTAAATAATCATGCCAATCATGCACCCACATCACTCGTAGTTTAACCACATTGACTGGTAATATTGAACCGTTTGACAGCGATGAAAGTGTGGAAACACCGCGAAGCTCAATGTAATACAAAATGACACCCGTAACAATGCAGGGACACTCATAAAGTGAGACTTACGTCCATGAATCTGTTGCCCCAGTGCACGCTGGGAGGGTTCCCAGCACACCAACCTCATGTGACTGCAATCATATGATCAGTACTCAGCCATTCATTTTAACACTGATCGTGGCTTCAGCTCTCTACTCACGTTGCCTTTGTTTTAAGATAAGAGTGCACTGTTACTCAAGATAACGTCATCCAAGTTCAGCAAACCAGTCGTTTATCTGGATGAGAAATAACAGGATCACTTTAGCCTGGATTAGTTAAACCACGTTTTGAAGAACGGGACCCATGGCCGGATGAAGCCACTAGGGTGCCTCGTGGCGAAAAATGAGCTGCGTTCCCGTGTGCTGTGTTACAGTTAGTTTGTGATGCTGTAAACGCACATTTGTTGACGAAGAATTTATGCGCAGGTGTAAGCATGATATCAAAATGAGGCCAAATGAACTATTAAACAAATGAAAACCAGATTCTGCCACAGGCCCCTCTTCAAGACGGGGCCTCAATATTAGGTTAGAAAGCAGAAGTGACCATAGTCCCTTTAGCATGTCGGTTTTTATTTTGCTTTACTGGCGCATATACCCAAACAAATGTGCACACAAAGCAGTTTTCACCTATGTAACCTGGGCCTTCGGGCCGCAGCAGTGCAGCATACATACCCCTATTTAGTTTGAACCTGCAAACAGATCTAATACAGATCTAATCAATGAAACTGCACGTCTTTGATATTGGAGGTGGACAATATTGATTCCCAAATATGTGTTTTTAATAAAGAAGTCCTGTCTTGGCCCCGTGTATCGATTCTGCCCTTGTTGGAACACAAGTTGGGGGAGAATTACTGTGTTCCCGTCGAAAGATGTTTCTCTCTGGGCTGACACTGACACGGAGTGCTGGGGCAGCTTCAAGCAGCCCATTAGGGGGGAACTATTCTCCACCTCTGCTTTGTCCTCCACTCTCCGGTCCCCTTCCCATCTTGGTCAGATTGGTCTGTAAAGACGTGTGTCACAACCTTTCTTTGTGAGACTAAAGAAATGTACCACCTCCTGCCATCAGCTGTGGTATTGATAATGCCTTTTAGGGTTTTAAAAAAAAAAATCCCATTTCATGATAATGAAAATAATGGAAATGCCCTGCATATAACAGAATAGCCTTAATTCAGAACACATTAGTGAGAGTGAGAGAATGGGTGTCGGGAAAATGTAAAAAGCTCACAATATTTGGTAAAGCCTTTGGTAAGCCTTGTGCAGGCTTTGGGTCATTATAACTACAGATAGCAATGAAACGATCCTTACCTTGAACCTGTTTGCATTTTTGGCATTGTGTATATTTTGGATTTTGCATTTCATTGATATGTAATCACGATGATGTCTTATTTTATATTTGCCCTCTATATAGTCCCACTCTTTTCTAGTTTTTACTGCGACTGCTGCACAACAATTTCCCTCGGGGTAAATAAAGATCTGTCTCGTTTTGTTTGTCA
Organism: Coreoperca whiteheadi; assembly: GCA_011952105.1. Classification (NCBI taxonomy): domain Eukaryota; kingdom Metazoa; phylum Chordata; class Actinopteri; order Centrarchiformes; family Sinipercidae; genus Coreoperca; species Coreoperca whiteheadi. The sequence continues at coordinate 7,944,026 of CM022488.1, read as the reverse complement.
CGCGTGCCTTCATGATTGCCTTAACAATTGCTTTCATTATACGTTTCAATGTTTTGTCTCTCTCTCCTTATTCTGAAGATGGCATTTAAGGGGGAAATATAAAAAAGTGGAAAAGAAACATGTGACATGTAATATGTAAATGTGACCTAAATGTGTTAATAGTTTTCTGAATTATTTCACTGTTCATTCAAATACTTTTCTGTATCCATATGCATTGTTTTGCATTTATTTTCTGTAATAAATTAGGGGCTTATAAGGACTCGCTATAGTGTGCTGCTTTCTATTCGGTGTAGTTAATAAATGAATAACACTGTGTACACTGCATACTTTTTCTAATGTACAAACGTTACACGGAACCTTTATCGTGTAACCTCAGTTGCAGGGGACCTAATCTCTGACGGACTGTCAAAATGACAAAGTGGTAAACACAGTAAGGTGAGTCTCGATTTATGTTTACAATCTTGTGAACGGCCTCGCTTTCAGCACCAGAAAATCCTGGTCCAGGTCCACAGGGACGTGGCGGTTATGACTTGAGGGAGCGGACAGGTCGATATCTGGCGTTAAAGTGACATTGCTCAAGGATGGAGGGAGGCTAGCGTTAGCTGCTAGCTACCTAGCCCCGGCTCACAGCACATTAGCTGGGGATGGAAACAGGCCGTATTCGGCCAGCTTTCAGAGGAGTTAGTCGACTTTAGATATGTGACAGTGTGCAGCATGTGTGTCGCGGTGAACGGGACGCGTGAGCGCGCTAGCTTGTGTAGCAGTCTACGTAGCCCCCCGAGAGGCTGACCGTGGCTTCACCTCTGCCTGTGTTTACTGCTGAGATGCTGACTGTGCGTTCATGCAAAAAGCAGCAAAGGCACACACACACACACACACACACACACACACACAAACAGCAGTATTGAGGCTTGAATCCGGTTGTTTTTCCGTTTCAGATTGCTGCTAGCTTCAAGTTTGTCATTCCAGCTATTAAAAACAAAGACAAAAGGACAGCTGGATGAAGTATAATCGCTCTCAAGGCCAGGAACTAAAAACATACAAACATCTAAGTTGTGTTGGTGAATTCAGATGACCTGCATACAGCATAGTAAAAACATGAAGCAAGACTTGGAAAGATACTGATGCACATGTGTATGAAGTAGCAATAAAAGTGGTGTAAATTGGGAGCGTTTTATGTTATCTAAGTTGTGTGTGTGTGTGTGTGTGTGTGTGTGTGTTGGGTGGCTATGAGCTGTTCGGCAGCCTGAGAGTACGAATTAATAATACATTACGTTGAATTAAGCAATAAACCAGAAGACAGGAGCCGCTGCGTCAAAGAGAGAGTACCAAACGAATGTAGCTGAGGGTTTTTGCCCAGAATGGGGTTAACGACCAAAGGCTGATCAAATACTTGTTGTGGAAAATGTAGGGCCAGATGCAACAGGATGGGTTCTTTTTGAACCCCGTTTTTCCTTTATGAGCAGAATATTTCTGGCTTCCCAAGAAGTAGAAATCATTATTTTGGTTTTATAGAAAATACTATTATACTATACTACTATACTGTAGCGTGTAAGTCTGCACACAAACCTAAACAGATGTAGCCTCGTAACGGACCCCGGCTTGCTGACCACATCTCAGATCTTCTTAGTGATTGAAATATTGTACGTTCAAATAATGAAACAAAGTGGCAGTTCAGTCTGATTCTCAGGCCAAATTAGATGGCATTTAGCCAATAGTGTATGAGAGTGAAACTGGACAAAAATCTATCACTTATTACTTGATTTATTGATTTTTGTTCATTCGACTGTTTTCCTTGTGATGACCACCGTCTTCTCTCCAGGTCATGATATATCATCATTTCAAAGAGAATTGCTTCATGCATTGTTCTTGAGTTTCAGTCATCACTAAACAAAAGTAATGTAAGCTTTGCTTTCCCGGCTAATGTCGGCTGTGTTGGCTCAACAGCACGTGTGAGTCAGCAGGAGTTCAGCGGGAAGCTCGATGACTAACTGTCACCCGTGACGACGAAGCCCAGTTAGGTCAGAGCTGTATCCGCAGGCAGATGATGTCATGGTAAATCTGTTGGTATGTGATCATACAGGGTGTTAGATGAAAAATGGAATATGAACTGGTCGGTGTTAGTGATCCGTACTGCAGCGCTACCGTTGTAATCTTGCAACTAATGCTAGTTCATCAAAAGTGAATGAGAAGAGAATAGATAGAATATTTGTGGAACTTTTTGGCCCCTTTGTTATGCTGACACACGTAAACAAACTGCATTGCTGACAATATGTCATCTAGAGATTAGTGTCATTTTATCTTCTTTCCAGTTTTCTTTTTCTCTCAATTTCATCATCTAATGAAATTAGACGGGAAATACATTTTAGAGATAAAGAAACTGATTGTGAGTGAAAATGGCGAACACCTGAGCGGGTCGGCAGTTCCAGTGTTAATGTTGGAACAGTTTACCAGCACTAAGTGACCTGGTGCTTACTCCTGTGAGCATAAGGCGTACACGATAATAAATGCCCAAATAAAATCCACAAAGAGCATTAAGACCACAGTGATATATCTATGACGATATCCTCCTTTGTATCTCGGACAAATTGTCACGGATAAATCATAAATATTCATCGTATCGCCCGGCACGACTGGAAATTGAATTGCAGTGATGTAATGGCCTTTAAATAATTCAGATGTAGAGAAAAGTAAAAGAGGCCGAGCTGTGGAGGAGAACAAAATCAATGAGGGCGAGAGAGCACAAATGATAAAGAAAGAGGTAAACAGAGAGGGAGAGAGAAAGAGAGAGGAGTGGACAGAATCTGAAGAGACAGGCGGTCAGGCAGATGGATGGGAACCCCACCCAGGCCTGCTTCCTCTCTGCCTGCTCAGTCCAGTGATAAGCAGCTCAGGAGGAAGTCGAGTATTATTTCATCAGGACACGCGAGGGAGGATGTTCGCTTCTGTTTGCTGAGAAGGAATCTGTGTTTCTCCGGTCTCAGTGTGGTGAAGATACCGTAGGTGGGTAGGTAGTTTGACGCTTAAACTAGAGGCTTCATTATCCTCTTGTTTAACTTTTCTCTTGGCAAAGCCTCTATTTAAATGTTAAGAACGCAGCTGGAACGCGAGTCGGTTTTATGTATAAATGAATCCCAGTATTCATACCGTCAGCCGTGTTTCCATTCTTTGTGTTTGTTTGGCATGCTTCCCCTTAACTATTTCCTCTTTCTCTCTTCCCTCTGTTACAGTGAAGCCACAAAAAAAGGCTCCGTCCGATGACCTCACAGCCACCTGACGGGCCCCAAAAACACAAATTTGTCTTTGTCTCAAGCCCCTGAACCTTTCAGTCTGAGCGGAGGGGTTTTACTTCTTGCCCAAAGTGTGTGTCTCTGGCTAAGTAACGCATTTTGCCACCCAACTTGGCTCGGTTTGGGGAGTCTCAGGCTACTGCCAGTCCTGTTAGAGGCGCACGATTGAAAAGGAAGACCTGGATGAAGGCCCTGTCGTGGGAGGGGGGGGGGGGGAGTTTTTGAAGCCCGCAGGCTGCTTGGATCTTCCTCACCCCGTCCTAGCTTGTCAGCATACCTGAAAGACTTGCGTTTGACCAACCGACAGCAGGTTTGCTCTGCTGGACATGTGGATGCTGCTAACAGAGCTTTTTAGGAAAACCATCTAGTTGTGAGACTTCTAGCTCAGGGGAAGGCCCAGCCATGGAGGGTCTTGAGCAGCTTGACACGGTGGGCGATATCAGCCCGGCTCTTGAGGCCACCGAGGACTTTATCCACTGTGTGGACGGGATTCAAGGCCAAGGGCCGAGCCAAGCCCAAACGGGGACCCGCCAGCCTTCCAGGCAGCCTAAGCAGCTGCAGGAGGTGTCCAGTGCCGCCCTGGGGAAGCTGAGCTCCAGCGGCGTGTGGGGCCTGCTGGCTGGAGAGCAGCCAGAGGTGGGGCCCCTCGGCCTGGCCTGGGCCGACAACTTCAGCGTGTTGGGGCTCGGGACGGGCTTGAGGCACGGCAAGCGAAGCCGAGCGCGCTCCACCAACGACCTGGCAGCCCATAGCAAGGAGTGCACCAACAACAGCGCCAACTCCTCATCCAGCTCAGCCTTCAAGAAGGGACACAACCGGTCCAGGTCAGACGTCAACTACCGGCCGTCTGCGTACACAGACAACGGACTGCCCGCTGTGGACTGCAACACTCTGAAGAACATGATCATCAACCAACAGCAAGATGGTGAGTTCACATCCACACTGCCGGTCTCCGCGTGAGCCGAAACTATCGGTTGATTAATCAGTTATCTGAAAAGTGATTGACAACAACGTTGATAATCGTTGGGTTTCGGACAGTTGATCAGTTCACAAAACAAAAATCTGTGATGTAAGATATTGGACTAGGTATATAAATACAACTTACTTGACAAAACAATCTATTTGAAGACGTCCACTGGGCTCTGGGAAGTTTGTTTTTGTCATTTTTTTCTCACGGTTTATGGATTAAACGATTAATTGAAGAAATGATCAACAGTTGAAGTCATTGTGAAAACAATCTCACTGTGTGGAGGCATAGGCCTTTTGCACTTTATGTTCGGATGTGTAGAAACATGGAAAATAAGTAGTAGGCTACTTCTTCCTGGCAATATTGGATTTTTACATGAATGTGATGTATTACCTTGAATCGCCATAAAATCGACTGTATACATTCGTATAACAATATAAAAAATTACAAATATTTTGATTTAATCCATATTGCCTGTCCCTAGTGGAAATGATTTGATATTCAAGGTAAAAAAAGCAGTGGAAGTGGAGTTTTCTAAATGCAGCTTTTTAATGATGTGGGCGCCTCAAACAAAACTCCAATAAGCTCCTTTTACATTGAGGTGGTGCAGCCCAAACTACTATCTGCAAAGCTACTATCACTTAAGCTAAGTGGGGAAAATATATGTTTTCTAATTTGGGCGAACTGACCCTTTGAAGAGCATTGGATTTGCCTAAATGGGCATTTGTGGCATGAAGAGCCGTCGTTAAAGAAGACGTCAGAATCAGCTTTATTGCCAAGTAGGTTTTCACGTACGAGGAATTGTCTTTGGTATTTTTGGTGCAAAACAATATAAAGAAGAGTAAAGAAATTAAATCATATTAAACAAAAATATTACTATTAAGAATATGTACAATAGGACGCCATGTTATTTCATTCATGTCATGTCCTCTGGTGACCAACTCATTAAACCTAAAGTAATTCGTAGCCAACGGGCCAGTGCCCCGCCTGTCAGAAACACGCACGCCTCCTCCTCCTTTGCTCTGATCGACCGTCCGTTCACTGGGAAGCTTTCTCAGCCTTTGAGAGGCTTTGGGAGGACAGAAGTCCCGGACTATTTGTGCTGCAGATCGGGGCGTATGCTGTACTTATGTTGAAGCATCCTCAGAGAAAGCAGTAATGATAGAAGATGATGATAACTTGAAATGACACAGCTGTGCTATGACAGTCAGTGCTCCGGCAGAGAGCTCAACACACACACACACACACACACACGCACACACGCACACACACACACACACACACACACACACCATTTGTTTGTGTGTTTTGGCCATCTGAAGGCCCAAGGAGATCCTAAGGGATCCTGAGGGATAATAGCCTGTAATCCTGTCAGCAAATGGACTCAAATGAGGCGAGAGAAGAGGCAACCCAATTACCCGGTCCCTGATACTGGCAGGATTATTTAGTATTAGCATACGTGTGAAAAGGCATCAGGCTATTTAGCTTGGCTGGATGTGTGTTGAAAGGAGAGAAGCAGGAAAAGGACGGTAATAAGCAGAAGGCAGAGTGATTTAGCTCGGCCTCGCTACGTCTCTTCATTCACGTTGGGGGGAAAAAAGTGGCCTGTTTGCCTTTCCATTAGTGACAGCTGGGGATGTTTAGATGGTAAATGGAAATGATGATCATTACTATATACGCGGTACACATGCATGGAACCGAGCAGGCTGTATGTGTACCTTTTCATTAAAGCTTTTTTATGTTTTATAACATTGCCCAGTGAACTCTAAAGACTGCATTCATCAGCTAATATGATGACATTTTCGGTTGCACATTTTGTTGCAAGCATTCCTCAAGAATTTGATTGCTCATAACAATTTTGAAATATATTTTCTTTTCAAAACCAAGAGGCTAAAACCTAAAAAGGAAAGCTGCCAGACATAGAGTATTACAGAAAACAGCTTTCAGTGTGAAAATATGCACCTGTTAATCAAGCGGTCATGACAAGCTAAGCTTGGAAAAAAACCCAACAAAAAACGACACAAAAACCTGTTCATTCACCGAGTGGCGTCATCAGCAGGGTTTATTACACCAGACACCAAACCTTTACAGTTTGTGTGAATGAAGAGACAGTATTTGCTATTTGTAAGAAAACACAGTCTTCCCACGTCGGAGTCTGTGGAAGGATAATGAAAAATATCACGTGACAGTCACTGATGTTGCTCGTGCTGAAGCAGTTATTTAGATTAATCAGTTAGAGGCAAGCAACAGAACACTACTCACCCAAACTTTTGATAAAGCGTCCGATTCATTTATCAACGCAAAGCGCCAACTGTTTGCTGGTCCCGGCTTCTACAGTCAAATGTAAGCATTTGCCGCTTTTCTCTGTTTTATTGCAAATTGAATATCTTTGTGTGACGGACTTCAGTTCAGAGGAGCTATTTGAAGATGTCACCATAATTAATAGATTAACTGAAAACAATCTGGAGGACATGCGACCCCAGTTTTAAGGAAAAAGCGAACTTACAACAGTAAGCCACGGCTATCAAGTAAAGACATGAAGAAGACCGAAAAATAAACAACCATAAATGAAAAATGGCTGCAGAAGAGGCAGTGACTTTGTATGGCAAAAATGCCTGCAGAGCAGCTCTGGATGGCACACAAAAACCTCGAGCAGCTCTGGCCTGTATTTAAAGAGAAAGAACAGCACTCCCTGACCAACAACAGGGATCGTTTCCGTGAGTCTTGTGCTAGAGGAACCCTGTGATGGTAACCCGGTGGTGAAAGTGAACTCCTGTCCACTGATGTGTTCAGATACAGCTGGCGGCAAGTTTGGCCACTGGAGTTTCTCTGGTCCGTGTTTATTATCGGCAAATAGTCAATGGACATGTTCCCCGACTAACGGTACGAATATTTGCAGAACAACACACACTGGCTGCGTGTGTGCGGGGAGCGGCAGTGTGTGTACACCACGAGCGCATACGATAGGGGCGAAGTCTCCTCTTAGATAGTCGTCCAAAACAGTTCCAGTTGCCTTACCTATTTTTCCACCAGGCTGACTCCTGCCGTCCTATCAATAATGTACATTTTCTCTGATTTTGAAATTGAAGGTTGCATCATTATCATCACAGGTTGCGCCGCTTCGAGCCATTCTGCTTCTTCGACGGCCATTCTGCTTCTGCTCACTCTGTATGCGTGCACGCTTCCTCTGTGTTTCACTTCCTGTTGTATCGAAATGCACTGCGACACATCGTTCATCACACACGTGTGCCCCCCCCCCCCCCCCCGAATTCTGCCCTCGCTGAACTTGACCATTTACCACTGCGTTTAGTCCCAGATGACACTGACCAGCGTGCGCGCTGCACACGCACACGCCTGCTCACAGTGTTTCCATCACTTTCAAGGACATTACAATGATTTACATTCCCTCCCTGGAGACTAACCATAACCAGCTTGCCACACACACACACACACACACACACACACACACACTCTCGCACTCGAATGAATTGTTGACCGAGGTTCTTACTCCTGGAAAAAATACCTCAAAATTTACCTGCAGAGAATGTTTGTCTGTACGTTTAAGTCCTGTGATAGACTGGCGACCTGTCCTGGGTGTAACGCCCCTGTACCTCTCACCCAGTGCATGCTGGGATAGCTTCAGCCCACTGTGACTCTGAACAGGACAAGCCCTGCGGTGTTAAACGGGCGGTGTACCTGTGCGCGGCTGCAGGTGCCTTCTCCTGCTGTTTCATTTGCACTCTCTGTGTACTTTGGTGTCCAGGAAACCGTGGGAGTCTGTTAGATTGTAAAACGGCATGCGATATAACGATCGGGTGCCTAATCAGTGGGTGAGGTTGTTTGTTTAAGGCTGTAGCGGAGGTTTGCGTCTGGATTGACTTGAGGGCAGCAGTACTGGATAGTTGGTTTGCAGTGCTGAGAGAAAAGTGTTAATTCTGGCTGAAGGCTCGTATGCGTATATTAGACTATCACTAGAGTGTGATGTCAAAACCTACCAGGTGGAGATGAAGGCTAATGGAACGGAGCAGTTTTCCTCTCCACAATGCCTAATTCTCATCTCGATCCTCCCAAGCGTGAAGACGGCCAGTCAGCCAGACTTGATTTCAGCTCAACTTATTTGCATATTCATTTGTTCCTTTAGCAAAACGTTTGTTAAAATGCAAAGTCCGAGACCCGGAGTGACACCACGTCGACTGCTGTTTTGATAAGATTGATGAGGCGCCTGACTCGCCACCGTCTAGTTAACAGGAGCTGTTAAGGATTTAGCTTTTCCTTTTCCCTCCTTGAGCGATTTAGCACTTTAAATAAATAAAATGCAATATCTGCCAATTAGACTGCTCCTGGTGGGGGTTTACAATTAAATCAGTATACAGGCTTGTTTTAGTGGCTGGGAATAGGGGATTGTTGTTATTTTTAAGTAAACCTGTCTGCCCATTAAAAGACATCTAGATATTAAGGTTAAAACTGGGCAAAATTAGGCTGAAAGGTTTTTTCAAGGTTACACATAACCATTGTTTAAACGGAATTTCGGTAACTATTTCAACGTGAAGCAGGTCCTAACATCAGGTTGAAATATAGTAGATGACACTTGTACTGTCTAAATAAGGATCGTATACAACTAAAACTCAGTCGCTGCTGCCCCATCTCTCGTCCTAAAGATTCCTCTGTTTGTCACCAGTTTCATACTTGAGCTTGTATTTTTTGCTGGCCTGCTCTGTGTAGCAGGTGCTTCTCTCTCTTCCTCTTCTTAGCGGAGATACGGTGGGTTGAGATCAGGGGCGGGATGTTGTCTTGCACTTATTGCATATTACCGTGGTTTGTTGTACATCGGATCTTTAGTAACCAAACCCCTGTCACGCTACGGAAGTCGCTCCCCTTCTTGGAACCAACTGCTCCACCGTGGAGCCGGTAACAGTGTTACTTTTGCTTTCAGCCAGTTGTTGATGCTGCTAATATTGCAAATATTGCCATTAGCATGATAAGAATAAGAAAATTATAATGATATTTTGGCGACCGATATGATGTGGCGCATCCCTAGTCGAGATGGAAACCACAACAGAACCTTCAAGCGTGATGAAGTCTTGCTCCAGTCTTTGGTTTCATTGGGTGATGTGAAACGATGGCTGCCTAAACCACTGACGCATGGCTAAAGTTCCCAAGTATTCATCCGCAGGCCACGGGCATGTTGTGAAGTTTGTTTTTCGAAAAGGATTCGGCTACCAAGCTGAATCGTTGCTACACCTCAAGTTCAAAAAGTGCATGCAAATGTCTGTAGGTGTATGGACAAAAAGGTATTTGTTGCTACAACTGGTTTTAATAAGTACCCTTAATGCTATCTTACTTAAGTATCCATATGCTCTTTTCTTTTCGCTCTTGATTGTGTGCCGGCTTTCTAAAGATTATTATAGCTACTAGAGCCCCGCAAATACATCGGCAGGCCAATATTGGCTCATTTCAGTTATCACGGTAAGAAGTTGCAGGGCAGTAAACTACAGAAATATAGGTTCTATAGGCTGCAATTTATTATGTATAATCGACCATCCTTATTCAAGTTTATGATACTATGCGTTTTTAATAATTCAGTTCTGCAAAGGTGCTGTTCAAAATGTACTATTATCTTATATTTACCGTTTCTTGCTTTGATGTAAAGTTTATTGATCAAACGTGAAACGAACGAAACCCGTATAGTTTCTCCACAACAGAGCTAAAAACACTATTTCTGCCGAGTGCCGCTGGAAGCATCGTGTTTGGCAATTTACTGGCTAAGCGATGATTGTTGAGAACATACGGATCAATGGCTCACGAGTGGATTACGGTGCAGGAGCGGTTGTTTGAGAGGCTCGTCTGGACATTGTGATCCTAACCCGTTTTCAAGTCACTCCGGGGCCTCTCAACGGTTTGGCGGTATGGCTTTAGGTGAGGATTTGTGCAAAGCCTGCGGTGAAAAGACGGGTCTCAAAAGTAATGAGCTGCACGGGTTCGCCCTCTACCAGCCGTGTCCAAAAAAAAAACCTCGGCCATTATCTCAGAACATAAGGAAGCGTGTTCTCCTACGCCATCAAATTTCATTTCTTAAGTGGCTTATTTAACCAGCTCCATTTCATCCAAAAAAACCAACCTAAAAGTGCAATTTGTTATCGATTAGCCCTGTTATATTTCTGTGTCAAGAAAACGCCAGAAGATACGTCCTATTAGTTCAGAAGGACTTCACTAAAAATATCAGAAGTTATGTAGGCGATGAACATAAACAGAGAGGGTGTTTATTCAGGATAAAACTTCTTGTTCTCTGAAATGTGGTTCTGTGTCTCATTTCTCCCTATTGTCCGTCCTCCTCCGTATCTGTGTCCAGCTGATAAAGGCAGCAGCAGCAGCAGTGTGGTGAAGCAGGGTGCGATGGAGCAGCGTGAGGGGCCCCGGGGCCGATGGACACCCTGCCACGTCGAGCTGACACCCTGCGAGCTCCGGCTGTACACTCTGGACAGCAGCGCCAACCGCCAGCTGGGCACCGCCTACTCTCTGTCTCACTGCCAGAGCGTCATGTTACCGGCACCCAGCACCCAGCCAGGCCAGATCACCCAGCCCGCCGATCAACGCACGCTCCAGGCTTTGTTCTTCAATAGCACGCGTCTCCAGCTGAGGGCGGCCAACCAACGGGAGGCCACGGAGTGGAGGCGTCTGATGTGGGAGAAGGTGCAGGCAGCCAGAAATGGGAGGCAGGAGAACCGCCAGCGTAAGACCGGAGCGGAGAGGCTACAGGTTGCCAGGTTTCCGGCACCCATGTCGCCCTCTCCCTTGGGGCTCGACACCAGGCCCGATGGCGAAGGCGACACCCCCACCTCGGCGGACGCATCGCTCTCTCTCCGGCCTAATTCTGGCATCCTGAGCAGACCCACCACCCTGCCTCTGTTCACCCAGCGCTGCCAGGAGGTCCTCAAAGCCGGTCTGCTCCACCAGCTGATGGATCAGAACAACTGGCGGGCCTTCACCTTCGTCCTGACCAGATCTGCTCTCCGGGCCTTCCCCACCGAGGGCCGTGGGTCTGTGTCCCAGCCCGTCCTCCAATACTCCCTGGCCTCGTGCTTAACCGTGCAGCACGATCAGGATCCGCAGAACGGAGAGCCCTGGACGGATAGAGGGGACTGCTTCCAGGTCATTTTCCCCAAAGCGGCGGTCAGACTTCGGGCAGACGATCAGCTCAAGGCCCAGGAATGGGTGGAGGCTCTGCGGGAGACGGTCGGAGCGCAGAGGCCTGCCAAAGAAGAAGCGGGGGAATCGGGAGAAGGCGCTCCGGGCCTCCAGGGAGTGCTGTTGAGATCAAAACCATCCAGGGATAGCAGACAGCGGGAAGCCCAGAGAGCCAAGCGGCAGTCAGTCACCACCAGTTTCCTCAGTATTCTCACCTGTCTCGCTGTGGAGAAGGGGCTCACTGCTCAGAGCTTCAGGTGTGCAGGTAAATGACCTACACACACACACACACACACACACACACTCCCTCAAACTGTTGTATAAGAAGGTTACATAGCAATGAGAGTCATTAAATGTTGGCCATGTGTTTCCCTATTTTCCTCTTTTCTTTTAGCCTAATTAGATCGTGTGCACTTTCGTCACGTTTCCAACACAAATTTGCCCCCAAAGGTTAGACATTTCGAAATGGCATCCACAAACCCAAGACTCCTCACCTAACTGGCTCCCAAGACAGGGCATTAAAGGCATACAGATACACGCTCACGCTGGGTTTGTTTATTTGAGTCGGAAACCGAGTTCAACAATAGCTCCACCCTCAAATGCCGCTGTTCGGACACGCGGCCCTCTTGCGTAGTACCTTCATCAAGAAGTTACGGCTGCTCACCGCCATCGTCGCGAAATAAGATTAGAGCCCGTTTTAACGGGAAACGGGAAAAGTGGGAGTATAACGTTTAGTCGGGCAACTGAAGGATGCGCGGCCAGCAGCGCAGGTCACAGAGAAGTAAGAAGAGCGCCTGCGGTGGTAAATGGTTTTTTTTCCGCGCAGACGTTAGCGAGGTATTTCATGTCATACGTAGCCCGAGTGCCTGTAACGCGTCACATCATCTCCCTCTCCAATAGAATCGAAGACGATGTGGGGCACCCCCGTAGCTTAGGGCTTAAGTCTCCGACCGCGACCCGCAAAGTGGAGTCCGTTAGTTCAGACTGAATCCATTTCTTCCCCCGTTCGTAGTCCGTGCTGCTGAAACGAAACGATTCTGAACTTGTTATCCGTTAAAAATCCCTATTACCGACTGGCAGGGGTTCGTACTTGTTCACATTCCAAAATAGAACAAAAGATATCAATTCGGGGCAGAATTACTGGGCAAAATACGAGAAAGTGAAAGCAAATCCACGCTACCGTAACACTACGAAGCATACACTATACACTAATCTTCGTACTGTACTTTCAGCAGATAGAATGCACATTACCATTTTGTTACGTAAAGAAATGATACACGACGTGCGCCACGGGACATACAGCGGGGCAAGAGAGTATTTAGTCAGCCACCAATTGTGCACGTTCTCCCACTCCCAAAAGATGAGAGAGGCCTGTAATTTTCATCATAGGTACGCTTCAACTATGAGAGACAGAATGAGGAAAATCACATTGTCTGATTTTTAAAGAATTTATTCGCAAATTATGGTGAATTATGAAAATAAGTATTTGGTCAATAACAAAAGTTCATCTCAATACTTTGTTATATACCCTTTGTTGGCAATGACAGAGGTCAAACGTTTTCTGTAACGTTTTGAGTTTTTACCAAAAAAGTTCTATTTTGGTTGCTCTCTAGCAAACTTCAGAAGGGGCCTGGACATGTCCTGGCTTAAGCAGGGGGACACGTCTGGCACTGCAGGATCTGAGTCCCCGGCGGCGCAGCGCGTTACTGATGGTAGCCTTTGTTACTTTGGTCCCAGCTCTCTGCAGGTCAGTCACTGGGTTCCCCCGTGTGGTCCTGGGATTTTTGCTCACCGTTTTTGTGACCATTTTGACCCCACGGGGTGAGATCTTGCGTGGAGCCCCAGATCCAGGGAGATTATCAGCGGTCTTGTATGTCTTCCATTTTCTAATAATTGCTCCCACAGTTTGAGTTCTTCCCACCAAGCCGCTTCCCTATTGCAGATTCAGTCTTCCCAGCCCGGTGCAGGTCTACAATTTAGTTTCTGGTGTCCTTTGGCAGCTCTTTGGTCTCGGCCATAGTGAAGTTTGGAGTCGGACTGTTTAAAGGTTGTGGACAGCTGTCTTTCATACTGATAACGAGTTCAAATAGGTGCCATTAATACAGGTAACGAGCGGAGGACAGAGGAGCCTCTTAAAGAACAAGTTACAGGTCGGTGAAAGCCAGAAATTATGCTTTTTTTGTAGGTGACCAAATACTTATTTTCCACCATAATTTGCGAATAAATTCTTTAAAAATCAGACAATGTGATTTTCCTCATTCTGTCTCTCATAGTTGAAGCGTACCTATGATGAAAATTACAGGCCCCTCTCCTCTTTTTAAGTGGGAGAACGTGCACAATTGGTGGCTGACTAAATACTCTTTCGCCCCGCTGTACATAGGACGATTGGTTTTAAAAAAATGCTTTCCAACCAAGTTATATTTACGCAAAATGTCGATTTACCCGGTGTAATGGCATTTGTGTTGCTACTTTTACTGAATTCTTTTTCCACCACTGGCTCTAATAATAGTTTTCTCTGCTTCGTGCTCGAAACCTAATGAAGACGTCTCTGACCGCAAACGTCCCTGCGTTTAAAGATCCCCTTCAGACATGCTTGCCTACCGAAAAAGTCAAAGCACCTTGTTAAAGTTTCTTCTAAATGGCACCTGCTCATTGAAAAATCCAGAATCTAGGAATCCTACGAATCTGCGGATATTTCTTCCATTGAGGGGTTTAGCTGCTGCTCACCAGATGTCAATCGTGCATCGTTCTGGACGGTGAAGCTCCAACCTCACCGTCAAGGAACGAGAAGAAAAACATGTCCTCCTATTTGTGTTTTTCAGTATTTATTCTTCACCCGTTTTCATTGCGCGAACCGTCACGGCCCCCCTCCCTCTTTGTTATCACTCCTGTTAGTCTCCATACCAGCCTCTTGGACAGCCCCCCAAATGGCAGGCGATGCTTTTTACTTTTTTTGCCTGGGCGTGAAACATGGGCTTCCTCCCTCTCTTTTGGGAGGGCTTTGTATAGTCACCGCTCACCTACCTCCCTTTTAATTTGTAACAACTGGCTTATTAATGCAGGGCTGTTTTGAAAGGCCAGCCGAAGCGGGAACAAGGACAGAGGCCGTCCGGGGCCAACTGATGATAATTGGTAGGCTTAAAGCGCAGGAGGAGAGTAAAAATGGATGAATGAATGAGACTGAATGAAAGCGGCCTTGTGGACGCTGCAGTGGTCAGGCTTGATCGTGGGTTGTTTGAAGGGTTTCTGGGTAGAGCTGGATGTTAGGGACAGCTGGATACGTCCATTTTCTATACCGAGCACACCTCTGCTCACTCAATCCATTTATTCCCCTCCTTTTCCTCCCTTTTTTTCCCTTTTTCCTTTCACCAGTTCATTCACACTCACAGCCTTTCCCGCTTTTTGTCTTCCTTTCTCCCTCTGTCCACCCACCTCATTTACTTGACTGTATCCTTTCTTAGTCTCCCGCTGTGTTACTTGAAAACAGTCTTTTACACCATTTCAGTTCGAGGCTTTAAAATCGCATTTGCATCGCACTTGTTAGACGTCTGGTGTTTTTACCGGTTTCTAGTTTTGATTTTCACGTTTATTTCCAGTTGGGAAAATGGCCCTTAAAATTCACACTGTTTTTCCACGCGCTGCCGTGCCCGGGCTCTCACCTCTCCTCGGTAGCGTGCCAGCTCCTTTTTATTGAGATGTGGCCAATTTTTGGTACCACCCTCCAATTATTCTGCGCTAAACAAATAGACGTGGCCTCTGGCAGACTGTCAGAGGACGAACTGGTTAAGAGGAGGGGAGGCAGAGGATTGCAAGTAGAGTTATACAGCTGTTATTCATTGCTGATTGGTCAGTCAAAAGTATCAACTGCGTCGTTTCTCTGTTTGATATCATTGTAAATTGAAGATATTTTGGTGCTGGGCTGTTTGGTCAGACATCACCTTGAGTTTTATAGACTAAACATTTAGGCTAATGGAAAATAATCAACATATTAATCGGCGACAGAAACAAGCTGTACTGTGTGTTGGCGAGCAGTTTTTTTTAAAGATGCGCGTCTTCAGTGGGAACCAATGGGCTCCGGGCTGAGTGCCACAGAGGGAAGGGAAGTCAAAGTGCTCAGATACAGCCTTAGGTGTGTATCGCCTTCTTTTTCTGCCAGGCTTTGTTCAGCTCAAACCAACCAGAGTTGAGTGCTGAAACCATTTAGTCGATTAATCAATTAGTTGAGCGTTGGTTTTCGGTCTTTTGGTGGAGTTTGCGTCGGCCTTGTTCTTTCGCTTGGGTCAGGAGTAAGTAGATCTAGACTTGTTAATTTGGCCGTAGTCGTCTATTAGCGATGACCATTTGCAGAATCGGACTATTTCGCAAAGGTCGGCGCGGGCCGGCAGTTTAGGCACGAACCGAAAACCGTCTGACCCGTACACCTGGACGTCTACGGTAAACACTCGAACTCTAAACCCCATGAGCCTAAGTCATCAAAAGCATTCACCTTCTGTTGTTTCCCTGAATGCATATCCGATTGTTCATAAACGAAGCAACTAATCTAGACGGCTTAACGGAGGCGACCGCGGCGCCAAACGCTACTTTACTTTCCACTTTCCCGATTTGTCTTGGAACTCGTTTCAAGTCTTCCCCTTTGCATCCGCGTGATACGTCCATCCATAAATGGAGCGATGGGTTACTTAACATAAGAACGTAAAATGTATTCAACTAATTACACATGGGAATTGCTTCGTTTATGATTCCTTTTGAAGGAAACGGTTAGTGTTTGTTTGAAGACTGGGACTCCTCATCTCACACACACACACACACACACACACACACACACACACACAGGCGCGCACACACGGTGCGTCCTCAGGTTTGGTGACCCCTGTCGTTGCACTGGAGCACATTCTCAGGCTCCCGACAGACCATGTGAATCAGTTGGATTGGGGGGGTGCTTTGGGTGAAGTGGGAATCAGTAGATATGAGAGAATAGTGGAAGTAGGAGGTGGGCTCACATCAAAAGATAGACAGTCTCTCTCGAACTCACACACACACACACACACACACACACACACACAGTCACTCACTGTCTTACACATAGTACTCTCCATTTGTGCACATTTTTATTCGAGTGTTTGGTCGGTGCGAACGCGACACATCAAAGCTAAGGCTTCTCTTGTTTTTTCAGTTTTAATTCACACACACGTACATAACGCGCGCACACACACTGCGTCCTCTCAGAGGTGTGGTGGTTTAAAACCAGCGGCGGGCAGATGAAAGCGTTAGCCCCTTTTTGCCCTGATGTCATCTCTCTCTCTCTCTCGCTCTCTCTCTCTCACTTTCTGTATCTCTCCGTCTCTCTAGCTCTGTCTCTCTCCACCGTGGGCAGGTCAACGTGACCCTCTCTCACTACAGAGAGCCGCGGTACAATCGGTAGACCTTTTGAGCTACGTTTGAATTCCCATTCATCTTTCCCTCTGTCCCTCTTTGTCTTCGGCCCAGAAAGACCCATAAAAGATCAGAGACGAGTAGAAAAAGCAGTTGTTACTCTGTGGTGATAATGGAGGAAATAGTAAGCAGCAGAAAGTATTAATAGTTACTTTTATTAACATAACATAAGTATATATAGTTTGCATGCTTATATTCTTTATTTACTATCTACTTATTTACATTTACGAATTCAACAATGCAGTTGTTGGAAATGTGTAAACGCAATTATATGTTTATTTTTGGGGTCATACTTAGAGACGGTGTTGTACTGGACCACATTATATTGAGAAAAGCGTTAATCATTGTTTTGGTCCCTCCCATTTACATACTTGAGGGGGGGGGGGGGCAGATTATTAGAAACACTTCTGAACATAATGCAGTCCAGCGCTACAACACCACCACTAACTAAGACCTCTATAATAAACATATAATTGAATTAACACGTCTATGACAGTGTCAAAAAACCTGAACATCATAAATCAAAAAAGCAGACTTAATGGCCCAACAGTTCTCTCTCTCTCTCTATATATATATATATATATATACTTTGTAAACATACCTTCTTACAGTGTATATACTTTATTTACTACAGCCCTACACATAATGTTAGTTATCTGTATGAGCCTTCTGTTTGGTTCTCTGTTTTGAGGATGTTGCGCTGCTCGTTGAGGTTTTGGTCAGGATTGGGTCGGCACCAGACGTATGTGTTATTTTATCCTTTGTCTTCCGTCGTCCCACGTGCATTATCCGCTAAGGCTTTACTGTGGAACGTAGACTTCCTCAGCTTCGGTAGAAGTACATTTACCTCTGTGTGGGTGTGTTTTTTTTCTTTTCCTTATGATATAGAATTTGAGTTTAAGGTTAAGGGTTGTTATTTAGTTTGCAAATGTTTTCAGCCTACGTACGTACGTGTCTTTGTTCCTCTGGTCCCAACAGCAGCAGGCCAAAATCGAGGCCACAGTTGGCCAGAAAGCCGGCCTGGCGGTCAGCTCTTTCCTCGAAGTGACACAGTGTTTCTCCGACTGTTGACCGTCCCCTCTGCCTGCTGGCTCCCACCCAGAGGGCTGTGGTTTTTTTGAAAGAGCATCCACCCCAACAAGAGCATGAGCTCACTGCTGAAATTAGCCTAAATCTGAGTTACACGTCGTACGTATTCCATCACAAAAAGATAAGACGTTGTCGTTGTCGTCGTCGTCGTCGTCGTCGTCGTCGTCTTTTTTTCCCCATTTTGTCCACGAGCAGTCATTTCAAGCAAAGGCAAAGCAAATATCCTTTGTTTAAACGCTGGGAAGCGTTGAATATGGAGGCTGATGATTTATAGATTACTGCCACGTTTGGCACACAGCTCTTCAATAAAGCGTTGTAGGGCTACGGCGGCGGCAGAAAGTATTTGAGTCAAAATACGATCGCAACAGCCAGACCACACCTGGAGGTGGTCTGACTCCCACTGCGTTCAAATGTGTGACGGGTAGAACTTTAGCCACATTTTTTCTCACAAGAAAATGGTTTAAGTTAGAAGGCCGCAAAACTCAAGCTGCCCTTTAGAAAAAGCAAAAGAAAAGCAGAGCCCATAGAGCAGCATAGCTCTGCGAGGTTCTCGAGGGGCCGATGCTCGTGCGGCTGACGGGGGTCGCTCGGTTGGCACCGGTGCCGGAAAGCTTCTCCGGCACTGTAGCGGCCCCTCAAGCGTACCGTGCGCGCAGTGGCTTCCCCTCGACGGTGGGTGACCACGTTAATTGACAAGTCTGCCAGCCCCACCTCCCTAATTTGCACAGTGAGCTTTGAGATAAAGATCAGGTGTGAGTGCAAAGGCAGGTGATCCGCTGGCAACACGAGGGGGACATTTTACAGGTGTTAGTGTTTTTAAACTGTTACTACCACTACGGTGTCTATTGACCTACCGATCGACATTAAAAGCAATACCGATATCGGCTGACCCGACCCAACCCAGCAACCAGTCCAATGGATGGGAAAAACTGCAAAACTAAGACCCAAGTCGCGATAAACCGGAACCGTTACGGTTTTGAACCGCCGGTTGTACACCTCAAGTCATTTTAAGACGTCGCTTAACCTGACATTTTACATGCCAAAGGAAATAAATCAACAGGTTAATGGATTGTTACCTACAACCATGGTTCAGTCTGTGAGGCTGACTGGTGCGCCAACATGACTCCCCAACCATTGTCTGTCTTTTTCGGTTGTCAGACTCTCGTCGGTGATAGAAAAGTAGCTGGACTAATTTCTCTTTATTGTCTTGCCTTCATCTGTCCTCGTTTGATCTCACTCTCCTTCTCTTTCCCGCAGTTCCTCCGTTCCTCTCATCTCTCGAAGATTACTCATTCTGTCTATTTAAATTTTTTTCTATTTCCCCTTTTTCAGTCCGCGTTGTTTCTTGCGCCGAAGCAGCGCTAACAAACAGGCCGACACACGTCTCTCTTCCTCTGTCGTCCCCCCACCCCCCCCCCCTCCCCCTAGTAGCTTTCCACGCATGCCTCTGTTTTCCAAAACCGAGATAACAATCTTCCGTTTCTTTTCTTCGCTACCTCTCTTCATTTGCTGTTTTCCTCCAGGCCCCACGTCCTCTGAGATTGTGTGGATAAAGGACACCTGTTGCAGTACTGCTCAACTGTTTGCGTGTGTGCGCGTGTGATCATAGGCCAGGTCCAGGTGTTTGGGTGAAGAATGAACTTTTAAAGGGTCTAGAAGACAAAGCAGACAGCGGGGCAGACATCAGGCTGAACGGAGCTGAGGATCTTTTAGGTCTACAAAAGACTTTTGGTTTTTTTGAAGTCTGACGTGTTGTGACTGCCGGAAGAAGCAAGGCTGTTATCTGAGGGATTGCATCGGATGACTTTGGCAGGTAGCGTTTTGGCAAACTGTGGATAATAATATTAGAAGATGAAGATGAAAACTAATTTCAAACTATCAGTAAACTATTGCGATTGTGTGGTCAATGTAGGAAGGATTTCACCCCATAAAACCAAAGTTTAGGTAATTGCTATTTCCTGCATCTCCAGCACATCGCGAAGAGATTGCTCATCGGGAAACCGGTCACGGTAGTCAAACGTAACCTCATTTAAGCACCAGCGCCTCGAGAACACCACATTTAGTTTTGTGGATAGGGACCTCAGATATAAAGATAGAACTTTAACCGCAAAAACACAGCATGCAGAGACTTAAGGACTTAAATATAGTTTTGGATCACTAATATCGGTGACTCGGAGCCGTTCCTAAAAGCCACACTCGAAGGTGGAGCGAACAGCCGTCCAACGAGCACTTTTCTAGAAGCGCCCTGACGCCTCAGGTTTCTTTTACTTACATAGCTGTTATTCCTGTTCACCTCTGGCATATTTTTAGCATATTGTTGCAACTTAAAGGACCGTGGCGTGGAAAAAGGTTTGTGCCCGAGTGGCGTCTGCAGGCTACAGGGCCTATCGCCGGGCCGTTTGTAGCTTTCGACGAGCTCGACCAATCAAACGGAAGTCCTGCTCCGAGACGGGATGGTGTCGAGCACACTGCCGCTCACGAAGAAACGCATTTTGACATTTCAGCATCGGAGCTCACCGTTTTCACGTTCGGTCCAGCTCCCGATTATTTTTTTTTTTTTTTTTGCACGATGTGCATGTTTGAATAGGTTGGAAGTTGCACTCTTGATTAGACTTTAATTCTCTAATCTAATCAGGGCCAGAAAATCGGTTGTCACGGTTTATTTTTGATTTTTTTTTTTGTCCAGTTTACACGGGTCACGCTACAACATATTACCACATTGGGGCCAGAGTTCCTTTGAAACTTAGACTACGTCGTTCATTATCTGCAGGTTTTCTCGGCTGGATTAGTGCGGTATTCAGCGAAGGGCAATAAACTGACACACATTAACGCCAAGTTATTCGCTCTATAACCTTTGAGCCGTTTACACGGGTCTCTTTTATCGAGGCCGTCGTTTTACGACATGCTGGTCGTCCACCGAGTCAGAGATAATTCATAGGCGTTCCACGTGAAGATACGGTTGGTTTTTTTGGTCGTTAACCGATTAGAAGTCGTTTCCTCATAAATACAGAGACTTCGTATCATATGTGTGTTTCATTAATCAGGTGTAAACACACACACACGCTTACCCGATGACTTTGTCCTTAGGTTGTCAGCGTCCAGTTGGCCTTTCCAGAGGGAAGGCAAAGGTCTGCTACTACAGCGGCTGGTACTACTGCCAGAGCTGCCATCAGGACAACTCTTTCCTCATTCCAGCACGCCTGCTGCACAACTGGGACACCAGCAAGCACAAGGTGGGACAGCACACGCACAACCATATGAAAGCGCCCACCCTCTCAGTATGCTCACTGCACCAGCTCTGAAGTATGCGGTTTGTCATTCTGAGCCTCAGCAGGGTATCGTCGGGAACATTAGGACACCACTGAAGAGCCACCGTTTTCCAGGAAATTCAAGTCCGAATTTCAGGTGGTCTTCAAGTCGGCCCCCTTCTTAACAAATTCTAGTCAATCTGGATCACATTTTCTAAAGTCGTATTTTCTTCAAATCAAACATAGTTTCAGTGGATTAGATAAACAAATCACCGAAGGAATGTATGCGTTCACTTCACAGCCCTGCAGAAAAAGAAAAACAGAAGGCAGCCCCCTCACTCATTTGAACGGAGACAGCCCGGCGGGAACGCGGCGGGGGTGCCCGCGTAGAGGGCCCCGGCAAAAAGGTTCAAGCTCAACTTTTGCCGCAACGTCACAGGAAATACATGCAAGCGCACGTGCTTCCTGTATTGTATTTCATTTCTCGGCGGTATCTGAAACAACGCAGGGTTGTTTTGTTTTCATTTTTCACGATTCGTACGCAGACCGACGCAGGCGAGAGGAAGTAGTTTTAACTTTTCAGGAAACGGTTCACGAATTTGCGCTCTTCCTAGAGTCGGACGTAAAGAAAATCAGCCTACCAGCACCTCTAAAGCTCACTAATTAACACGTTGCGTCTCATCAGGCCTTACCATCGCAGAACGTGCACCTCGGTGGGTATTATCGGTGCAAACTCTGACGTGCTCCTCCAGGTGTCCGAACAGGCCAAGGAGTTCCTGGAGTTTGTGTACGAGGAGCCCCTGCTGGACGTCCAGCAGCTCAACCCTCGTCTGTACGAGCACTGCGAGCCTCTCGGCACCGTGCTGCGCCTCCGTCAGCAGCTCCAGTCGCTGCGGGCCTACCTGTTCAGCTGCCGAGCGTCCGTCGCCGAGGACCTCAGACGAAGGTAGATATATAAATATCCAAAGTCCAATGTAACAAAAGTAGGACGATGGGAGGAATAGAATTGAGCAATATTGAGGCACTTTACACACACATTTTACACGTTTACAGATTATACTTATTCACTTACACAGAGCTTTGTAAAGAAACGAATGTCGAGACAAATGCTGTAAAATCTACTCTAAAACAAGCGGGTCCATTGCAACGGGCTAATGCGATTGGGTGCGACGTGATCTGACCTTTTTGATTTCTACTTAAAAGCTGTTCCGCAGCTTCTGAACACCAGAGATGTTATGTCTGTTTGTTGAAGGAAGGTCAGCAGATTATAATTATTATAGAGACAAAACGAACGACCCAATGAGGCGGGGCAGAGGCGGGACGCGATTGGGACCTTGTTTACGGCCGGTCGGCGAGAGTCGGGTCCCGCAGTAGCCTATTTGGGCGGATGCGGCAATCTCAAAGACCAAGCCTTTAATTACAGCAAACGGAAAAGCAAATGATGACATTTTAAATTGTGAGCTAAATAAGACAAGGCCAGCGTTGCTATCGGGCCTATACTTGATTCTTTATATGTCGCATCGTACTATTTTTCTGGCATTTGTGCCGCGCGCGCGTTGGCGATACCCTTCGCAGTTAGGACAAGTAAAGATGTCGTTACCCTAAACATTAGAGACAAACGCCCAAGTGTCAAACGTGTCTACGCCTGGTACGATTCGGGACATTTGTCGTCACACCTCTCGCCGCTCGTGTCGACAATAGAAGGTGGCCCAAATGCTACAAAATCTTTAAAGGAAAGGGCAACTTCAATTAATATCAACTCGAGATGCTTAAACTGTAAAATGGGATCGGTCAAACTGTCGTTATTAAAAAAATGTTGTTGTTTTTTCTCGGGCTTCGAAACCCCACATTAGTCCCACCCTGTTGCTGTTTGCAGGTCGCTGTTCTTTATCAGTAGCTGCTAAGGTGTCAGTAGGCGGTTGCTGTGAAAAAGTACGTTTTTTTTTTAATTTTATTCCTTTTCTTTCACGCACTAAGGGGCATTATTCTCGGTTTTTGGAGGAATCGTATTAGCACCGAGTTCCGTCAAGGTCCGGTTCCCGGCTGGAGGTTTCTGCAAGTTTTTCCTCGCCACTTTCGCCGAGCGCTCGCTCACGATGGGGATTGTCGGGGCTCTGTAAAAAATATTATAAAGAGTACGGTCTAGACCTTTTCTATAGGAAAAGCGCGGGGAGACGACTTGCGTTACGAATTGGCGCGAAAAAAATAAACGAAAGAAAATTGAAAGGAAAAGTGCGTAAGCATCGGAACGTTTGAGGTGGCTGCGTGCGTTTATTCGCAGGCGCCCGTGAAGGCGCGCTAGGCGGTTGGGGCGGCGGTAGAAGAAGTCGCGATCGGAGGAGGCGGCAGTAGCAACGCTCGTAGCGACAAGAGCAGCTGCGAACGTAGCACTTACTTCCGGACGGCAACCTCGTTCACCTCGGGCGCGTAAATGACGGTCGACCGTTAAATCATTTAAACATTAACGCCACAAACGTACAGCATCCAAAAAGTTGCATCAACACTTTTTTGACACTGCGTCAACACAAGTTGAACGTTGTACGTTTGGCCAAGATAAGATTTGGTTTTGGTTTGCATTAGGGTTGTAATGCGTTTAGTTTATCCACTCCCCGCACACCCACCCACCCACAGGACGACGCGCACTTCCTCAGGTCAGCCGAAAGGTGCGTCCGTTGGCCCGGAAAGAGCACCGCGGAATTAAACGCTAGTCTGTCTGGTACAAATATTGTCCCGCGTATCTTGCGTTTGCAATCTAATCCTAATGTCATTTAAAAACCGGCCTTCACAGCGGGTATCGGGAGCCGGGTTCGCTTACAAAAAAGGACTGCGAATTTAAGCTTCAAGTACATTTTATTTACAGAGGCCAACGTCACAACTTTGCCTCGAGGGGCTCGACAATCTGCGCAGCGTACGGAAACCCCCCCCGAAAAACCTTTTACGTTTTTTTGCTCCCCTCCTCGGGAAGAGCAACCGAGGAGGCAGAGCAGACCGACGTAGTAAAGTCGACGTACGTACGCACGCGAACGAATTCGCTTACAGTTTGCCGAGGCGCGGGAATTTGAACCCGACGCCAATTTAGTCTCGACATTAAACGCACGACGCCGTTCGCCGACGTTCCTAGCGGCTCCCCCGACGGCGTCGTCTAAAGGTCGGCCCGTGGTTTTTGCGCCACAAACGCGTCCAATGCAAAAGACCGTACGGCGTCTACAGCCGACCCCGCTGGAAATAAAGGGCAAGTGTTTCCGCAGCACGTTTGCGCAAATGTACTTTACGACCAGTCGCTGCGCAAGTAGAATGTTACGTTCAATTCAATTCAATTCAATTCAATTTTATTTATATAACCCAGTATCACAAATCACATTTGCCTCAAAGGGCTTCGCAATCCGTAACGTACGACACCCTCTGTCCTTAGACCCTCGATTCGATTAAGGAAAAACGACCCAAAAAACACGCAATAGATGTCGTAAGTACAGAATAGATTTATAGCATCCAAACTCTAACATATACAGCCACGATGGCAAAATAGTTGTGTGTGTGTATATATATATATATATATATATATATTATTATGTTAGAAATGTTTAGGCGGTAAAACACAAGGGAAGACGACGGGTCCAGACGGACAACCGAGCAGCTCCAGGCGGAGCCCAACGAGCAGGACCCGAGCCACTCGTCCCCTGCGCCGTAGACACGGCAACACTGCCCCAGCGGGTCGCCATAGTCACCGATCCAGATCCACGTCCGGACACCGAAATACCTGCCGAAAGGGACAGAGGTGCATCACGGGAAGTCCCCCGACGGTCTACGGGACGGTTGGGGACTCTCCCGAGCCAGTACAATAACTTCAGTTTTGTCCGAGTTTAACATCAGCAAATTTCCGGTGACTAACTTTGGTGCGATAAACAAACTGAGACGGGTCTGATGGATGGGATTTAAACCAGCTTAACGCGGTTGCTTTAATTCCAATTAAGCGTTTCAATCTCTGTAATAGAATTTGATGGTCAGTGGTATCGAACGCAGCACTGAGATCTAGCAAGACAAGTACAGAGACAGGTCCATTGTGTGATGCAATTAAAAGGTCATTTGTAATTTTCCCCAGCGCTCTAAAACCTGACCGGAAATCGTCAAATCTACTATTGTTATTTAGAAAGTCACATCACTGATTAGCAACAGTTTGAGATAAAGGGAAGGTCAGATATAGGTCTATAGTCTACTTTAAAAGACATACTAACTAACGGTAGAACATGTACATTTTAACTGCGGCACATTTAAGCAGTCTTTTGTTTTTGGACGACGAAAAGCGGAGGGTCGGCGAATCTCCTCGGCGTGACCCGCTTCACAGCAAATGACGCCTTTCATCTTTTGCTCGCGTGTCTTTTCACAGGATCTTCCCCAGGGAATACCTGCTACAGCACATTCACCTGTACTCCATGGCCGACCTGCAGCAGGTAAGCGCAGCAGCACAGCAGCAGACGGTAGCTAGGCCGATAATTTGGCTCGTTTAGCTAGCGTCAAAACTATGAAAAAACCTTTAACGCCGCCCGATTTGTCTCATCAAATTGCAAACTCTCGCGTCTCTACCAGCGCGCCCGCTCTGCTTTGGTCGTGGTCACGAGAGGCGTTGACCTCGGAGATGTGTTCAGTTTAAAAAAAAGTAAATAAATAAAAAAAAGAAGGAAACACATCCCGGCCTCTCGGCGTCTAGCCAATGACTGAAAAGTTCTTTTGTTTGTCATTATGTTCATTGTGTTTCTTCACCCCTCTCTGACTCTCGCGGCGAAAGAGATTGGGCCCCCCCCTCCTCCTCCTCCTCCACTCCCACACCGCGCGTCTCTCCGCCTCACTAATTGGTGGCATTGGGAATCGACGGGCAGAAAAACAAAGCGCGACATCCCCTCGGCCTCCGCTCTCTCTTTCCCCGCTAAACTCTGCGATTTACTCGTAAACCCCACAGCGCCGATGTAGCGCTAATTTGAACAATACGTGTCTTTGATAGCCTGCACAGCCCCCCCCTTCCCTTTGGAGATTCTCAAGCACTCTGCCTCTTAATTGGTTTTCCATACGAACAAGCGCGTTTCTTTCGATTCACCTCCCGAATAAAACGACGCTCTTAAATCAACGTGGCTTTTGTCGTTCCAGCTCAGGGGTCGGCGGAGGCTAAACCCCGGGCCGCGCCGGTCTAGTCGTCTCCCGACAAATAGCCTCCACCCACATCCCCTATTAGGAACCGGTTCGTTTGGAGAAACCATACGTGTTTGTGTAAGGCCACTGTGCCAGGCATCCCTCTCCACTCTCCACTTGTCCAGACCCCCAGAGGCCTCTTAAGTAAATGGTAATGAGCGATACGAGAAGGTCAAACGGGACGGCACGTATTTAAAGTTTGTTGATTAATCTATCAAGAACCAGTCCAAAAGGCATCCTCCCGCCTCGTACAACTTCTCGTCCGGCAGGTTAATCAAACGTTTGAGGACCCCCCGATAAGAGAATACGCTGACAACCTACATACTTCCAAGTCTTCTCTGTCTGTGCGCGTGTGTGTGAGAGAGAAGAGAGGAGAGGGGAGGGGAGGGGAGGCGAGCGGCTGTTTAACAGCAGTTTTAGGGGATTAGGAGCACAAAGACTCTGCGTGGAGCAGAGAAAGAGGTTGAACTGGAGGGGAAGGCCGCAAATGCGCCGAGCATCAAGTACGAACGATGAAACGGAGACGCGAAGAGGTGAGAGAGGAGACTAAAGGTGTGGTCACGCAAGCACGCGAAGAAATGGCGCTCGACGCTTGTACATTTCGACACACCAGATGCGAAGTGGCGTCATGGGAGGGGCTTAGCGGAGAGCCGGTCCCATTGAGCAACCTCCAAAGGGTTCCTGTTTGTATAACGATACGCGGACACCATTTGGTGTTATCCTCTCTCTCTCTCTGGGTTTTGTTGCGGGGCCAACTGACGCCGCCACCTACTGTCCCGGGCTCTGCGACTATTCTTTGACTAGTCTTCCTCGCCGCCGAATCTCCGCCACAGGGCCGATGTGTAGAGAGTCGAGTGTGTCGGCGCCCCCGACCGCAGTCGGAGTCCCGCGCAGGCCGAGTCGCCGGTCTTTGCCTTGCGGTCTTCGCCGGCCGCGCCCATCGCTGGCGCGCTGGGGGCCCCGCCCGGCCTCTTATACCCCTTGTCGCCCCCTCCTCCAGGTCATCGACGGCAGGCTGGCGCCCTTCCTGGCCAAGGTCGTCAAGTTCGCCAGCTGCCACGTGTCGGCCTGCACTCTGTGCCGCGACAAGGGCTTCGTCTGCGAGCTGTGCCGCCGCGGCCAGCTCCTCTACCCCTTTCAGGAGAGCGCCACCAAGAGGTAGGCGGCCGCCCTCGCGCGTCCCCGTCCCCGTCGCCCGCGGGCCCACCTCACGTCCCGCTGTGCTCCTTGCTTCGCAGGTGCGCCGGCTGCGGCGCCGTGTTCCACGCACAGTGTCGCCAGAAAGCTCGGCCGTGTCCTCGCTGCGTTCGCCGGGAACTCCACCACGAGAGGCCGTCGTCCTTCTGGTCTCCCGACGACGACGACGACCACCACCACAGCCCCGGCTGCTTTCGCCTGCCTGACCGAGACACCTGAGACACCAGCTCGTCGCCATTTGCTGTTCCCTTGTTTGCTTTGTCCGTCCAAAGAAGCACATTGGCTAAAGTCTCTTGTGTGTGTGTGTCTCTTTGTTTACCCACAGCGAGACAAATAATGAGCCGCCGCCGCCGTCGACTTGTGTCGGTTACAATCCCTCCTGTCTTTGATTTATACATGTGCTTTTGGCTAACGGCCAAACGTAGCCCCGGCGGCGGCGGGTTGAGCTTTTGCTATCTCTACGCACCCCGGACGGCCCTTTGGAGAGAAGACTACAGAGCGACTGGACTGTGTCGTTTGCATTGTCTAACTTATTGTTTCTCCTCTGCCTTTCCTCCTGTCTGGTTTGGTTGAAATGTGTCTGCTAGCCACCGATGCCAATAAAAAAAATAACTAAAGAAAGAAAGAAAAGACAAAAGTGTCCGTGTTGTTTGGCCAAAGACATTTGGCGCGTCACACACGGCGGCGCCTGTTAGTCAGTAGGACGCCGCAACTACGAGGAGGTCTTCTTCTGCAAAGGGCAAAATATGCGTCGCGATTCCTTTCCTCGTGAGGCGTCATGTCTATTACACGCACGAACATATGGGTTTTGCCACGTTTATCTAGCTCCATTAGGCGTGTCGCGGGTTAATTTGATTTGACTGGGCCATCGCAGAGGGAAAGACTTTTTAAGTGACCGCCTTCTCTTCAACTCGACGCCGACTTTCGCCTTACCAGTTACCTTCGAGGTAACGAGTTTGCGTTCAGAGCAACCGATCACTTTACCGGCCGCACAGCGGCGTCAACGCATTAAAAAGGCATT
>CM022488.1:7890566-7908219 GCA_011952105.1 Coreoperca whiteheadi | reverse complement strand
GAGAGTTCCAAAAAAAATATATATATATATATATATATATATATATATATATATATTATATATATAAAAAAAAAAAAAACATTGTAGGTTTGGATGATCCATACTGTGGAATTAAAACTGAGTTGATCTCGAGTTTGGTGCACGTCTCGTGTACGCCTGTGTTTCTGTATGTCGAGCACAACGGTTCTTTTGTGCACAAGAATAAGGATGCGTGGATCAGTCTCTCAAGGTACGAACGCGCTGAATCGCAAACTTAGCTTCAGTTAGCTCCCACATAGTGAGAGTGTCACAGTTCAGTGGCCTAAATGTGGCGGCAAATCAAACGTATGGCTACTTCATTCTGCGACATCCTGTATCAGCACATTAAGGGGAAGTGCAAAAATCTTGAAAAAAAAAACCAATCAAACAAAGGCTTACTCACTTCAGACAGGCTCCCGTTTTCCTCCAGTGTGCTGCTGCTTTCGTCATACTGGTGGTCACTTGCTTGTAGCGCTGTCCTCCCCCTTTAAACCTCTGCCAGACGGGACTTCTCTCTACTGACAGCAGCCTCATAGACCAGAATGCAACGCAAAAGCAACAAGACGCTCTTTCACTCGTTCATTCACCATCGGCTACTGTTTACTCCATAGCAAGCGGTCAAGTCGGATTCGGGACACTCACGACAGGTTCTTTTCTTTCGACGGGGGGGGGGTTTGCAAAAGCAGTGTACATACGGACACTGCATCTGTTACATTTAGAATTCCGACTCTCAAGTTAAATGGCCAGAAAGCAATAAATAAATAACTAAATAAATAAAGTCAACTAGGTTTCAAACAAAGCCACCACATACAGAGTGATTCTGCTTTTTGATTTATTTTCGAGTCAGGAGTGGGCGTTCTACATAAAATCCTCTAATCGCTGCACAGCGTGTGTAACGCTATCAATAAATCAAGACACTTTAAAAAAAAAAAAAACAACAACAAATTGATAAAAACCACTTCGTTAATAAAAAATAGCTGGGGATGTCGGTTTTTGGCTAATCCAGCAAATAAATTGCATCACATTGATGCAAAGTGCATTTACTAATCAAACAGTGCCATTCAGAAATCCTGCTCGCTGGCGGTCAACATTACCACAGTGACCTAATGCAACCAGAGATATTAAAAGGGACGGATAGCACCGGATAAACAGTATGGCGCTATGTCTGACGGTCGACAAATTAATATCGTCTCAAAGAGCGTGTATCGTCATGTCGCCCGACCCTATTTCAGGCCGTATCGGAATCACGCTACACCGCGGTTTGTTGACTTCAGGATTGGATCGATTCAAAAAGTGTGTTTTACTCACTTGTGTAATAGCAAAGTTACACACACCAAAAAAACCCAACTGCTTTTATGGGGTTTTTAAACGTTCACGTGATCAGAATTTGTAATTACAAACGTGTAGCTACAGCTGAAAATGGCATGTCGCGTTCAGTGGCCATTACATGTTTGCTCTTTCACGTCATAATCCTAAATAGGGTGTGTAGGTTCAAAAACAACAGCCAGATAAGAATCTCAAGAATTTCCACACTTGTCGGTCACTTCTTCTTCTTACTTTACTTATCAGCACTGGCGCCATACTGTTGACTTGCTGTATATGTGGTATCAGAAAGGACCAAAATACTGGTAATAAGTGACAAACACAGTGTGGGATTCTCTGGTTCCTTCACATTCGGATTGGTGGGTTTGTGTCACAAAAGTACCAGTTACCGAAGCGGTAAGTGACCCCGATCCTCTTCTTCTAATCATTTAGCTACAAGGTGATGGCCCCCGCTAAATATCACGGCCTTATCTGTATCTGTAAAGGTTAATGTCGTGGTTCATAAAAGGATATTCACTTTTGTTTTTTTTTTTTTTTTTTTTAATGCCGTCGGGGGCGGTGGTCTTTGACTCCGACACACCACAAGAAACCCTGCAACTGGTGGTACCGGTTCAATCTGCTTTGTGCTACTACAGCACGGCTACTCGAACGCTCGCAGCAACGTCACACATCGATCGCCTTGTAAAGTCACAGATCACACACACACACACGCGACACGTTTCGCAATTAACACGACATATCTCCGTTACATGATTAGTGTTTATTTAAAATACTCCATCTGCAAATGTTTTTTCCATTAAAAACAAGACACGTTTCACAGCTATTAGCCTACATAGTAAGCAAAAAGGAGGGGAGTACCTTTCCCCCCTCGACATCTATGTAGTTTGTTCGAAAGCTCTGGTTGGGGCCTGGGACGAGCATGGGTTTGGTAATCTGTTGACGGGGCTCTTTGAGGCAGGATTTGGTGGGGCGTAATACATTTTGTCAACCTAACTGCTACATCGAGCCACGCAGGAGCGGTGCTGATCCAGAATCTGTAAATCACTCCTTTTTCCTTTCTTTTCAAACCACCTGGAGCGTATCTGAAAAGTGAAACTGACCCCAGATTGGCACTCCTGATAGACAGACACAGTACAACAGGCAACACTGACTGAAGGTTTGCTTACTTCAGCCAACTCCTGTGGAATATTTGTAGTTCAATACTTTGTCATCTTTGTCATACCGAATGCCAATTCAAAAGTCGAGATTGTTTACTGAAATGCAATCCAACGCCACTGGAATTCACACTCTCAACAGTGACTTTTGGTATGAACTCTTAATTTACAAAGGAACAGCTTTTGCATACATTTGATGCGATGAGCCTATTAAAAAGGATCTGTCCGGTGATAGTCTATATTTTCTTACCGTCAACAAATCCCACGAAAAGCCCAAAACCAACAATGAACTGGTGCGACCGACAAGGATTCTCCTCCGTGCCACAGAGCTGCACTGTTGTCCAAAAACGATTAAAATCAACGAGCCAGACTGTTGCACTGGGTGACATGTTCCTCCATTACTATTACTAACGCACTCCAGTAGTAGTGTACTGTACATAGTTTATTTGGAGTCAATCCCACACACACCATCCTGTTGCCCCCACATACTCACTGGGAGCAGCAAATGCGTATTAATCCACTGCTAAAAAATAGTCCCCGACAAATGCACTATTTCCTCCTGTTTGAGTGACGTTTGGTAAAAATTACCGTGGCAGCTCTTTTTTTTTTTTTTTTTTTTTTTAATTACTGAGCCCTTCTAACAACAAATTACACACGTGTGACCCATGTTAAAGATTGATGTCTGATGATGTACAAACCAACGGCCTCGGGGATGAGAGCCGCAGAGGGTGCGCAAGTCGGAAAGTACAGAGAGACGGATGCATTGTTGGTTTTGGTCTTTTCATGGGATTTAGTGACAACAACTAAAATATACACAACACCACCACCAGCCTCAGAGGCCATATTATGCTTTTTGGGTCTCCCCCTTTCCTTTAGCATGTTATATAGCTTCCTGCGTATGTAAACGGTCTGCAAAGTTACAAAGCCCCCTGCTCCTGACCTGGCGGAATCGCCTCGTTTGCATTTCATCCTTTTCTTCCGGGACTCGTCAACATCGCTACGCAACACATTCGCCTAATGCCTTTCTTAGCAACCGCCTCGAGACTGAAAACAGTTTGGGCCAGCTGACCGATCGGAGCGGACTGGGCTTTTTGTAGTTGGGAGCTACTGCGGCAATGTGTAGCACGAGCAAAAAAAAACAACAAAAAAAGGGTTTTGTAAAAACATTAAAGCACGTAAACCTATTCTCGTAGGACCCCCGAATAAAAGTACGAACCTGAAAATGAGCATAATATGGCCTCTTCTAGGCTGTAGGAATAATTCAGATATTTTTACGACAATCCAAAGACAAGAGATAACTGCAGCAGAGCAATTCCTACGTGGAAGTAAGGGACAATTAAGAAATAAATAAGGGATTTTTAAAAACAATAGTTGCTTGGTTACATTTTAGGTAAACACTTCAATTTCAAGTTTAACTTGACACGCAGCTCAACAGTCGTGATGTAAATGATCGTTTGGGCAGGTCACACGGTAGCATTTCAAGGCTGAATCCTGCCCGATGAGGCCGTGGTAAACCTCTCGCATGGCTATGTTTGTCCCGGGCAGGCTGTGGGTCAGGTGGCCTTTGGGAATCACAGGGCAGCAGTCTGACCTACGACAGCACAGCGTTGGAGTGTCGTATACCTATCAGGTTGTCGGCGCTGAAGGACCGTCTCACCGCCGCTCGACTCAGCTCCTTGTACTTGTCCTCGCATAGTCTCGAAATGGCCTGGACGGACAAACACGCAAACGCGGGGTTACTGAAAAGTTCGGACTGAAAAAGTAAACACAGTGATCTCACTGTGCTTTAATCACAGTGTGTTTGAATTCAAGAAATCTGCAGAATCAAAACATGATAAATCAGCTCTTGTTGCACGTATTACCGAACGTGTCAAACTTGGAATTCCACCCTTGTTTTTCTCTGTTGCTCTGCAGTTCAGTACATCGTTCACTGTGTTTTTAGTAATCGCTGATGCCTTAAAACGCACTTTCATTCAACCCAGGGAAACAGTTGCTATAAATAATCAGGTATTAGTAGCCACCGTATTCACCAAGACAGCTCCTAATCCGAGGATCAGAGGCGGTACAACTAGAGAGCAGCGGGCTTGCTGCAGAGCGCAGAGGTAAATATTACAGGTGCATCGTAATGACACTAACTGAAATGACTGTTCCGAGGAGGGCAGCTCACCTCTAGTTTCTGGGCGCGCTGGTTGTTGAGAGGCTCAAGAGGGAAGTTGAGGTTGTTGTCATCGGACAGCTGCCGCAGATCAAAGTAGTACTTGGCATAGACGCTGGCTGGCACGTTGATATTAAACTGGAGAAGTTCCAGGAAGTGGCGCTCCATCTCATTCCTGGAGGGCGGGAAGATACCTGAGGGTTATTCCGGACAGCCAAAAATAACTCTACTCCATAACTCCATTTAGCCGACAGCCGACGGCTCTCTTCTACAGTAAACTACGTCGAGCGCAACGGTGCATCGGAGGAACAGAGGATACAATTCCTCGACGGCCAGCAAAGCAATATAAGGAACCGCGAGGACGTCTTCTAAGGCCGGGTACTGCCGAAGCAAGATCTTAAATTCAAATCTCAGCAAACCATCTGCTGCTTGGGATACAGAGTATAAACTGTTATTCAACAGAATAAAAACTAGTTCTATTCTTCTAATACTTACTCCTCTGGTTCATCTGAGCAGCAAAGGCGATATGATTTTTACTAAAGAAATGGTCGCACTAAAGTTTTGCTTTGCCTTCCAAATTCGACGTGGGAAGTTGCTTATGGAATCAAATCTCTTTCACGGAGATCTTACACAAACACACACACACACACACACACTTGCATGTAATCAGACATGTATCAGTGTTACAGCTCATCTTTTTCCAGACTACAGCCTCCATCATCCTTCCTTCTCATCATCACTGCCGCGAGAAAAGCTACGGGAGCTGGTCGCCAAGGAGACAGCATCTAGGATGCTTTGTTGGTCAGCAAAGGTGGTGAGAGTGAGCGTGAGTGCGTGTGTGATGTCTGGTCTCCCGGGGCAACTAATGGAGTGGGCGAGAGCCAGGGCCATTATGTAGAAGCAGTGAGAGCACTTGAGACCCTCCCCTGCATTTCTCTCTGTCCGTCTCCCTCTCTAGTTCTCTCCCTAACCCTTCCCTTCCATCCAGACCCGACCAGGCTCACAAAGACACTTCAATGGCAGCAATGAAAACAGAGCAGAGAGAGTGCAGGTCAGACGAATATGAGAGGAAAGAGAGCGAATCAAAGAGGGATGGGGGGCTCACGGACAGGGAACATGCATGCACTTTCAACCTCTTTTATACCTCTCTCACTCACACACACACACACACACACACACACACACACACACACACACACCCAGGAAAAGCAATTGTAGGAAATAAAGCCCGCGTGCTCCAAGTGCAGCCCCTGGCCTCTTCACCGGCTTATAGCCCGAGCGACAGCAGAGATGCTACGGCTTCTACCGCAGCACTTCTCCTCTTCTTTAAGTGCATCTTTGTTATTATTTTTTTTTTTATTAGGGAGGCGAGCATGCAGTGCCAGAACCCTGGTGTACTTGTTAGGGATCTCCCCTTTTCTACATTTAAAAGCATCTCGAGCTCAGAAATCCAAATACCCCCGGCAACCGCATCTACAGATGAATTTCTAAATAAATGTCAGCCAAAACTCAGGAAACAACTATTTAAGATCCATTTTGATTTTGCTGCATTAGGTAAATGACGTGACCACTATTAATAAACAAGGCTTGACAGACACAAAGCCAAGCCGACGCTCGACTGTGTATCCAATCATTACCAAACGGGTCTGGGTCGTGGCAGCAGCAAAGCAGCCCAGATGTCCTTCCTGTGGGACCCTAAACGCGTTCCCAGGCCAGGTAGGACATGCTATCGGCCCAGTGTGTTCTGGATCGTCCCTGGAGTTTCCTCCCACTTGCCAATGTTAACAATATGTCCACGGGAGTGTCCAGGAGACCTCCTGACTGAGCAGACACAGAACCACCTTGACTGGCACCCTTTCAACATAAGGAGCAGCGGTTCTACTCAAGACTTGTTTTGGCATTTCCTTAAGGGTGGGCACGGGAAGACTAATTAAGGGTTCTTGTATCTCTGATGTCGCGCTCTCAACGGACCCATAGCTACTTCATCTGCTTCAGTCGGAGCAGGAACTCGCTCCTAACCCAAAAGACCAAGAAAACCCAGCTCTTTCCAGCAGAGCAGCATGGCCTCAGACCGGGCGCTAAAGGGGCCGCTATACTCCGTCAGAACTGCTCGTTAGATGTTCAAAAAACCTCAGAAAGACAATAAAACTGCATAGGATTTTAATATCTATTTTCGGAACGTGGCGTATGAAACACATATACTGTATATTTCCCACCGATACACCCCCCCCCCCACAGAAACTGATTTTGATTGAGTGACTGAAACCACTGACACTTCCAGTGTGTTTTCGTATTGAAACCGACTCACATGTCCTCCACAGTGATGTCTTTCAGGATCTGGCAGTAGTCGACATTCCACACAGCCTGGTCATCCCAGACTTTGGAAGCCAACAAGATGGCTCCCAGGACGATGCGCTTCCAGTTGGCGGGGCAGATATCCAGCTCAGCGTACGTCAGCAAGCGCTCCAAGTACACCTTGAGGAGGAAAAATGTTTTACCGTCAAATGTTTAATTGGGAATCAACTCAAGTGAAGGTTTTGGCAGTTGAATCCTCAATAATTCCCAAATCAAACAAACCGGACCACTAACTGCAATAACTACAAAACGTTGGTGATAGTAATTGGGGCCAGCTTGCTATTTTGAAAACAGAACAATCGTTCTGCACTGCATTTTTGCTCTTGCACCTCAGTTGGTAAAATTGCCAGTCACCGACAAAAGACGAAGAGCGTACACTTTAAATTCAAAACGCCAAACAAACTGAGAGAAATTCATTTCGTTTTTAGGACATGTGGGGATCGAACCTGCGAGATTGGCCTAGTTAAAATCCCAGTTTTTTTATGTAACCGAGAATCCCCCTCCTGGCCTCAAACGCTTTATAATCACCTCTCTCGTAGAGTCTGTGCCGCGGGATCACAACACAGGCGCTTACCTGTCAAGTGTGGTTCTTGTGTTACTTGGGACAAGTCAGTTTGCAGGCGTTTACTGCCCTCTGCTGACCAGTTTATAGTAATACCACAGTATTTAACTACAGGAACTTTACCAAATGGAGTTTCAACAATGTCTTGCTAGACCTCAGAACTATAACCATCTCTAAAAGATTACAGAGAGAGGCATCTTTTCAAATACGCCAAATGAAATTTGGCAATCGACTAAACTCGCCGCTGAGTCCCAGGATTCCCGCAATCGAATCTAACAATACATTGGGGTAAGCAAAATGCGGTGGGTACACCACGGCAATATACTTACTAAAGTGACAATGGCACATTCTGCAGTGAGCTGTGCAGCACTGAAGAGCGTTCTGACGAAGCGGTAGATCAGTTTGTGTTCTGGGTCTACACGGCAGTAGTCATCTGGCACTGGCTCTCTCTGTACGGGACGCACAGTTCATTCGCACACGCGCGCACACACGCACGCACACACACACACACACAAGTCTGAGGGACGCTAGTATGGTGTAAGGTTAGAGATTTCATCCAGATTGATTTGATTCTTGATAAAGAAAAAAGAAAACACGTTGAACACAGGTAAAGAAAATCCACTAATGCCTTTAAAGTGGAATAAGTCCAAGTTTGCAATTTGTTCATTTTCCACCACTTCGAGCGTGCCGATATTCTAAAATGACAGCAACGAGTGAATCGTTCAAAGGAAATTCCAGTATATTTCAACCTGGCGCATTTCCCATGAATGTGGCTACTGTGGCTCTATGGGCAGCAGCTAAGCTGTAGGAGGCTTGAGCAACTTGCCAACGATTGTACGCTGCTTTTGTGGGAGTCCTCGTTTCCTCGTCAGTACCACCCGTAGAGACGCGATAGCCACCTTTACATACGACAGGCTGAAATACACTGGAATTATCCTTTAAAAAAAAAAAAAAAAAAAAGGCGCTCAAGCACGCTTGTTGCAAGCAGACAATTTGAAGTAATGTTGGTTTGATCTGAGGGTTACTTTTAAAAAGGCCCTTGCGACATCGTCAACAGCGATATTGGTTTGGTCCCAAATTTTCCTCTTAACCCTCCCCACCATTTGATGCGATCTTCAGCTTGGAGTGCCCCTCCAAAAGCTAGAGCTGGTGGTAAAACAACTTCACAGTGGAATGAGACAGCACTCATGCCTCATTATGACAAGTCCACAACTGAATGCAAACCATTCATAAAGACCGCAAGAGAGGATGAGAAAGAACACTTTTTTTTCTCCCTTCTGGAACCTGTTTTAAAACCAGTGAATCACATCACATTGGAGGGCGCAAACCTGATCGTGACTGCTCATGTTTACTCCTCACGGATAGCCCTCAATGCCAGGTCGATTTCAGTTTGAACGATGAAAAGAGGGTACAACTATCAAGGCAAAGGTTTGTACCGGGACGCCACTATGTTTCACACGGAAGTGCAAACGAACGGAACGTAATTGAAGGCAAGGACAAGAAGAAACTTTCCACAGCAAGGGAGGTTTGCATGTCAGAGAAGGTCTCAAATAATTTCACTTTTACATATACATTTTCTACATTTATCCACATTGTATGTACGCAAGGGGTAAGCTATTGTCCCAGATCTCATCTCTGATCGTGGCGTACGGTATGTGGTCGAGGTTCTCCAGTCGTTAGGTTCAGATTGGTTGGACAGATGGACTAAACAATAAACAAATGACTCGATGTATCAAACCTACTGGGATTACCTCATCGGACTTGCTGATAGGAGCCAGGTAATGACACTCTGTAATGTAACAAGTCACTGTTGCTGAGTTTGCGGAAATGCCATCAGCATACTCACTGACAAGGGGTGCAACTTCTCATCAAAGATGTCCAGTGACCTGTCCGAGTCCCTGAAGGACACACAATAACATCTGTCAACCCACTTCACACACATACCAGTTGTAGCACCATAATGTGCCACAAATCACATGGTTAAGATCAAATGTAAAATGTACGCCTACCTGTTTTTGATGTGGTAGTATATTGCTAATGTGACACTGGAGAAAGAGAAAAGAAACGAGCGAAAAAAACAAAAAGAGTCGATTAACTTTTGCGCTTTATAGCTTTAACGGAGAATAACATGCTGTGTGTGTGTGTGTGTGTGTGTGTGTGTGTGTGTGTGTGTGTGTGTCAGACTTTATGGTGTGACAAAACAGTTGCACGCATTCAGCAAGCAGGCGTCAGTTAAACACGCTGAGATAATCCTGATGAAATGTGCTTTTCCAGATTCACTTGAAATAATGTCATTACAGAGGACCGTCCTAAATTAGGAGGACATCTGTTTTAGTCACGCAGCCATTAATTATTACTTTAGGATTACCACGCTGTGATGCAACAGGATTTCCTCATGTGAAACGAGTGACTTTTGGAAAACACAGCATTGTGTGCTGGTGCGTGCGGAATTCTCTCACCATTTGATTGTGCTTTTGAGGTTCGGCTGGCTGACGGTGTTGTCGTCTATGAAGATTGTGGAACAGGAGCTGTATTTCTTTGACAGCGGACTAGGCGATACCTTGAGGCATTGAAATCGCACAATCAAGCACTTTAACTGATCACAGGACAGGAATTAGTGTTGATGGCTGGATTTCTTTAGTCTGATTCCACAGTTCTGAACAGTTGCCCGAGTCTCAGGTTTTGTTTTTTTGGAATTTTAATAAATCTGCTGTTATGCTCATTGACGGCCATTTCCCCAGTTTGAACCGAGCCAATCAGACATTATGTGAACGGCTTCTATTGTTGGTCAAACTTCCACCGTACTGTTTTAATACGGAGCTTTAATGTTCCACGCTAATGCTGTCCCACAGGCGCTTCCACACCGACGGCAATACAATTCAGGATTAACAGTGAACATTAGTGGATATAAAGACATTCGATTCAAACACCGAAATATATTTCTCAGAAGCATCAACGAATGGCTTTCAAAAATTTAACTGGCCACTCTACAGCGTAAACTCACCTCCAGGTCAGTAAAGACAATATAGCTTAGCAAATATAATCAATTCAGCAATCAGATTTATGGTCGACATTTAGACGCGAACACTTACGTGACTGATGTGATTTATGTGGTTGCTTTTCCTCTTGTCTCGGACTGTAAAGGGAGAGAGGTGTTCAGCAGAAGCAGTGTTCATCAAAGGCAGTACAGTATTACACCTGAAATGTTTTGCTGGTTGTTTACATGCAGCTATCTACATCTACAGCAGTCTGAGTAGAGAACAGAGCTGCTTCAATCACTTGTTGACTTGACTGTTAGAGATGCCTGCGGCCAGGATTGCAGC
Source organism: Coreoperca whiteheadi (assembly GCA_011952105.1). Taxonomy (NCBI): domain Eukaryota; kingdom Metazoa; phylum Chordata; class Actinopteri; order Centrarchiformes; family Sinipercidae; genus Coreoperca; species Coreoperca whiteheadi. The sequence continues at coordinate 7,897,329 of CM022488.1, read as the reverse complement.
AACCACAACATGTAAAGGGGCCGAGGATTCAAATTAGACGATCGCATCGGTCTTGATATGCGACACTGAATCACGAGTTTCGGATGCGTTTGCTCTTCAAAAGGACCTTGGGGGAAGCGCGTGTGTCATGTTAGTATTACTCGCCATCTGTCTGGGACTTGCAAAGGAAGATGGTGCTCGCTCGGGCGTGGTCCGACGGGTTAGACTCCAAGGCCAGCTCTGAGAAAACAAAAAAAAGTGTACGTGAGTGCTTTATAATGGCAATCGGTCAACGAAGGCACATTGTGCGCTGCGTAGCTCACACTCCTGGGGTGTGATGAAGCCAAAGGAGAAAACAAGAAGCCATTAATGCCTATAGTGCAACAGGAGTCTTTGGATTTATGCGTAAACAAACCAATCTCACAGCCAAAACAGAGACACGCGGGAATTGAAAGTGGCTGCCGTACAGATTTGGCAGCGCATCACCAGAGAAGATAGAAATTGTCCGATTACGTCTGACCCAAAAGAGTAGACACCAAACAAGACTTACGACACATAAATGTTAACTTTTGGACCGACTGGTGGACTGGGTATATAAAAAAAAAAAGGCTACAATTCCTACCCCTGTTCATTCTCTGCTGAAAGTCAGAACTTCACCCGCATAATGAGTGAGTCATTTCAATGCCCATTTGCCCGAGTACCAGCGTTTGCTCCTGTTACTTTCAGATTTGACTGAACATTTAAGCAATCCATTAAGCTCAGTGTTAGCACACAATGAACCAGTATCGATACTCTCGTCACCAAGTGGGCAACTGTCTTTAAAGTAAGAATAGACTGACCAGGCTTTTGTTTGAAATATAAACTTAAGTGATCAAGTATTATATTAAGGATTTTCAGTCCGACAGATTCACGTAAAAAAAATACCTTCATTTGGATAGTAAAAAACAAAAAAAACAACCCACACTTAAAGCTTACAACTACGTGTACGGCCTTTGGCAGGATTTGATTTTTGAACACTGAATGTACACAGTATGGTCAGTTAGCATGACGTGACTTATTGTGGACATGGAGCTACCACTTTACAGATAGAACTGTACATTCCAGCGGCGCAAACACGGAGAAAGCACTGGTTCATTCACGAGGACGACTTGAGAACGGTGTTCTTTATCCAAATCTGTGCGGACAGCACGTTACGTAAAAGACAGGGGATTAGGCGAGGGGCAGCATTTGTGATGTGAACACAGCGAGAAGAGACACGAGGAATGTAGGAAGCACCGTTGGACAGATTCTGACCCTCGCCCTGCCAAAACAGCTGGTCTCACCAAACTGCACACGGCTGTGCCGCAACAACGCGAACGGAATGAACGCGGTGCACGTCCGGGAGCCAATTACGAGTGGCGACGCTCGGGACTGACAGTAGAAAACTGAGCTCGGGCCTTCATCGCAGAGAAATATTTGAGATGCTTTCCCTATCAGGGACCTGTATCACAGCATGAGATCACAACTTTGAGGGATGTCGTCTGAAGACATGGCCCATTTGCTAACCCGAATTTACACTTAAGACTGTAACTGTGGGCACGGCGAAGTTAGGTTAATGTCACCGAGCAGCGCGTTACATTACACGACAAGCAGATTAAAAGATGCAGTTTGTTCAATCACAGGTTGTGCTTGTTAATGCTTGCTAACTTGGAAATACAACTGAGGTGGGTAAAAGACAATAATGATTGGGGGCTTGTTTTATTTGCTCATTTCTGACCTGGTAATGTGACGCCAGTATGATCAACATGATGCGGTACCCAACTTAAAGAGGACCAAGAAGGTCGTCATCATCATCATCATCATCAGTGCACTGCTGGCAGCAAAATGGCAATAAACACGTCTGGCAATTTGGCAACAGCTAAAGCAGGGTGTGTGGGGGGCGGTTTATCTGCAGTCGTGAAAGAGTAACGTTATATCATCATGTTGTTACACTGAAGATTGACCCTGTTTGTGTGTCCATATTAGTGGAGGGGTCCCTTACACTGATCCAAGTAACTCTCTCTCTGTGTGTGTGTGTGTGTGTGCGCGCGCATAGTTATTCACTGATCCTGTCACCAAGGTTACTTTGTGTGCTTGGGACTCACACGAAGGAGCTTGTTCACTATGGCAGTGACTAGATTAAGATGAACCTCCCTATAAACAAAACGATGTGGGTGTGACGCTCCGTGGGCTCAAATACAGGAAATGAAAATCAAGTTCGAGCTAGCTAATCTAATCGGCACAGGTGTGCCGGGGAGACACGTACCATCAGGGACCTCCCTGTCGCTTATATGCTGCAGGTAGGGCACGGTGTTGTCATCGCTCGCTTCGGTGCTGGTCTGGAATTCCTCCAGGCGCTCTGCCGGCTGTCTCGAAGGTAGTTTGGGGCTCGACTCGGGAGAGACGCAGCATGACACCTTATTCCCCATAGCGAGCCGGGAGAACGCTTCACGCTGCTGCAGCCAAGTCCCAAGCTGTGCAAATATTTGTAGCTAGCTAAAGTTAGCTTCCCCAAGCCTCACACACATCACACGGCTGGGGTCGGTATTAGCACAACACTATCGTAGAGTGCTAAATCGCCGCTGTCCACCAACTCCCAGGAATCGCATTCCTGTCCATTTGTGGTGATGCGGTGTAACAGTCAGAAGAGTTAGCCAGACAGGCTCAGTCTGTTGTAGAAAATCTGTCTCGTCTTATGTAATACTCGACGTGTTCTTGTAACAACAACAACAACAACAACAAGCAGTGGTTAGTTAAATGCAGGTGGTCGCCAGTTCATTCATTCAACATGCTAGAGTTTCGCTGCTGGGTAGCTAACTAGCATTAAAGCAAGCTAACGTTAGCTAACTACTTTGCTTGTCTCCTTAACTTTTATCCTTCGCCACATTGATGCCACTTTGTGCTGTCGTGTAAACCCCACTGACGCTACAGAATGAACACGTTACGACTTCAAACCGCCAAATTCTTGCAAATACATTTCACGAGACTTTCCAAACAATCCAACGGATGTCTCCTTGCACCCGGATCGGTGTGTAGCCAAATCTAGCCCGAGGTTTCTGCGGCCTCCGGTGGAAAACCAATGCCAAAAGAGAAAAATCCAAGACTGTAGGCACGAAACTCTCAATGAGGTCAGATTGAATAGGCCTTGTCCAGATTCCTCAATAGACAACCAACTCTGATAGCTGGTCCGGTCTCCCCCATCAATGCCGCCACCCCGTCAGACTTGATGTACTCCCCGCCGCCGCCATCTGTTACAGTAGCTTCCAAACTACACTAACGTTACTTGTCTATCTTTGGAGCCCCGCCCACTTAGGAATTCCATTCCCTCCCATTGGCTGAAAAATCAAAACAGGACCTTTTTAAAGTCGTTCATTGGTTAAAGGAGCCGTCTGTTGGAGACGATTTAAGCCGATGAAATGTATTTACAACGCTACTATTTTTGTATTGTCACCGATCCACACCCTTTTTTGACAGTGAAAACTGAAGCCCGTCCTACATTGCACCCTTCTACCTGTCAACCAGTGAATTCAAGCAATATTAGATATTTGGAAACGACACTTCATATTTCTCTTAATATCTCCTTGCCCGTGAAATATTTCAAAATAGTAGTAGTTTTTAGAGGTACTTGTACCTTACTTCAGGTTTTCATTTTTCCTCTACTTTAAGGGCGTAATATAGTACTTTTTTTACTACAATACATTTATGTTTAATTACACATACATTAATTATAATTATTTTGCTTAGATGAGATTTTATATACCAAAACATATCATCGCTTTATAAAATACGAAGCATTAAGATTTAACTATACCAGCAGAATGTAAATAGTTCAAATTAGCTCCACCTTGACCCGCTGCAACATCGAAATGCTGCTTACACATTAATGCATCAATAAAAAACACTGAGGTTTGATACTTCCAAGTATATTTTACCGGTAATACTTCTGTACTTTTACTTAAGCAATATTCTGAATCTGAAAGAACGTTCACCTGTAATGGAATTAAATGTCTATTTATTAATGTGAATAAATGGTAACCAAGCTCTTCTAATAGTACATAGTTAAAAGAGTTGTTGTTTTTTTAAATGGACCGTTGTATTTGTGTTTTACTAAATGCACTTTACACCTGCACTTAAATTGTAAGATGTCAGACGTTCTTTCTCCCCTCTACACACTTTTTTTCTCCATATCTTCAAAAACACAACAAGAGTTTATTAATTAATGGGGCCCTCCCTTCCCTGTCACCACCACCAACACGAGCCTTAGGAGCACGATGAAAGCATCGTGGCAGCCATAGCTGTTGAACGCTAACAGCATAACCATGTTTGTTAAAATTATTTAAAAACTTCACCAGCGAGTAGAATAGTAAGTACCCTGCGATCATCCGTTATAAAACACAGATCAATTGGCACATTTTTTGTCTTTTAAATGTTAAAATGACCCCTTCATCAGTGTTCACACTGATTGATTCATTAACAATAAAATACATAATGTCCAAGAGTTGTTTATTGCGACATAGCAAGTGTTTACAAAAGAGTGATGTAATGTCAGAGTAACAACACTTTCAAATAATGGGCTGGTATAGTTTTATAATGTGACATTGTTGAAACAAACAGTACATTAATGCATCATTTGGTGACCCTGTCTCTACAAGATGCAAGACGATAGTATACAATACGTGGCATTTTAAAATCGATAACTTGTAAAAGTGGCAATATATAAATTGATCACATTAAAAGTTAGAAAAAATGTTCTTATTACTGTTCTAGAAATTACTTTTACACACATGGATATCAATCTGTTTCATGCAGAAATGAGGCCCGTGAGTATAAACTATTCTGGCACAGAAATGAAAACACTTTTTGGTTTTGTCGGAAAGATATTGTGTAACCACGTCACAAAGTTGAGCTCACTATATCAAATCAACAGAAGAAGATTATTACTAGTTTCAGCACCAGCACTGGATGTGTAAATTACAAGAGGTGGAAATTATTTTTTACACAGTACACTTACACACGTTTTCATCCCAGTAACTCGGGTATTGTAATGGCACCGGCATCTAAAAGTTGTGTGTGCTTCCCATCCCGACACCCGTTGTTAAACCCCTAGCACTGATTGCTCTGTTATTCCTAAATAGTGATTCTATCAAATTTCCTGTTTCCTCTCCTCTAAAATAAGCTTCGCAATCAGCCCTTGAAATGCTTTTTGTTATGTCTCACACTGCGACAGGCAGGAGGGGAGCAAAACAGGGGCAACATGTACAGCTGCAGTACACGCTAATGTGTTGCGGGGCAATACGAGACGATTCACTCGTCATTTCTTTAGCTGGTTCAACCCTTTAATCCTCTATACGTTCCAAATACGTACAGTAGAAAATCACAATGTTTTAAACTAGAAAACTAAGACTTTGAGCTGGGTATCTTATACCCTAAAAATGTCAAATACTTTTGTTTAGAGAGGATTCAGGTTAGTTTCCAGTTGAAATGTGAGCAAATACTTGGGTTGAGGATTAACTAACTAACATTTATCCTACCATTGGAACCAATAAGAAAAAAAATTTAAAAAATCTAATGTAGCTTTGTAGTAAAATGCAGTCAAAGTACAATAAAATAAACATAAAAAGGGCTCCAGTGGGAAGGAAGATTGTGCTTTCATTGGATGAATTAGAAGATATAAAAAATGGCTACTGATGGAGCCTTTTCCGTTTAGGTCTATGAGACAAAAATTCGTTTACAGTTAAAGAGACGCCCACGTGTGGCTGAGTTTAAAGCCACCAAGGGTTCTGCTGTGCAGTTTTCGAATAAACAAAACTGTTAATTATGAAACTGATATATGTTGAGGACCCCGACAGACTCGCTCTGCTCTACAAACAAACACAGAGTACAGCACCCCAAATTATAACATCTCCAACAAAGGCCTTTTCTCATACACTTAGCTGCCATGACGGTGGTAGGCCTGGTGGATCACGTGAATGCACACACATGTTGTCGTCTATTATACATTTATCTATGTTACAAATATGCAAAGGTGGTTTCGTACAAGCCATAAGAACATTTTCCATATCAAATAAACAGAAATACATGAGGTCTACACATGCTGTAGAGTCTATGTACAGTAATATAAAAAAATAAACGGACAAATACGTACATGTATCTTCTCAAAAAACTACGCACGGTCCTACAAAAGTGATCTCTCCTCAACAGGATGCACATTTTCATGGATTATTAGTGTTTTACTCATGTCATCGTAGCCTACATGTTCCGTAGCTTTCCCACAGAATCCAATCTGCTACATGTTTAAAAATGGCTCTGCGATCTCACATGTTGTCGCAATCCATATTTTATCACCATAACAGACATTGTAAAACAGACACAAATATTGTAAAACACAGAAGAATGAAAGGTCATGGAAAAACGGTCACTTTGATCCCGGTGGTCCTTTTTTTGACGACCAACTGACACTTTACTGTGGCACGATGAGATGATGTTGCTTGACTTCCAATTTAACGTTAGTTGGGTTTGGAAAACATCCTTTTAGACATCACAACGGTTTACTCACACAGTTCACTGCTGATATCTGGGGACACAGCAGCGAGCTACAGCAGCGGCGATTTATCTAAACCAGGAGCGCACCTGAATGTCCACGAAAATTGTGCTCTGCCTTGAGAAACTACTTGTGTTGCAGAACTGCAGTAAGTACAGTCCGTCAAAGTTGGAGTAGTTCTGCAAAGTGTTCTTTTGTCTTTTTTTTTTTTTTTTTTTTTTTTTT
>CM022488.1:7880423-7890541 GCA_011952105.1 Coreoperca whiteheadi | reverse complement strand
AGAAAAAAATGAGGGGCGGAGAGTGGGAGTAGGTTTGTGTGTGTATTTGTGTGTGTGTTTGGGAATGTGTGTGTTTGTTTTTTTTTTTTTTTTTTTTTTTTTTTTTTGCAAACAACCAGTTTGGGTAATAACTTTAACATTCAGATTTGTTTTCACTTCCCAAATCATTTGCTGTAGATAAAATGGCCCCTTGTGTTGCTGCCCTACTGGTCTTAGGCTAGTGAGTCAAATGTTACCATAACTAACAGGAATGTTGGCCAAAACTATAAAAATGTGACCCCAGGTTGTAAAAACAATAATCTTTCTTTAAAACTGTGCTCATCCCGCTAATAATCTCATTTGAAAAATGAGAAAATGAAAAATTTGAAAAAGTGTGATGTCACACTACGTCTCTTCTTCGAAGACATGACTGAGGCAATCCTGTGTCTGCTGACGTACGCAGCCCTTCCCCTTCCTTCAAGATCGGCAGTTGGTAGCGTCTTTAAAAACACTTATAAAAACATTGTTTGAGCCCAATTAGTTGTAGAGTCCGCTGTACGAGTGGCCATATGATTTGAAAAGTTGGTTCAAGTAGACAATTCATTCAAAGCCTTTAACTGCAACTGACTGAGCTTGCCTGACACAGAATGTCAGAGTCTTAACCGTTTTAGATCAAGTAAAACGTAGGGTACAGCAGGAAAAAATATCAGCTAACATCACAATTTCTACGTGTTCAATAGTGTTCACAATCAATGTTTTCTTTACAAGCTGGGTCTTGTCATAGTTTTGGCCAGTATACCATTTAACACTGAACTCACCACTGGGAATGCAAAGTTACCATGGCAACAGGAAACATTGAATTCAGAATATTTGGCAGGTGTCCGCCTTATAACAACTGTTCTACATCAAGGGAATTTAAACTGCAGGTAACTACAGCAGGAATGGTGATGCTTCCAGGACAACTTGCCAGGCTTTATTGCTTACATAGTAAACGCAAATGCTTGACCGGAGCCCGATGCGGCCAATAAAATACGGGCCTTAAACAACTTTTTTAACAGGTTAAACCTTAATGCAGCAACAACAACACAAAAACTTGAGATCTAAGCAGAGGTGACAAGTGTGCGCCGCAGTAAATCCATTATGAACCATTTGAATCAGCGGGTCGGCCTGGAAGTCCATCATTTTGTTTGACGCGATCTCGCTAGGACAACGAAAAGATGTAAGTTAGATGGTCGAAATGAACCACAGGGAGGTTCTTTTTGTTGTTGACTGTGATGAGTACAGTGTTATAGCAGCCTATATGGTTATTAGCCAAACCTACGACAATTGTCAGCAGCTGACTTTACCTTTTTCGTGATGTTGCACAGGACGGTAGCTACGGTTTTAGACTATAAAGCTTCAGTTAGCGCAATGCCAATGTCTATCATCAGACCTGGATGACAGTACGCACGGGTGTTTGCAGTGTACCGATTACGGGAAAGATTTGTATATGTTAAGTGCATTATACTGACAGGATACTGAAGAGAAGGTAGTGTCAGTAGGATTAGGGCGTCTTCGTCAAAGAGAGCCAGCCGTGTGCAAACCGGAAGGCCAGGCAGGCAGAATCAAACAGTCAAAGCATTTGAAAAGAACTGAAGTGCTACGTGGCCCAGCTCGGCGACCCAGGACAGGAACTACTCAGATTTATGACAGTAAAGGTCTTTGAGGGCTTTAAGTTCTTCAATTAGTGTCTTGTTTTGGTTCTCTAGGACGGCCACTCGGTTCTCCAGACACTTAACGTACTCCTTCTTCTTCCTGCGACATTCACGGGCTGCCTCTCTGTGGGAATTGAAGAGAAGCTAGGGTTTGTCTTTCGGATTCATCTTGGGCAGATTTGGGGGAACGTTTGTGTGCTATATCATTTTAAGAATTAAAAAAACATGTTTGAAACCTGATTCATTCATTTATATTATCATCAGCTAGGTGCATTAAATGCACCTACCGCAGGCTGACTTTAAGGCCGCGTTATACTCTACATCGAGACATATTTCGGTCTTGAACCTTCACAAAGGCGCCAGCTTGGATATTTGGAAAGCCGCTATTGAGATCAAACATACAAAGACGCAGATTTTCCTCCTCTGTTCATACCTGTTCTTCATGAGGCGGACTTCCCGTTTGCGGGTGACCTCCTCGGTGGCGCCCCCGGTGGGGAGGGCGGGGGATGAGGCCATGACCACCCCCGGGGCGATGGTGCTTGCCGGGGCTGTTCGGATCTGATAGGCCTGGACGTCACCGGAGGCAGCTGAAAGGTGCGGTCGGCAGAAGGTTTGAGTTCGTTTCTTGGAGAATCAGCGTGGCATTAGCTTGTTTGCTGACTGAGAATAGCGAAATGTTTTTGTCTTTGCTACCAACAGCAGAAAATTACCATGGTGAGGAAAAAAAAAAAGTGCTTTTCTGCAAGGATGCATAATAAAATAAAATGGGTACATCAAAAGTAATGGCTCTAGGTGCAAAATATCAGATATCACTAGCTTCAGCCCGATTACACGCCACTTCATTAATATAGATTATATGAAAGCGGCCCACTCGCACCTTGGACCACCACCTGGTTACTGGGAACCAGTATCTGCTGGCCGTCACTGGTCTGTGCGTACTGAAGGATGGTGGCTCCAGGCTGGGCGGCTGCTGCTGCGTTGGTCATGGTCAGAGTCTGAATGCCCTGGACTCCATCCGTACCGTTATTAGCCAGCTGAATGGCCCCACCCTGTGTGATTGCAACTGTGTGTGTTTGGTGAGAGGAGAAAGGGAACAAAAGAGAGAATTCATCAAATCAAAGAACAGAATAAGTAATAATAATTAAATAAATAAAGAGTTATGGTGTATGTTGTGGTCATATTTTATGTTGTACTTTGGGCAGAAAGCCACGCCAGGACAGAGCAGCCAAGAAATAATCATGAAGACACGTTCTGTTGAGACGTGTTTGTCTGCTTTAATGCCTTACATCTTGTTCACAGGTCATATTTTGATGATTCACCTGCTCAAACGGTTCACGTGATCAACAGAAATACTCCCTCAGACAATGGGTGAGAAAACAACCAGCTACAGTAATGCAGAAAAGAATCTCCACCAAGATAGCAACAAAAAAACAAGCCAGAAGGAATAGCAGGGACATTTCCCAGATTCATCACCACAACCTTTTATTGGGTTTAGAGCACTGCTGCTAATATCAGGTAAATGGGCAGGTCTCACATAAAATAATAGAACAGGCGTCTGGTTGAAGACCAGTTCCGCACTGTGACTGGGGATGCCCCCCGAAACCCAGTTCTCAATTGGAACTGGTTCTAAATTAGTGAGCGAGCTTTAAGGTTTAAGGCGCTCATTAGTCTAATAGCTAATTGTTATGAACAAGCTAAAATGACAGCTAATTATTATTTCTTGGAATATAAAAAAGAACCGATCGCTAAGTGCAGTGGAATAGATACAATTCTCACTATACCCATCCCTAATTGTGTCCCAAACAGGGTGTGACAGGTGGAGTTCTCCACCCCAGCTACGATGTTTGAAGTACATCAGCCTGCGGCCCCCGATACAGCTCCACTGAGCCAACCATCACCTACTGTATTGGCCGCTGCTGGTCTGGTAGATGGGCGTGGGGACGGTAACAGTGGTGATTGCGGGTGTGGCGGCAGCTGCAGATGCATCCTCCTCAGCCTTTTCCTCCTCGATACGAGGGACAGCCGGCGCGTCGGACGAGAGGTCGTTCAGGATTTTCCTGTTGAGACGAACAACCGTGGGAGTCACTCAGAAAGCCTCCTGGGGCACGGTTAGTGTGATGTCACGAGCCCGAGTTTGTCATGCTAGACACATTTGACATTTATTCATGTGAAATACTGCATCGGTTTTGGTATTACCGTCACCTTGCGATGATCATTTCCATGCCCCAATTTTCACTGCAAAATAGCATTGGTTTAACCTAATTTCCATGCCCAGATATTAGATAGTTCTGTGCCAAAAATGTGCTATGATACTTGCTGAAGTCAAAGTTCAGCAAAGTTCAGCAAAGTTTACAGTATACAGGGGTCCCTTTGCAATGAACACAGCTCAAAACATCTTGTAGTTACAGAAAGTAAAGAGCAGAATGGGGCTGATCGTGTACCCTATAAGCAAGTAGAAAACAAACAAGAATTGGTGTTCACAAACAAATTCATGCACGCAGGGGAACCCCTTTTGAAAAATGCCAATATCAAAGCAAAAAAAGTGCCACGGTGTGTGGTCAGATTTAAAATAAAATGAAAAATGTTTTAGGAATGTTTGATTTGACAGTGTTCACACACATGACACACACACACACACACACACAAATGACCTGTACGAGGGCCGTCGCGACAGAATCTCTCTGCGCTTCTGAGAGTCAGTCACACTGTCTACTGACTCCTGTGAATCCTCGCTTTCTGCTATGGTGGAGATCTGGGACAAACAAACAGACCAATAAAGCAGACAGAAACCCATCAAACAAACCTTCTAACTTCATGTTCTTTACATTGTGGCTAAATACGGAACACCTAAAAGTAGGATTGTACGTGCGTGTGTGTGTGTGTGTGTGTGTGTGTGCGCTTTACCTGTACGGCCTGGACCTGTGGGGACTGGATGACCGACGGCTGTGCAGCCTGGATGACGCCGTGGACCTGAACCGTCTGTCCGTTGGGAAGCTGTACCAGCGTTACTGTGGGACCTGTTGCCGAGGCGTGGCCTGTTGTCATGGTTACCTGAAATTCAGAGGCGATGCGACAGTGCTGTCTGCCGTGTGCATTTGAGCGTGAAGCATTATTTATTTTACATTTGTGGCATTCAAATCGGATATTTTCCCAAAATGTTTGGAAACCAGTTGCACTTCCTGAGCCTCAAGAGCAATATCAAAATGGCTTTTTCAATATCTGACTCTGCTGTGGATGCGTACGTTTTTTTTCTAAATGACTTTATTTAAACAAACTGAGCCAAGCTTGCAGAGTTTAAGCTGGGCACGGCCAGCACGGGCTGGAAGAAGTGGTAATGGTGTGAACATCATCTGTTACCTGTGCCAGAGTAGCGATCTGTGCTTGGGTGATTTGCTGGTTCTCCGTCTCAGTCACAGCAGTCTCCACCCCATGCTGGGCCTCCACTGCTGACTCCATATTCATGGGCTGAGCTAAGGATGAAGAATTGAAGAGAAGCTAGGGTTAGCTAATTTTCTCCATTAGTTCCGAGAACATTCCTGGAAGATCTCTATATGTTGCTCTATCTCGGTTAAAATGTCATAAGGAATGTTCACTTATGGTTCCAAGGAGGCACATCTATAAAACGTGGAATAACAAAGGGGAAATATCCCTGGAAGCTTCTTCTACTGTAATTAAGCAATGTTCTGGTAATAAAATGATCAGAACCAGCAGCTGAAATGTTCTGTGACCCAAAACGTTTACTACGCAGGAAAGTGGCAGATTAGGTCTTCACAGTTCCACTTGGTTTCCTAGCATAGACTGAGTACAGTTTATGGTTCCTGGTCACGTGGCCCGAATTATATTCAAAGGGATCCGGTCGGGAAGGGTCCTGTAGGTTTCAGTTCTGTGTGTCTAGTACTGGAGTGGATCCAGACAGACCCTCTGTCCGGGGTGTTTTTTGAGGCAGAGTGTGACTGTGTACTGCTTTTCTTTTCAACTGCTGTTGTTTGTTAGCTGGTGGAGCATCATGCTGCTGCCAGAGATGGGGTTTCTCTGTTTGGGACAATCCCATTTCGGGTCTAATTATCCACAGGTCTATTTCAGACCAGGTCCGACCGTCTTCCATTCAAATAAGATTTCTTTTTCGGAAGATGAACTGCAAGACTTCTTAATAAAACTTACCGTTCATTTTTAGTCACATAGGAATGTTTTCGCCTAACCTCAAAGGATGTTCCATAAACCTTCCTGCAATCTAAAAATGGTGGGAGTACCCCTGATTCCCATAAAGTTGTTACTATAAAAAGATACAATCTTAATTGATTTTCCTAGGTCTAGACTATGGTAAAAGAAACGCTGGTCCTCTGCTGCACCACAGTAGTGCAGTCATACAATTCAGTATGCAGGCATGTGTGCTGAACTCAAAAGTTTATGGGAGGCCCAATGTGTGCGCCTGATAATAACACCTGCATATGTTCATGATTAATTATGTGGTGGAGTACTCTGAAGAAAATGGCAGAAAACTGCTCCTGAAGGAACTTTGAACGGAGAAATTTCCACGAGAGAGAAAGGAGACAACTGCTGTGTGTGGAGCTCCTTGTCGACTGATCATATTTATTGCGGTTTTCGCCCCGAAATTCAGAATGAATTGTTCCATTTCTGCCACCGACCACATCCATCAGAGTACAGATCACACCATAAACTATTTTTTTCTTGGTTTAAAGTGAGGCAAAGTGGCACCTCAACTGTGAACCTGTGAACCTACTGAACCTTGCGGTTATTTTAAATAGGAAATTCCATTTGAACATGTGGCAAGTCCTAAGCAGATGTGAAAGCCTGCACTGCCTATAAGAAGTTATGACCTAGATAACTGTCTAAGTCTATAATGAAAACATTAGAGTGATTTGGCGTTAAATTACGTTTTAAACAAAATAATGAGTTCTTATGTACTACAAGCTATTCAGGAATAACTATTACAATGTTGAACATTTACAGACCACATAAACCCCACATTTATGAAGCTTATTGTGTTGAATTTTTGTTGAGACTGTCAGAGAGGTGTTAATTCAACTCTACAGTCATTCTGGAGGCTGTAGATTGTAGTTGTGTCGCAATGGATTGCTTGTATTGATATTGAATACACTGGGGGAAAACATTAGAAAAACAAGTGGAGAAGGCCAAAATGAGGTGTAGTGATGATCCGGGCCTTTCGAATCCGCCCGCTCCACTGAGAGGACTGTTGACATGTGTTATGGGTCTTGGCTCCAGAGCGGCCCTTACAAAATTTCTAAATCAAAGCCCCCACCTTTGAATTTGACGTAGATGTACAAAATGTGTGCTCCCAAGTTTGTCTGGATGGATTCTTTATGCAAGACAGGCGGACCGGCCCGTTCAGCCTTCAACAAGAAGAGGTTGAACAGTACAATTTGGTGACTTTGACCAGTAATTTATGTCGTAAAATGATGTGCTCTTGAATCCTGTGTGCTGAGATGTCTCACATTCAAACTGGGACTCCATATTTCTTGTTGGGTGACAGGGTTTCACTCATGTCCAAAAGAACTGAGACGATTTTACCGTTTTAATACCTTTGTGCCTGATGAAGAGCCAATTGGGCTCGAAATGCTGAACTTTTTCAAAATGTTAGAAAGCATGAAATATTTAAAACGGGAGCCTTTTACAGTGTTGAGAGTCTTTCGAAAGCAGAAAAACAAAAAAAAAAACCCTAAACAATAAGGCTTTCTGGAGGACAGCTCAAGTTTCTCACGCTGTTTACAAACTGCCACCACCACGAACTACAACCGACGCATTCAGGCAAAAGTCACGAGACAGCAGGGAAACTAGCTGATCTGTAACACCAACAGCCAGACTCTCCCCCCGGTGTCAGACCTGACAAACGTGCACCTTTATGGCAGCATATCATCCAGCCACATTCTGCTTTTGCCTAACGCCGTCACCGAGTGATTCCCCTGTTACTGTTCCATTTAATGCACCGCTCCTGCAATAGCTTTCCAGCATGGTCAGGTTTTATGTAAATGTGGCCTTTTGATTCTCTGTGCAAGAAAAACCAACAATAAAAGACACGTCCATGCAATTGTTCCGAATGATGCCAGCCTATATGTGCGCAGAGGCAGAGAAATCATCGGACTGCATTAAATGTAGGCTATTTCTCAAAGTGTCTCTAAGGGTCACTTTAACAAGAAACATTACAAAAACGGAACGTTGTGACGACAACCGATTTTTGGATATTTAAAGACGAGCGAACTTTATTTATCCGGAGGGGAAAGAGTGCAAATATAGAATACCAATAAGGTGAAATTATAAGCCCACGCAATGCCAAAAATATAAAGGATCATCCCTGGTAGTAAAGTGGGATAATTTTCACTAATAATCCTTTAGCCCTAGTTAGTATCTTCTAAATGAGTTATCCCCAAACTGATGATGATAAAATTGCATATTAGCTCTAAAAGCTATTCATACCAAAAAACAAATAAAATATCCCCCATAGGCATGTCGTTGTCTCAGTAATTGTGCAATGACAATAAAGATTCATCTAATTTAATGATGGCTTTTACATCATTATTACTGTGAGACTGCTGGATAAATGCATTATTATTTAGAGAGTTATAGTTCAAGTAAAGTAATTTGATTTTAATTCATTTAATGAACTTATTAAAGGAAACGAAGATATTAAAGCTTTGTTGTTTTTTCAATTCATTTAAATACTTTAATAATAATAATAATGATGAAAAAAAACCCTCTGGGATTCAGCACGGTCTAACTGAACCCTAAACAGAGTTTCTGGAAGACACACTGCACCGGAGTCGGTACTCCTGCTCTGAACCAAGCTACCTGCAGACATTGTCATTCTTATCGAGGCGGTTTTGAGCCTCAGAGATCTGATCTCAGAGCGACGTCAGTGTGTTGATCCGGGACGGGTTGCTCCGTGATCTCACACTGTGCGTAGCCTCTCTCCGCTGCATGATTGGCTTTGCACATTTCTCCCTCTGCTTTTCAAAAACCACTTGGTGTGTGTGTGTGTGTGTGTGTGTGACAGCAGAGCCACATGGCCAGGGCAACGCCCCCCTCAAAGCGCGCAGGCCACATCCCGGGAGATAAGAAACAATGACAACTTAAATCAAAATACACGAGGCGCGTGTTAAACCTCCAGGCCTGAGTTCATGTATTCAACCAAACGAGTCGGCCCGAAGTGGCCGACTTCTATCGACACCAAATTAATGACAAATAGGAACAAGCGAATTATCGATAAGCAGGTGGGCAATCACAAATACTCTATCTGCGACGACATCAAATTAAGTCGAGCAAGTAACAGAAAGGCATGAACGTATGGCGGCTGATGGGTTCATTGCGCCGTTATCGGGAAAACGGCGCAAATCGGTGCGCATAAAGCATCAATTGACAGTTTAGCGTATTAAGAACGCCAAAGTGTTATTACCGTTTCTGATGTGAGAACACACAAACTGCTCCTCCTGGTTCACTATCAAAGCCACACATTTGCACCGTTTGTCTCAAACCGCCGCAGCCTCCCCTCCCTCCGTCCTGCTACAAACACACCGCGGCGCCATGATCTCTTTGTTTCCTTCGGGCCGAACCCGACCAGACCGACACTTTTTGCGGCCGCGTCCCGTCTCTCTGAGCCCCGGACACCGCTACGTCCTTACCAATACGGACTCCCTTCGTCACTCCCGGGCCTCCGGAGCTCCACTTTTATTCTGGCCGACACGTAAGAGCCCGCGTCAGGCTACACCTCCGCCGCGTCACCGGGAACAACAACACGGAGATCGGGGAAGGACGAGAAAGCAGATGGCGACACTGGCCGGAAATGACCGACGTGCGAACGGAGAAGGGCGGAAAATACCGAGGGGAAGCGGGTCGTAACGACACCCTCCTGCCTCCTGAAGCGTTTTACAATAAGCAGTTTAATAACGAAATTATGTAACGAAAAAAACAAAATCTGTTAGCTAAATACGATGGTCGTAAAAGCTGTACCCGTGGATTATTATCAACTAGAGCTTAAAGGATCTTTGGGTTTAAATCACACAAAACAGATTTTTTTCATTTCCACCACACAGATAGTTTTGGTTTGGATGTAGTAGGAAACCTTTTAGAGTTTTCAGTCTAACACTTTATACTAAATAGCTATATACACTACCATTTTACAGTGAGGTCTGTGAATTATCCTGAGTAACAATTAACACTGCTGCTATAAGACAAGTTGCTGTTGAATTTCTAATGTAAATTTTCAGTGTTATCAGCAGCACAAACACAATTCAATTTATCTCCACTGTATAGACGCAGACGTTGCAGAGGCAGATAACTCGCTAATCGAAAATTTAAAAATGTATTTTTTCTCATAACGTCTCACTATAATACTTATGATACCACAGCTAGGCCAATGCAGTACTGCATCTGGGCTACTGCACTATAAGAGATAGGAGTTTATATTTACAT
>CM022488.1:7841124-7877871 GCA_011952105.1 Coreoperca whiteheadi | reverse complement strand
TCCCCTACCACTACTTTACAGTCACTGGTCTCTTTCAGATTACAACGTCTACACAAGATGTAGTCCACCTGAGTGCTTCTCCCTCCGCTCTTATAGGTCACCCTATGTTCCTGCCTCTTCTGGAAGAAAGTGTTCACTACAGCCATTTCCATCCTCTTTGCAAAGTCTACCACCATCTGTCCTTCTGCGTTCCTGTCCTGAAGACCAAACCTGCCCATCACTTGCTCATCACCGCTGTTCCCTTCACCTACGTGCCCGTTGAAATCTGCACCAATCACCACTCTCTCACCTCTGGGGATGCTCTGCATCACTTCATCTAACTCACTCTAGAATTTCTCCTTCTCTTCTAATTCACATCCTACCTGTGGGGCATAACCACTCACAACATTGAACATCCCCCCTCTCAATTTCCAGCTTCAGGCTCATCAACCTGTCTGACACTCTTTTCACCTCTAGAACATTCCTCACAAACTCCTCTTTCAGGATAACTCCTACTCTGTTTTTCTTCCTATCCGACCCATGGTAGAACAACTTGAACCCTCCTCTAAGCTTCTAGCCTTGCTACCTTTCCACCTGGTCTCCTGGAAACACAGTATGTCCACCTTCCTTCTCTGCATCATGTCAATCAACTCTCTAGCCTTCCCTGTCATAGTCCCAACGTTCAAAGTCCCTACTGTCAGTCCTATATTCTTAGCTTTCCTCTTCTCTCTCTGCCTACGAACACACCTTCCTCCTCTCCTTCTTCGAAGTTCATATTTATGTGTACACTTTTTAAACAAACTATAACTATATACTTGTTGCCTTATGTTAAGGGTATCTCTTAACGCATCTGTACACGCGCCTGTATATGTCTGTACGTGCGTCTGTACTTCTGTATGTATGCATTTCTGTTCGTCTGTACGCGCGTCTGTGCGTCCACCCCCACAGGGGTGATTGATAATTGCGACTTCATGACATTTCATACAATTGTGAAGCAGCGGCAGCATTAATGTAGGTTATATAATGGAAACAGTGGAAATGTGCTGTATACTTACCCCCTGAGCATAGTATAGGGAGGCTGTAGCCTAGATTTTTAACAAGTTATTTTTTCACAGAAGACATTTTGACAAAAAGAGAGAAGTTTGCTTTCTGCCTCTGTTTTTTCCTGTGTATTTGTGGTGCCTAAACCTAACCAAGTAGGCTTTCTGACAGAAAGCCTTGAAGGCAAACTTCTCCCATGTGCGAAGAGCGCATGTGTAAGTAATGTAATTAATAATGGCTGAATTCCATTAAGCTGCTTCAGTTTCAGGGTCCTGCTACTGGTGTCTAACTGTCACAATTTCAAGAATTACTGAGACACTTCAATGGAACAGAGCCGTGTTAATGTCATTAGTAAATCCTGTGCTTTTTATGGTACAGAAAGCCCAAATGCCTGCTGTGAAAAGGCCTATTTTGGTGAAGAGATTCTCACTGTAACCAGCAGAGGGAAGCATAAGACCATTTTAACGCACACAGTCGCGGGGCTCTACAGGTACACTGGGACATACAGCATACCTCACATAACAAACGCAAAAATACTCTTGCAAAGTTTTGGAGAGATAAACATTAGATAAACGATAAGCACATCTATAAGACCGGACAGAAACTTATCGCCTCCAACCTGGGACTCAAACCAGCCGTTTGCTACCTAATACTGGGTTATACCTCAGGATGGGATACTTAATCAAACCTTACAAGGTTCCCCACCAGACAACTGAGGATGATAGAAATACATGTATTTCATATTAGTGACAGTATTACCGTGTATTTAAAAACACATGTAGAAATATACTCAAATAGTTTTCTATCCAGTATTCACAGTACGTCACCCTCATACAGCTGTGAGAAATTACTGTGACGTAGAAATGTCAATGCAATGCAAACAATGCGACACAAAAACGCCAGCTGACTGACTGTGGAAAGATATCTACAACGATCTTGCAGCGATACTGAGAACTCAATCAATTCAGGAAGTCCTGAGAATGGCGTAGCTTTAACAATTAAGGAGGAAAACGTTTCCATTTCGATTCAAGTGTTTTTTTCTTTCTGTCTTCTCCTCCTGTCGCGCCTCAGAATGGAAAACATCACTTATAATCTGGCAGGATTTTCTTTCATGGAACCAGAGCTCCACTCAGGACAGAAAGCCAGCCTGTTTTTTGTTTTTGTTTATTTATCTCCCCAGATGGTGGCGCTGTAGAGCTGCGTAAACTCTCTGAACATGTGCTCCTCAGTCTCTGCCTCCCCTCCACCTCCCCAGCGACAGAGAGAAGAGAGATGCTCGTGTGTCATCGCGTAGATATGTGGAGTTTATCAAGGCAATTCCTTTTACAATCCTCCTGATGCTCGTTGCCGGTGTTTTATCTGTTTAATAGCATTTTACTGCTACACGCCATAAAAAACACCCTTTTATTGTGACACCAAACACATTGTTTGGGGAATTCACCCTGCCTGGGTAATGAACAGCAGAGAATTTGCAGCCAGTTATAAAAAAAAAAATTTAAAAATAAAAGAGGAGGGGAGGGGAGGAGGGTGAAGGGGGTGAAGGGGGGAGACAATTGTGACCCAATGAGGAGAGGAGGAATATTTTACAGGAGGGGGGAGGAAGCCTGTTCTCCACGTCCCATTAGAGGTTTCAACATGGCTGATTTTTACTTGTTTCCTGGTTTTGCAGGATAGTCGTCCATTAGTCAAAATCCACTTAAGTATGTAAACGAACAAAACAACAGTGCAACATTTTGACAGCGCCTGAGTGTCATTTTGTAATTTGCAATATATATTTTGGAATCCTTATCAGCTGTAGGACTACTGCTGTAGTACAAAGCTGCAGGAACTTACACACAAAAAGTTACAAACAGGCAACCGATCAAAGGAAAAACCTGAATAAAGGACTGCATGGTCAAAAATGATGTCAATCATGTTCCATGGCCTTCACCGGCTTAACAGCTATGGGAATTTTTGGAGCAACATGTTTCTATGACAAGGAGCTCTGGATGGTTGCGGTGGACCAACACCTCACTAATGGCCCTTTCACGCTGGACAACAAACTCTAACACCCACTAATATCTGGCTTTTGTCTTCAGTGGGAAAGGATGCAATCAGCATTCCTGGGTCGAGTGACTCTGCGGCGGTCACGGGCCCCAGCTCCGGCAGTGATGGAAACATGACACCCCATGACACACCTGCCCAACACGGTGCTGTTTAACAGGAACACCGCAGCTTCACCGTTCTTTTATACAGCCTATAGGCACTTTCAGGGGTCACGGACAACCATACATAAAAGAAGAACGACAAAGAATGCTTGTTGGACAAAAGTCCAAAGTCCTCCAAATTAAACGACAAAATACTTTCTTTGCTTCTCTTTGCTCCAGAACCACACATACAAGCATTTTCTGATCTGATGCCCATGTCGACTGTGCCTCCTGATCTGACACTGCTATTGTTATGGTTGGGTTAGGTTTAGGCACAGAGACTACTTGGTTATGGTCGTCATGGTTACAATAACAACCACTTGGGAACAATCTTAGACAGGGTTAAACCAAATCCACCTTGACTGCAGGAAGTGAACCCATCCGTGGGTGCCCATCCGACCACCTCCATCTGCAGACTTTAATCGTCACACTACTTCCTGCTTTGCTCCCGAAGGGAAAAAGTCGCAATTCCTATGGCTGCTAGGGAAGCTTCGTCACTTCAACATAAACATACCTCATTTTTGGGCATGTGCTGAAATGATGCTCTCGTTTTTCTTGGGAGGACAGTCTCACAAATGCAGATGTCCAAGCCATTAATGGCATTCGGGCAGAGGAGGCCATTCGGAGGGGGCTGGAGTCAGTGGCTAGACACGAATCAGAAGATTTCTCCGGGTCTGGTAGCAATGGGGATACAACACACAGCCAAGAGTGCAGGATGATATTAAAACGGTGAAACAGGGCTCACCAAGCGAGAAACACAAAAATGTACTAAGTGAGATGACTGTGAGAGAGGGGTTCCGATTGCAACAGGTCCTGCATTAACGTGCATTTCTCCTTATCCAGGTCCAGATACACATGTTAACGCCAGTTATAAATGCGGTAATATTTTCCAAAATTGCCGTGACCATTGGGAGAGCAGTGCTCTGTAAAATCGCCTCATGCTTTCAGATAGAATCAGTGTGCTAATGTGTAACGACAAACCGGTGAGCATTCCACTGCCAACCCAATGCTTCCCAACATGCTCGTGTTTGACATTTTTCACGAGCAGTATCTGTGTGTTTGTGTTCTGTGTTTTAGGCAGCCACGGCTTTTCAATTTTCAGCGAATTCAAACCCCCGCTGCTCATTTTCACTAACACTTGGAGTGTTTTTGACACTTTCAGAAGAAACTGTGAAAGGTTACTTTTCTGCTCAAGATCACGTTTGTGTGCATTCAGTGTGCTTCAGCAGCTATAAGAGTTTTATTTTGCGTAGGACATTTTAGGGGTTTGTGTTTAAAAAATAGAGAACATGTGTAAATTATCTTGAAGATTAGATTTATAGGACTCAGCACTAGAGAGTGAATGACTTATTAAGATGGAGAAGTAGCACGTTTTTGACCAAAAGGAGAGAGGAATATTTTAAAGAGGGAGAGGGAAGTGTGCTCTCCATGTAGAAATAAAACTGATTCTACAGGCACACACAGTCACAGACAGACAGAGAAAGAGAAAGAATCAATAGAGGCATTTGGTCTATTATCATAAACACACAGTGTGTGTGTGTGTGTGTGTGTGTGTCTGGGAAGAATGGTGTTTTTATCTCCAGATGGTTGACTGAGACTTGGCTGGTTGGTACAGAGTCAGAGAGAGAAAAGCAGGCAGAAGGCGTCTTTTCTACTTGAGCTTGACTAAATGTGTGTGTGTGTGTGTGTGTGTATCAAGTCTGCCAACCTGCCTGCGCGCGTGTGTATATGGGTGTGTGTGATTGACCTTGAGGAAGGAGGCTCAGTTGGAGGAGAGAGGGATGAGGAGCCCCCCCTTCTTCACCTCCCTCACCCCCCGCTGTGCCTCCCCCCCTGGGTAAAGAACGACTGGCTTCCCATCCTCCTCCTGTCCTCTCTTTTCTTCTTTCTTTTCCCATCCAGTTCCTTTATCTCCTCATTTCTGCTTGGATCTACTCTGTTCTCCTTCCATGTGCTTCCCCCCTCTTTTTTTCCTCTCCTTTTCTCTCCTCTCCCCTTTTCATAGCCTCACCTTGTTTCCTCTCATCTCCTTTATGGCCTTTCTTTTCCCATTGTCCCCCTGTCTCCTCTCCCCTTTCGTTTCCTAACCTTGTTTCCTTTCGTCTCCTCTCCTCCTTTTTGTCCTTTCATTTCCCATTGTCTCCTTGTTTCCCCATCTCTCCTTTCAGGGCCCATTGTTTCCTCTCCTCTTTTCCCCTCACCTCTTCTGTCCTCTCCTTACCCCTCTTTCCTCCTCTGATATCCTTATTTCCTCTTTCTCCAGGTTTCCTTTCCTCTTTTATCTCCTGTCCTTCTATTTTCTCCATCTCTCCCCTCATCTCCTTTCATCATATATCCTCTCCTTTCATTTTTTTAAATATCTTCTCCTTTCCCACCGTCTCCTCTCTCCTCTCCTCTTCTTGTTTCCTTTATTTTTTATCTCCTCTCCCCATTGAATAACTGTGGACTCATCCAACAACCCCTTTCAGCAGCCAAGGTGCTCTGCATGAAAGAGAAGAAAAGAAAAAGAGAGAGAAAGGAAACACAGACACGTCTAAAGAAAAGGAGAGCAGGCAATCAATGCCAAACTAAAAGCTCTTTGAAAAGCTTTGGAGACTGCAGGATGTCCAGGGGGTAATTTAAAAAACCTGCCACGGGAAATGGTCAAAGGGAAGGTGTGACAGTCTGTCTGCGATATGCTTCATATTCACAAAGGGTCCGTCAAAACATCACTTTGATTCCTTCACAGCACTTGTATCAGCGCGTTTCAGTGTGTTACAGACTGTGTTTTCTTTCGCATGATTTGGTTTCGTTCTGTTGTCCTTTCAAATAATGCCATGGATGTGGATTCTTCACAGCGTGTTGTTCACATTTGCGGTTTAGTCACTGTTGGAAGTGACTCTTAACTCACCTTATTTTGAATTTCTATCTGTCTTTCTCTTCCTCTCTGGCACGCTCATCCTCCCCGCAAAAAAAAAAATCACATGGATCAGAGTAAAAGGGATGCAAGTTAACATTTTGGTATTTTTATCAGAAGAAAGTAGATACAACTTTAAACCACAGCATCTTTTCATTCAGAACAACACTGGAACCATCCAACTAGTCAGTCAGT
Organism: Coreoperca whiteheadi; assembly: GCA_011952105.1. Classification (NCBI taxonomy): domain Eukaryota; kingdom Metazoa; phylum Chordata; class Actinopteri; order Centrarchiformes; family Sinipercidae; genus Coreoperca; species Coreoperca whiteheadi. The sequence continues at coordinate 7,871,574 of CM022488.1, read as the reverse complement.
CATTGGTAACCCTTAAAAAGCACAGAAAGGTGTTGAATTTGAAGGCTGCCTGCACTGTTTAAATAAGTAAGAATTTAAAACACAATGGTAAAAAAAAAATAAATGTTGGACTTCGACTTCAAAACACAAATATTTGACCACATGTCTGTATTTTCTGTGCTTCCATGAAAGGACATAACAATAGTCAGCTCATGTCGGCAAGGGCGTATATCCAGTGCTTTGGACACTTGTAATAATACAAAACAGGCAAAGCACAGACAGTGAACGCCCTGCGGTTCGGTACATACAACATTTTGGTTGTCTGCATTCATGTGCCGTTGGTTGTCACTTTTTGTATTGAAGATATAATATTTGATCGGTAACAATCTGTCCAAATTCAAAATGGACTATTTATAAGCGCAACAGGCCATGCCTTGTACTCCAGTGGGGGGAGTTCATAAAATGTCACCAGCGCATGCCCAGCTACCAGCGGTAAACTAAGCTGTGGAAAGTGGAGTAAACTAGCGAGTCGTGATGAACAGATAATTACGACACTGACATTTTGCATTTTGCGCTGTTTGCTGCCACTTAAAAATGCAACTGCCGTACAGGCCCTTTAGCACAACCAATTTGAAGTCAAGTTCTAGCTTGAGGCAGCGAACGGACAAACTACGGCGCAGTTTAGAATTCGACTACGTGGGCGACCTTCGAATTACAGTAGGGAGAATAAATGACACGTTAGTTCTTATTTGTTATAACTTGATTGTTTTTTTGTTATTTTTAAAGTGACATCCAAGCCCCGCTTGTAGGCATGTACAATACGCAGACACTCTTGGACACAAACTGCTGATGACATTTATGTCACAGATGCCCCGTCGGCTATGCGGATACGAAAAGTATAATTTGCCCTTATAGTGCTGTGATATAGCTGTCAAAGTGTCAAAGTAAATATTCTTAGACAAAAATTGTGGAAAAATATATGTTATGAACTCAAGGGTTGTATTTATTTATTTATAAGCTAAGAATGATGATATCAAGTACAATAAAAACATTAATAAATAAATATGCACGCCAAGCAGAGGGTGGTTCACTACTCCGTAATACTTAACACACCATGCTCACGTATGACATACTGTACATCTTTTCAAATGTTGTCACCTTGAAGGGTACCAAACCGTGAAATTTAGGTCCCATCAACCCCCCCTTCTCTCTCTCCCTGTCCCATGTCTACCAGACCTCTCTCGCTCTGCTTTCTGAACTGACTAATGGGGTTCAAACAGTGGCCGACTGTCAGAGATTTGCTGTTTACACTATATCTGCACAGCACACATACACCCTACAAACATCTACCTAACTGGTTCCAACATACCTTAAAGTTCCAGTTTGACATTCACCCTTTCTCAGTGTGATGTGTGTGTGTGCGTGTGTTGAGGGACTCCTGTGTAGGAGGAGCATCAGCGCTACTCTTCAAACACCTCTTCCATATGAAGCATAGGACGAAGTTCAAATGCTCTCGTTTTGTCGGCTCCCTCCATCTCCTCCTTGTTTCCACTGTGACCTTTAAAAGAGTGAAGGAGGAGACACGAGAAGAAGAACGAGGAGACCTTTAGCTATGGAGTGTATCCTTATCTTAAAATTTCCACTTTGAACACTCACAGCAAGTTTTAAGGGGGACTCTAACTAGACTGGTGTTCCCTGCTGTGTAAAAGCTGTTGGATCCCATTCATGGTATAAATAGCCTATCATTTATGACATCAAATCTTAAGTAAGGTCAGGGATGTGTAGTAAAGGATCCATGGAGGAGATTTACGTGTTGAAGATTGAAGCATCAAATAATAAACTATGAATAAATGACAAAGTATTCCAAATTGACTCTTTGCTAATGCCCTGTCCCCCTTTAGTTATTGTTGCTATGCCTGGCAAGCTCTGTAGAACAGCACCAATGCAGTTTAGAATAACAAAACTCAAAAACCTTTGACACAGTGGGCCCTTAACTTCCGACAAAGGTAGACAAAAGTAGCTTCTCATTCTTTCAATTTTGTTGAAATGACAGCTGTCCCTGGCAGATTTCATTAGCTGTAGCTAGCCAGCTAACTATCTGCGAGTGGGTTGAAAACAACATCTCCAGCTGACTCGTCTGAAAATGAAAGCCCTGCAAAAGGGTCCTACATATATTTGATAGCTACATACATGACAACATTACAACTCAGCATAATGATATTAAAAAAGCATTGATGCAGTGTTGACGATCCATGCAGAAGAAATGGAAATGGAGGCATTGTTTTGCATGACATGGTAGCCAGTTGTCCCTAGGATGATAGCTAGTGCAGTATTATAAGAAAACAATTAACCTTAGACTGTTTCTTTCTAGCATAGAGTAATACCGTTCAGATGTTTACTATAGATCCCGTTCTCCCCAGAAGAACGACAGCATCAGTCATTTCAGCCAATGTCCCAAAAACAATATTTGTGTACGTTCATGCAAAGGAATTACGACGGGAGCAAAAGAGTAATTTGGATGACCTTGTTCGAGCGCAACCAAGTCCACTTAGGGTGGTCGGGGTGGATCGATGGGTTAACAAAACATTGGGAGACTGCCATTTGTTTCCCGTTTCCACCTGAAGGTCAACGTTGTTTTTTTTTAAACCATGACAACGATTGTTCTATAACCTAAACCAAGTGTAAAGCGTAAAGTGTTTGCTATTGTAACCATAATGGCGAAGGTCCCCCGAACCTTAACAGAGTACTTATTTAATAAGTGACCCTAACCAAGCTGTTATTATGCCTGAAACTAATCAAACCATAACCACAGTGCTGTTACGTCATAAAAGTAATGTAGTTTTCAACACTGTTTTGGAAGGTACAGACACATAATGATGTTTTAGAGCTCATTGACAAATTACATATTTTGTCCTTTAATTTGGAGGACTTGTCACTATAATAAAACATAACCATTTTCTTGGACCAACAACACAAAGGATTAATGTTTTATTATATATATATATATATATATATATATATTAAATGTGTTTCACTTTACATGACAAATGGATGTGAGGAGGAGGACAGACCATTGAGATTGAAATTTTTTTTTTAAATAAATTAAAAAGATCTTGCCTGCTAAACCTCCCCAAATCCAACACAGACAGGCAGCAGATCAACACTGATATAGCAGTTGGTAGCAACCAAGACCTGTGTAACACTGGCTCCCACACATGGATCAGTCGTGAACAGGGCTTTGTCTAACATAACCTGCACCGCATACTGTAGTTAGCTAAGGATATGCTAACTCTTGGCCTTGGAAGTCAGGCTAGGTTACTTCTGTATAGTTAGCCAGGCAGTTATAGGTTTACATTACAGTAGACATACACACAGTTTAATTCATTATTTAGAATTTTGTCTGGTGGTTTTGCGATAAAAAAAAAAAAGGCGCGACCCTTCAATTTCTTTGACAATTACTGTTTGAAGGAGGGGTTTGGTGAAATTCACTTTCTGCATTTAAAAACAAATAAATCAGTTAGTTAGCAAGGGGAATGCACTTTACTTGACATTATGTAAATGGACCAGATGTTTTCATCAACATTAAACCACATGTTGATCTCAAGTTACTCAGAGCAACAAACTGGTTTAGTTTAAAAATAAATAAATAAATAAATAAGGAAAATAACCACTCCAAATCAGTTAACCAGGTGAAAATTACCTACCATGAAGCATGATACCTGAATAATATCGATATCATGCTAAAAACGGTTTTAGATTCTAGATAAAGGGATATACCCAACATTGGTTTCCCACTTCTTACATCCCTGATGAGTATATTCATGTACTGACAAGGAAATTTATCACTGCTTTGCATCCACAGAGAAGATGCAGGCATCTCATTTTTCTGTCTGTGCATCCTAGTTTCTACATTTAATGTCTGGGAAAAGCAGCTCCTCATTTCCCCTGTGCAGAGACTGAGTGCATGCAGAGGAGGAGTGGGAGGCGAGAGGAGGCGAGCGGTGGAGGCCTTAGCAGGGCTATTTTTATGAGGCACATAATAAAGATATGGAGATGAAGCATCTATATGCTACCTGAGGACCTTCTCTCCGCTCCCAGTCTGGCCCGACAACCTCCTCTCTTGTTCCTGCTCCCCGGCTCCTGTGGAGGAGAGAGAGAACAGGCTGAGATGAATGAGAGTTAATAACCCTACTGTCAGGAGAGAGAGAGCAGCGGGGTGGGTCATGATGGTGTAAACACCAGAGCGAAAGCTTGCAGGTCTGCGGTTCTATTTTTACGACGGCACAGAGGGGAGGAGGAGGGGGAAGAGAAAATGGGATGGAGGGAGGGAAGAGGAAGTGGTATGAAAATGTGAGTTTTGCATTATTCATGGACCGAGTAGATGAGCATGGACAGCAATGGTGGAAGAAGTACTCAAATCCCTTACTGAAGTAAAAGTAGAAATAATATAGTTTAAAAATACTCCATTACAAGCAAAAGTCCTGCATTCAAAACGCATCATATCATATAAGCATATCACAATTCGTGGGTGTTCATTATGGTTTAAAAGCTGTTTTGCTCTTCTTTTCTGGGGTATCTGTTTGCATTTATTTATATTGGTTTGTGTGTGTGCGCGTATCCCATTTAGATGTTTTTAACCATGATCTCTTTCTCTTGGGACACACATGCAGCTCATATTTCACAGCAAGTTTATGGATTAATTAATTCATTCATTTTGTTAACATCTGACGCTCGGATAGTCGAGTGTCTTTGAAGCACGGTCCTGCGCTGTGTGCGTTTGTCAGCGTGTGTTTGTTCATGGATATTATTTACATGGATGAGTGATCTTCACGGGGTCATATCACGCTCACTAAAACCCTCTGTGCTGGAACTGTACTCGCGCTTTCAGACCGGCACGAATATCAAGTTTCCTCACGATGGAGCTTCAAGAATCACAACGGCTTTGCGTCACACACTGAAGTCTCGTAAACTCACATGACAACGAGGTTCAGCAATGGGTTTGTAGTATAAATAGGCTCTGCCTGCTAATGTGATGTGATGTGATGTATTAAATGCCGTATACTCCAGGGTGCCAGGAGAATAAACAAAGGGCAGTACAGAACTTGGAGACATTATGCAGACTATAGAGGTAGGATACGGATATCTTTTTATTAAACTTTCTGGAAAATAGAGAATCTTTTACTGGTAATGTCATCGCACAATAGATGTGAACATATAACCTCCTGTAAGAAGGCGAATTGTTGTTTTTATACTTTGCTTTTGTACAGATTCAATAAAGCCATACATAACATGTTAATTAGTGAGCTTTAGATGAACTAGTAGGATGATTCTGTTACCTTTGGACAGAGCCGGGCTAACTGTTTCCCCTGGTTTCCAGTCTTTATGCTAAGCTAAGCTAACATGCTCCAGCATCATATTCACCATACAGACATGAAAGCGGTATTGATCTTCTCATCTAACTCTTGGCACGAAAGTGAATAAGTACATTTCCCAAAATGTTGGACTGTTCCTTTAAGAGTCATTTCATGGGGCCTTTAATATAAAGTAGTGATATTAGTTAAAGACATGAAAAGCAAGATATTTTGGAAGAGACTGGGGTATAGATTAATACGTTTGTAAGAGATTAAGATCCTGAAGATTGATTTTACTATAAACGAGTTTTAGAAATAATTTCCAATTGTGAGGATTGAATCGGAAAATGCAGATTGACTGTCTTCAGGAGTATTTCATGATTAAAAAGTAATTTCTCAAATAATGAGTGAGCTCATCGAGAGCCCTGAAATAATGCGAGAAACACAAATTACTTTAATGAAATAGTCATTGAAGGTGGTTAATTAATCTCAACTAAATGAGGTATTAACATGATTTTATGATTAAAAAAAGTAAAATACGCTTTTGACATTTTACCTTTCCACCTTGTCAGATCCCACTTCATCAGTATCCGCTGTTCCTCCACTCTTGCACCACCTGGCACAGAATTATGAATTTATTTTATGCTGTAATGGGACTTTTCATGATCTATGATTCATCGGTGGCCGTGGTGAAACTGTGGCGTTGTGCCACCTGTCCCGTCACCTCTCCACTTAGCTCAACTCACCTCCATTCGACCCTGGGACCTGAGCCGACAGAGCAGCAGTGTCCTGCAGAGACACAGAAGACAGAGAGACAGAGACTGAGGTAGAGACAGAGGCGAGATAAACAGAGAATGTGAAATCCATCTGCAGCCGCTCGGCTGCTGGCCAGGATGCTGCTGCTGTAACATCCTTAATCTGACTGGCAAGGCCTGATGCTGATCTGACAGCTCCTGCTGATGTACTGTGGAGAGAAGAGATAGGAGCTACACACACACACACCATCATTCTTGTCTTGTTGCAGCACCCCCAAATCCCAAAGACATTTCAGGATTTTGGGATGTTCTACTAAAATCCAGGAGTGTCATTAATATGTGATTAATTGATGTTGCTGTGCAATGGCAGAAGAAGAAAGAAGAAGTGTTCCAACAAGTCCTCCACGTTAAACGACAAAATGTGTTGTTTGTAACTTCCCTTTGTGTTTTCTGATCTGACGCCCCCATTGACATGGTTTGTCTTTGGCTTCCAAAACCGTTGCAAATTACAGGTGGAAAAATAACAGTTTTATGATGTAACAAAACACTATGGACTTTTGTTATCATGGTTACAATAATAACCATGTAGTTTAGGTTAGGGAACAATTGTGGTGGAGAAAAACCCATGTTGACTGGCGGTATGAAATAGGAAACCAACAGCCATCTCCCGTGTAAAAATCCCAACCGGGGGATATTTAGTTTGTCTCAAAAATTCTAAAAAGTGAAATAAATTCACTGATGTAGGCAGTTATGCTGAACTATTTCAAGTGAGGAAATGATTTGTAGTTATATATAGCTTAGCCACTAATTTAGCAGCGAGAATACTTTCAGGAAATAAAACTAATATTCTGTGTAATGAAGCTAATGAGCTTTCGCTCTCACACACACACACAGTGTTTCCAGCACTTCAGAGGACGTTACATCGACTTTCATTCATTTCCTGGAGACTCACCCTAACCTAAACATGACCTTAGACCAAGTCTAATGATTTATGTCACAGTGACTTGCGTTTTGTCCCCACAACATGAGTAATACACACACACGGGGAATAGTCTTCCTGGAACAGAGTTGAAGGGGGAAGGGGTGTTTGCTGACATGGTTCTTGATGTGATGCTCAGAAGGCAAATTATAATAAAAACACTATGAAGAATAATTTACTTTTGACTTATAAGCGCATTGCTCAAAGGCGCTTTCACCTCGCCAAAGTGTAGAAAACCACTGGCCCCATACTTTGTGAGAAACACGTCTTTGGACATGTGGTAACAGTTTTGACGTGACTGTGACACGTCGTTGGGTGTCATGCACCTGCTCCACACCTGCTCACTGATGAGTGTGTTGTCATCACGGATGCTTGGAAAAATGCAATGAAGCCGATCATCAGGGCAGAGAGTAGACATAAATAGACCAGTTCCCCTCAGCTTCCTGTCAGGCCAGTTTTCTCCTGCATTCCCATTGTTGTCTGAAGGTGACAAACTGATCCCCCTCTCTTTGTCGTCGCCCCTTTTCCTCTCAAAAGAATGAAACATTTAAATATCCTCATCTAAAATGTCCAACATTTCATCATGTGGTTCGATTTCTTGTCTGAAGAATATGACCAACCCCAGTTGGGCCCGACTCTGGTTGCCATGGAGACAAGATGCACCAGGTTGCTGAACTATAAACACAAAACAATACAAGTGTCATGTGATGAAGTCGTTCCAACTTTGAGGCAACTGTTTGTGTTTGTCCCTTTTTTGTTTCACCATGACAACGCCTCCATGCACAAAGCCAGGTCCATAAGGAAATAGCTTTAGACACTGGAGGTTGGACAAATGTGGTAACATTAACATTATTTTTTCTCCCAAGCTTTAAGACCGAATAATTTTCACATTCAGTGCGTCAAACCAGGTTACTCAGAGAGACCGGGTTACGCAGGCAATAGGAGAACGAGTTGACATGCACGGTAGTAACCTGGTTACTGTAAAAGCTTTTGTTTAAAAATGTGCGTGTCTGTTTTGTAGCTGACTGACGGCGCAGTGAGAAGACAGACAGACAAACTTGTAATCATTTCTCCTTTCATCCAGCTGCTCCACCGTTACTTTTCCTGTTTGCAGTCATCTGTAATGCACATGTGTACTTGTGAAAAGCTGATTAGAAACCTTATTACTCGTATACATGGCCCGAGAAATCTGCGCTCTCCAGGAGAAATCTAGCCGGGGAAGTCAGGTTTCTCTAATCCCCTAATCAGGATTACAGAAAACCGGGTTTCTTGTTCACATGACGGTTAAGAAATCAGCTCACTGGAGAAAGCAGACTGTAACCTGGTTACTTCGGTACATGTAAACACACTCATTTACATAGGCAACCTTTATCTGTCTGATTAAAACCGATAGAGTGTAAAATAGAAATGGCTAATTAGTCTATAGTATAATTTTGGATTAGACCACAGTATTTATAATTTCCTCAAGGTCACATGTAAGATGATATCACTGTAATTTTCTTGTGGCACAATAGACTTGTAATAGTACACTGATAATGTTACATAAAGCAGAGAAACACAAAACAAAATGATGCACACAGTCCTGACAGTCCCACAGCCCTCTGATCTTTTTTCTGTCCCGTGTGTGTGTGTGTGTGTGTGTGTGTGACTGGAATAGCAGGTGACTTGTTTTGGTGCTGAGCCCCATATGTGCTACGTAGAAGGGAATACATATGAGTGTGTGTGTGTGTGTGTGTGTGTTTGTCTAGCTAATCATGTGTGGCTGAGTGCACTCAACAACAACAACACCCCATCACCAGACAGACAGGCTGGCCGGCAGGGACCCCTGTCCACCATCTGTGTGTTTGTGTGTGTGTGTGTGTAAATGACACAGACAAACACACACACACACAGACTGGTGGTAGTGATGGTCTGGTCTCCACCTGTCCCCCCGTCATTACCCAGGAGGTGATGGAGGGGAACAGAGAGAGAGACAAGGGGTTGGCGGTGGGGGTTGGGGGGGTGGAGGGAAAAAAGGAGGAGGTGGGAACCTGGAGAGATACACAGAAAAAGAAAAGAGGCAGAAAGAGCAGAGACCTCAGTGTGACAGAGTCGCAGGTGAAGAAACCAGAAAGAGACATTGAGAGACTGCAGAAAATACTTGATGTGACGGAGACAGGCAGACTGGATAAGAATGGACAGACTGAGACATGGATGGAGAGGGAAAGGACAGATCAAAGAGGAATGATGAGGGAAGGTGAAGGTAGGGAAGAGGAAAGAAAGGTGAGCAGTTTTAAAATGGATGAAGAGGCCCAAGTCTGTTCAAGTGAAAGAATGAAGTAGAGGAAGAGAGCAAGTCCAGTGTTCAGACAGACTGAGTTGTTAAGCTGAAAGTGAATATAATATACAGCCAATAAAGCCCCTTACTTTATAAAAAGTCTAATTAGAACTGTAGGTATATGCCAAAGAAAATGATGAAAAGAAAGGGTAAATAGAAAAAACACATTACTAGGTAGTAGCATCAGTAACTAAGTATGCAAATGTTTAGAAACCACTGACATGCATAAAATATCGGAAATTACTCAAAGTATAGTGGCATAATCATATAGACTCAAACTAGATTATCTCAATAGAGCATTCATATTTCTCTTGATTCAAATACTGCTCTTGATACAACTAATCAGTCAATCAATCAATGAAACTTAATTTGTATGGCACCTTTCATAGGTTAGTGCAGTTTAAAGTGCTTTACAGGTGACAAATTAATAAGACAGTAGAAATACAAGCAGTAAAACAATGGGAGATTGAAGGGGACAAATGATAAAGTAGATTATGTAGATACATATTTACATAATATTTGAAAAGATCATCTAAGAAATTTGGCTGGGATATTTAGTGTGACACTGAAAAAAAATACCAGGTTTTTTGTATCTGTTGCTGACAAGGAGTCTCATTTTCCTTCACTAAGTTGTGGAGTTCCTCAAGGGTTAATTCTCGGACCGGTTTTATTTTCCCTCTAGGTCGCATTAACGGTTTGTTTGGTTTTCTCTTGTCATTGATACGCTGGTGATATTGCTCTACATATTTCTGAGTTCTCAAAACTAGTTACTTAATGAAACGACTTGTGAAACAATGTTTATACTCAGGCTCAATTAAATCACCAGAAAATTTTTATGTATTTATCAGCACTTTGTTTCCCTGGATACTACTGCAAAGTCATCATAGAAATGAATGAATCCTGTCATTTGTAGTTACAAAATATTGAAACTTATGCCTGTTACATATAACATCTTGTTTTACAGTCTCCTATCATGCATTAACTTTACTGAGTTTGTTTCTTTTTTTCAGAATCTGAGCTTCTGTAAAAATACAAACAGGGTGTTGCTACCATTTTTCTCTCTGACTTAACCGGCATATTAGTTTCCCTTAATGCCTGCCTAACTGACCATGGTAGGATTAAAAAAAAAAAAATATATAAAACACTATCTCTAATAGGAAGGAGATGATAATAATTATACTGATAGCATTCTCTGGCTATCTTTGGTGGAAGAAACACAATGCAGAAGTGAATATGGTTCTTAAATATCGGTGTGATGAAGCAGCTCATTGTCCATCTGTTTTGTGTTTAACTCCCTCCATCTGGTGCAGCTACGCGCTTACAGAACAACTAATTCATTGTTTTCTCTTATTCAATGTTTCTTCACTCCTAGATCTTCCCAAACAATACTAATGTGCCGTTTGACCGTGATACAACACAAAAAAAGTTTACAAGTTTTATTCTGACATTGACTACAGTAACGACTACTGAGATTTGGCTGTGGGTACATGATTGTCTTAGGTTTCATTGCGACCTGCATCCTGGAAAACATTTTTCGCTTTCTAGAATATTAGAACGAGGTTTCAAGGTCACTGCTATTTTAACACGTTGATATATCATGGGAAAACATGGCAGTTGAGAAAGGATACGTGGCTGCCATGGCTAGCATTAATTATAATCAAGCATGAAGGCCATAAAAAGGTACACGTGTACCAAATTTAATGTTCGTATACAAATGAGAGCAGTCTTCCCTTTTCTGGTCTGTTTTGCTTCAGGTTTACCTAACAAAAAAAAAAAAGCCAGCCTCCGTTTTGCAGCTTGAGGGTTAACACAGGGTTAAATCAAGTTTAAAAACACACTGCTGTGGCAAGCTGGGGAACACACAAACAAACAAACACACTTTTACAAATTTCCAGGAACCCTCCCATCCCTCTGGCTCACCCCAATTCAGATGTCATATGTGTATTCTCCCCGGATCAAAGGGAGGTCATGTTAATGAGCCAATTTCACACTCCTCTGCCAGCGTACAAGCACATACACACACATGCGCTCCACTGTCACACAGACATGTTAATTAAAGACTGTAGACCACAGCAGTGAGAACCAATCGTCGTCGAGGGTTACAGGCCTGTCTATGACAGTTGATCAGTGGTGAAGTCAAGTTGGACTGCTGATCTGCTGTTCACAGCAAACTGAATTCTCCATTACAAAAGCACTACTTCACGTCACATTTACAGTATTCAGAATTATCAATGTACACAGACAGACCAGGTGGGGGTGAAGAATGCCACAATGAGAAACTGAGTGGCGTTTACACTGTGTCGCTAACAATGCTAACACAAAGTTTAAATTAAAGAATGCATTATCTTAAAACTATACAATACAGACATGTTCATATTGATTACTGTCAATGGCAAGTACGAGCGGATTTAAACAATAATAGATTGACAGACTGAGTTCAAACCAACATCCAACTTTTAAAGTGTATCTGTGGCCAGTTTAACCTGTGTGTAAGGTTACCGTAAGCCGGTAACACAGCTTCAAGCATCACTATTGTTGCTATGGTTACCTGCTGTTTCATATACCTTGCCCACTGCTTTTAAATGGTGTTTAAACTGTCCACTATAACTATAGTTGTGATGTCCTCACATCTGATTTTAACAGACGCCTGCCGACCAATCAGAATGGTGTACACAGTATGTAAGAGGAATCCTGGATTCTGCCGTAGCTTCTGTATCATCGCTCTAAATAAATTTCATAGATGGAAAGGAGTTTTCAGCTGTTACTAGGCAACTGCTTCTACCTGTAATATAGCAGTAATAATTATTCCAAGGGTGACAAACCTAATGTTGACACAAAAGGTCCAATTAAAGATTGCATTGTTGAAAACAAAATCTGTAAACAAGTTTTATGGCAATTTGCCATAGTATGAGCAGGATAATCCACTTTGACCAACAGTTATTGAAAATAATGCAGTCTACAGAGGCAATAACTCCCTTCTGCTTTACATTATTAGCTTCTATGTTGTGAATAATTTATCTATAACTGAAAAGCAAACTGTTATTGTAGCCATAATGTTTTCTTTTCTAAGAGAGAAAGGTTCATCCTCCAAAATGCTCTCAACTAAGACAGAACCAACCATAAGAAACCCCCCCAAATAACAAGCTTTTCAGTTTATGACAAAGTATTCCATATTTTTACAATATTTTTCAGACAGTTAAGTATTCCTGCTGCATGGTGTCTCTTTACACATGTGCATATAAAAGACTCTGGAGATTTTGGCCATCTGTCCGTGTTGCTTGTGTCTCTGCATGATCCACACCTGGTAACCAACCACCCACACCCTCTCACAGTGTACGAGTAAATGCACCTGGATGGACACACACATGTAGGAGGAGACAAAAACATGTCTGACATTCAGGCTCGGGCTCAACTGTTCTTAGTAAAAATATCTAACTTAAACAAAAATCTTTCACCATTTTCATGGCCAAAAATATGGTCCAATTATCCTGTGGTGTGACTGGGATCAAGTCCACATGAAAAAGCTGCTTTAGACTACATCAATAAGCTTTACATTATATATTTTATGTAAAAGAATCTTCCCCACTGACACACAACTCTCCTCCCATTTCAGTACAGGCAACTTGACAGAGAGATTCGCAAATACCAAAAACCTATGTGGGCTTGAGAAAAACATCACTTTAACCTTTCACCATTTCCAAAGACTTGTCTCATTTATATATTAAATCTGGCTGTTATGATTTTTATCTTTCCAGTTTTTTCTGAACGCTTAACCCTTGATCTTTCTTTGAATACATTTCTCAAGTAGTTGCCTTAATATTAACATCTCAAGGCAATGCAGAGATTTATTTTGAAATAGATCAATATATAATGGAAGTCTGGGTCCTGATAGTGTAATGTAGCCAAATATAAACTACAGCCTAAGGCCAATAAAGCAGTGATTCCCAATGTGGAGGTCCTGATCCCCGAGGACTTGCGAGATAAATAGGTCGGTAGAGAAGAACAGTTTTACATCCCCCAGGACTCAAAAAAACGAATAAAACGAGTCAATTGGTGAAAAGAACAATGATGTTTGATTGAACTGCTCACAGATGGATACAACCTGTGATAGGGGGTTTTGGGTAGGCATTGGATAGGTTCAAAATCATTGCTGCAGGTCAGGTTTAGGACTGGCCTAATATACAGACCTGATATTGGACCTTTTATGGGTGTGGATTGTATATTGATCTATTTCAAAATAAATCTGTATCATTTGATACGGTTCTATAGAGAATTCATTGTTACTACCAGGGCTGCAACTAACAGTTTTTAGCCACGATAGCAGTGTGGCTCTTGGGACAGGTCTGTCCATCCCTTTGGTCCTGACTAAAATATCTCAAGTATTGTATGGATAGCCAGAGGACAAACCTTTCTGACTTTGGTGATCCCATTTATTTTCATCCCACACCAGCAGGTCAGAGTTTTCAGTCATCCAGTGAAATATCTAAACAGTTGGCACAAAGGTTTGTACAGACACAGAGGTCCCAAGAGGATGAACCCTAATGACTTTGGTGATCCCCTGACTTTTCATCTAGTGCCACCATGAGGTTCACATTTGGTGTTTTGAGTGCGGTCTTGAGAACTACTGGATGGATTGCCATGAAATTATAGACATTCCTGCTCCCCTCAGGAGGACCCCTTAACTTTTCATCTAGCACCATCATCAGGTCCATTTGTCCAATACTTTGTTTTATGACCAAATACTTGCAAAACTAATGACACTCCCATCAGTCTCAGCTTCACTTGTGTTGCTAGCAAATATCAGCATGCTAAACTAAGGTGGTGTACAGTAAACATTGCACCTGCTAAACATTAGCATGTTAGCGTGTTATCATCCTGACTAGTGACTATGTAACTCAAAGCACCGCCTTGCTGAAGTACAGCCAGACTGAGCTGCTAACATGACTGAAGACTCTTTTCATTATCAATTCATCTTTTAGTCAGAAAAATGTAATCTTCAAATTAGTTATTTTGTCAAACCAACAGCCAAAACCCAAAGATATTACATTTCAGTTAAATTATGTAAAACAGAGTAAAGCAGTGAATCTATATTTTTGCATTTTTGCTTAATAAATGACTAATTATTAATCAGTAATCAAAGCTCTTTCCAATTAATTTCCTATCCATCAATGAATCGACTAATTTTGTCAACACTTGATATTACACTGTTATAAATGTTGAAATAGTTCCACTACTCATGAAAATGAATATTCCTTCACTTTTAGCGTCTTGTGGTTTGATCCCTGACGATCTTTCTGTGAGACACATGACTTTATAATAACACTGAATAAAACAGTGAATAATTTCTATTGATATTGAGATCTTCCATCCCCAGACATGAATTGTTGTGGGAATATAAAAGCTCACATCAACCTAACCCCTCCTCTTTGTACAAAGATGAAGCCCTGCTGCTGAATTCCAGGCATGCTCCCTCATTGATCCTGCCTGCTCTGCCTTCACTCATACTGCTGTGTTAAATTGAGTATAAATGGATGGCACGGTGCTGTAAAATAAAAGGGCAGAGGTCAAACCCTCAGGATCCTAAACAGCCTCAAGCAGCTGCTGCTCCCTTTGACCTGAGGACCTTGATGAAAGAGGCTCAGAGGATCATGAGAAAAGAAGCAGAACAAAGGAAGGAAAGGGAAGAGAGAAAAGACTGATGGACTATAGACCAGTAATACACACAAAAGCACAGTGCATCTCTCATGCACACGTTATGACCATGTACATAATAACGCAGACACATTTAAGAATCTTTTTCTCTCTCCGATTTGGCCTTCAAGGCACAGTCAGTCAGCAGATTCCACCCCCAAGCTTTTCAAGCTTCACAGTGAATACATTGAAAATGCTGGCCTTGCCTTTCAATGCGGACAGGAGGACAGAGCTTTATAAAAACACTGTTGGGAGGCTGAAAACCTTCAGATCAATGCACTCATGGTTAAATCATAGCAAAAAAACCAAACACTGTCTATGAGACGAGACGTGAAGCAGGGCCTCCACTGTACTTTTTACTGTGTTCGTCAAATATAAACATACAGAAAAGAGATTTAGGAGGTCCTTTTTATACACTGCAGCACTTTTGAATTTCTTAAGCAACGGCAGACCAAAGGGGTTTTTAAACTTTGGTTAAAGAAATGGCTGTTGAAGGAAAGCATCTTAATACAAAACTCACATGACGTATGTATCGACCAGTGTCAACGCAAAAGTATCGTTACGTCACAGTTTAGGTACAGGCAACAAGGAAGAGGACACAAATGAAGACACATGCTGGCAAAGCAGGTTGAATATAAACAGCTATAATCAATATTTGTATGTTAATAATTGATCACCTGACTACTTGTATTTCCAAGCTCTTGCTCGTAGTGACGAACCCAGAGAATGATCATCTGCAGTTCCCCTCAGCTAGAGCTTTTTTTAGCATCTGTCAGCTTGTTGTTTTGATTTTCCAGCCTGCAACTTTTAGTGATGCATTTAGCAGCTGAAGAGCCAGATATTTCCCTCAGGAGACCAAAAAACAGAGCTAAAAGGAAAGTAAATATTGGAATTATTTTCATCAGGTCATCATGTGTAAATAGGTAACTATTTACCATACCAATTCAAAAGGTCATAGTGGCAAAAAACAATAGGATATTTCAAGTTTAAAGAGACTTTTACGAGAGACAATGATCAATTTACAAGTTTCCAGTGTGGCAACTTGAGGACAGTCCAAAACAGACAAACAAATCAAACAAGGTTTAAGCAAAAAGCAGGGCATATTGATAATAAATCAAAAACACAGGTGGGTTTACAGTACAGGGAACAGGATACTGACAAGAATGGCTGGACCACTATGGCAACATAAACAACCTAGCAATAAAGTACAGGGGCAAAAGAGCAGGTATTTATACTAGTGAAGTTAATGAGGAGCAGGTGTGCAGGTGGGTGTGGAGATAAGTTGACTGGGAAAGGTGGGAACATGCTGAGGGCATCTGGTGGACCTGTGGGGAATGAGCAAATCTGGAAAGACTCAGGGGCTGAGGGAACATAGTGGTGAGTCTGAAGGGGAAGACACTGGAGACAAGAGGCCTTTCTCAGAGCATGAGAAGTACTTAACAGCAGGTTATAGAAGTCAGTAAAGAAAGTACCCTGATCCCACACAGGTGTATAGAAGGCCACCCTCAAATAGAGGATCAAACTCTCAGATTCCCACAAGGGGCAAGTAAGGACAAAGAACACTGCATCTACAGTAGACCCAGACATGTCTGGCTCTGCTGCACCAAGTACTTTGTTTTGCCAAAAATATTTTGAGGAAAATGTTCAATGGCAAAGTTTTCTCAGTCAAGAAAGTGATTTGTTCTTGATTCCTGTGACTTTCCTTAATATTAACCAAGTGCTTTGAGTACTCAAACCTACTTAACCCAAACCTAACGATGCACAGACGTTCTAATGTTTTATGCTCCGAAAACAAACAATAAGAGCTATTGTAGGTCCTGGACTTACCACCGATGGCGGAAAGTTACTAAGTACATGTACACAAGTTCTGTATTTAAGTACAATTTTGAGGTACTTATTATATTAATATTTCCATTTTCAGCTACTTTATACTTCTACTCCACGACATCTCAGAAGCAATTATTGTAGTTTTACTTCACTGTATTTGAGAACTTTAGTTACTAGTTGCTCTAGATTTGAATCAATAGTGCATAATATAATCAGCAAATAAATTATGATGTATTATTGTAGGTTAAGAAAAGATAACACTATTGATCCCGGGGGAAATTCACAAGCTACCCAGCATAAAGTAATTAAAAATTGCCCCACCTTTACCTGCTGCATCTTCAAAGTGATGTACACATTAACGCATCAATAATTATAATCTAATATCATAATATATTATTCTCAAATGGGCCATAATAATCAACATAATGAGTACTTTCACTTTTGGTACTTATTGGTAAGTATTATTTTAATGCTTACACTTTTACTTAAGTAACATTTGTAATGCACGACTTTTACTTGATACATAGTATTTCTGCAATGTGGAATTGCGACTTTGACGTCAAAGATCGGAATACTTCTTCCAACACTGCTTTGTAGCACAAGGACAGATTAACATCTAGGCTGTGTGTATTTCATTTCAGGTGGACAGTGAGCTTTAAGACACCGATCTCGAAATGCTAGAATGCGTGAACACTGTTTCACACATTAACCATGCTTTCAAATGGAACCACATTAGTGCTGACATGTTTAATGATTGTGAATTCACTGTGTTTGTTCCACTCTGGACCAACCAGCGTGAGTTCATCCATGACTTCTGCGGCAGTGTAGCTGATTAAAGCTATAGAACTTGTTCACGCACTATGTACCCTTTAAACAGCGATGCACACCAGCAGTGTGAGGCATGGAGTCAGAACTCAGAACAAGGTTACTGAGCTGCAGGAGTATCAGAATGGTAATTACTGAGGCAGTTACACAAACACACACACAGGCATCTGTCATCTGTAGGCAACTGGTGCCACGGCAGCTAGCAGCTAATTGGATCATTGTCTGGAAAGGAGAGAGGAGGAGCGAGGGATGAGGGAAGAAAAAAAAGAAAGGAAAGCTAGCAGGGGAGAGAAAACAAGAGATTAATGAGACCAACAGCTCTCAGAAGACTGCTGGGCAAGGTGAAACTCACCAGGGATAAGTGCTGTAGAGTCATCTGTTTTCCACCACTTAGGCAAAAACAATTTATATATTGTAACCATGTAGAGCACCTGTTTCTTTTTAGACTTCAGTTGCTGCTAAATATAAAATGTGATCTTTCGTCATTCAGTCTGGTTTGGTCTCAGAACAGCTGCAAAATAAAACACACTGAGCTTTATAGACGGTTGACTGGAATATTTCAGTATAATACAAAAATGTGCAAATGGACTTTTTTCTCAGTTTTTTTTTTTTAAAAACGGGAAAGCTCCACTTTCAGTGAATCCAGTGACTACATAAAATGAAGGTGGTTGCTCGCAGTGACGACCCACAGAGAAATATCAGATAATTCTGCGGCTCCATGGAGCTTTTCATCCTCTTTTAGCCTGTAGTTTTGGTTTTGTGGCACATTTACTGTATGGTTTGGTCTCATTGCTCTATTTGGAGACTATTTGAAACACAAAGCCTGCAAATGTTTGCTAACACGTTAGCCATACAATTCTTCTGTTAAGTGACCACAAAAGTGGATTAATCCAGCTTTAACTTGCACATGTGAAAGATGCAAAAATATCCAACATAAATGAAATATTAAAATATATGACAGCTTTGGAGTGTCTGGAAAGTGCGATCTCACTTTTAAGATAGCTAGGTTTGCTCCCCCTGCTTACAGTATTTGTGCTTATCAGACTGAATTGTCTGACATCATGTTCATGTCACAACCCTTTTCTGTTTGCGAGTGGTTTTGTTTTTCTACAATCTAAGTTATTCTCAGTTGATATGGAAGCGGTGAGAGGCAGCAGTTTCTATGAGCAGTGAACAATTTTCATATTAAATGAAGAGTGTACTCTCAACAACCTATAACTATGTCGATCTCATCCATGCTTGTCATTTATATGGAATTTATGGTATATTTATCCATTTTAAGAGAGCAAAAACAGAGCTAAAAGAAAGTGAATATTGGCTATATATTCACCAGGAGGCCAGAAACAGGACTCCAAATGAATGATAACGCTGCTCTGTAACGGCTGGCTGTATAAATAAGCAACTGTTTGCTAACAAGTTCACCATATCAACTTAAAAAGTGATAATACGTCAATGCTTGGTTTCACAGCTTGTTTCCTTTGCCCCCCAAGTGGCCAAACAAAAATCTTTTATTGCATATATGAGACTGCAAATACAGTTATTTACCAGAATGTTGGACTCCTTCCTCTTCCCACAAACGGGGAGTCATTTATTCTACAAAGGGATTGATTTTCCTGAACGGCTGACCCTTTTTTTTTTTTGGTCCCAACAGGCCACATGTGTTGATCTTTATTGTTGCTGAATAAAAAGGGACAAATTGGTGTGTGTGTGTGTGTAAGTGTATTTTTACTGGAAGCTGTAGTCAGGGGAAGAATGACTCATACGGATAGTCTAGTGAGACAATGAGGTCCGCTGGAGGATATCGCTCTGCATGTGTGAGCGCGCGCGCGCGTGTGTGTGTGTGTGTGTGGTACAGTGCTGATTGAGGGAATGTCACAGAGCAATGAGAAGGAACCAGGCCAACTGCCACCAGAGCGCTGGCGGTCAATTTGGACGGACTGTCAGAGGGGCTTGCCACATGTCCACGTCGCCTCCTTCCCCCTGTTGCTCTCCGAGTGCTAACAGCACACTGTGCGGATGATCAGTGTGTAGGTTTAAATGTGTGTGTGTTCACTGGCCTATATTTGACATCAGTATAGCCTTATAGCCAGATGGTAATGATGCCCCACTGGCCCCCACGTGGAATGGAAACACTGACACGTTGTGAGCGCTGTGGATGTGAAGCAGCGATGAGCTGTGACAGGACCAAAGCTTCTGCTGTCACCGCTGGACACAGCAAGGACAGGCTGACAGCACACACACATGCACCAACATCACACATACTGACTTAAGACTGTGGCTTGAGTTTTTATTCTGAATGCTAAAGCTCCATTAAGTGATTTGTTTTGACACAATCACTGAATCAAATGACTCGCTGCAGTGTCATAGGGTTGCTGCTGAGCTGGATTTAAGTTCTTAGGGCCAAGTCCAAGTCAAGTATCCAGAAGTAAACTGTAAGTCAAGATGCAAATCTCTGAATCTGACCTTTAAACATTTTCCTTTACAAGCTGTGTTAACGTGGCTATGTGAGACCTGCCTGTCACTGTGTCCTCAGTTCATCATTCATTCTAGGATTCATCTCAAAACTTGAGGCTTGGAAGTTTTTAGGGGTTAAAGGATAGGTTTGCATTTTGTTCAGTTTGTCTTCAAACAATACTCGACATGTACATCGAAAGCATGACTGGTCACTGTAATTGTTCCTCCTTGTCCATACTGGCTGTATTGTATTGTAGTGTTTACCTGAAGTTTATGAGGCTTCAGCAGTCTGAGTTAGACAAATCAAGTGGGCATCTTCTGTAGTTAGTCTTTTTAGTACCTAATTCCCTCTTTGTGTTATTATCCCGCTACTGCAGCTGAGCACGGAAACATTGTCTAGGGAAACAAAGCGGAAATCTAAAAAGACAAATTCTGGAAGATACCCACTTGATTTGTCTAATCCAGACTACCGAAGCCTCATGTTACCTTCAGTTGAACTTGATAATTAAAATTGGATTTTGTCCCCCAACCTCTTACTTGTATGGATAGAAGGAACAATTACAACGACCATTAAAGCGTTCATTATACTAGACGGCGTGTAGGTATTATATGACCAAATTGGGGGGGTAAAAAAAAAAAAAAAAAAAAGTGAACCCAGGCTTTAAGTCTCAAATAAGTAAAGTATTCATGTTAGGGTCTTTAGTCTGACTCAAATCTCCACCTCTGGTTCATAGTAAGTAAAACCCACTGAGCATCAAAAACAAACTGCAGATGTAAGCCTGTTTAAAATGTAAAAACGAAGCTAATGACTATTGACTATGACGGCTGGAGGGTTTTTGCAGTTCGTCTTTACAGCTTTGTAGGAGTACCTCTTGAAAACTCTTTAAACTGATCTTAATTCAATGAAACAACAGACAATGATGGGATAAAATAATGGTAATGATTTGGTTTGTTGCGTACATAACGGTCTGTCGCTGTGTTGTTCCGGAATATTCGTGACCCCTAATGACCAAATGCTGCTTATAGTGCAGCTTTAAACAGACACTATTACTGAAAACCCAAGGTCTAATTATAGATGCTGAGCAGCTGTGACTCAGGGCCGGGCATTTTGAGGAGGAAGATTTAAAAAAAATAAATAAATAAAAAATAGATGACAAATGCAGTCCATCCCGGACCAAAGGTTTTAAAGTCACACATAACTAATCCACAGAGTACAATGCCTAAATAGACATTAGTATGTTTATTCTGTATTACTTAGACACGAAGGGCAAGTCATGGTCTTGCTGTGCTACTTGCAAGCCAGAAACCAATTGTTAGTTTGGTGTGGATTTAGCAAAAAAATAAAAATAAAAAATAAAAAAGTGGGAGGAAGCAGCTGAAGCTTGTCAAGTGCCGGGGGAGAGTGCCTAAAACAAGCATGGCAGTAGCTCTCCAGGAGCCGGGATGATTCCTATTGATATAAGTGCGTCATTGTGCATCACCCAGGTCTTTAACCCCCAAACATTGTCAACATTGGCGAAGTCACCCTAAGACTGATGCAACCACCAGGGTTGTGAACAGCTTAAAGGCAGATTTCAAACTAGTTTCAAAAATTTTGTTAAGACTTGAGAATTTTGTGGACTTCAGCTCGACAGAGAAAGGTGTCATTTTAAAAAGACTGATTGCTCCCTAAATGAAATACTGATGTTTAAAGATGCTCCATTTCCATTGACTGCAATGTTTTACATGAGGACAGAATTCAAAATACTGTCAAAAATTCAGTTTGTGAGATACAATTCGGTAATTTACCCCGCTACGTCGCCCATGAATACAACGTTTTGTAATATTTAATCGTAAACACTGGAGAATTATTTTATTGAGAACTTGCAGTAGCTGTTTATAGTCAAACATTTTGATGCACTGTAGGCTCAGTTTTAGATATTTCCAAAAAATCTAGCTGGATAGTTTGTGGACATGTCTGAAGATGCAGTGTGGGAAGTTTGGTGTCGACTGAGTAAAAAAAAAAAAAAAAAAATGTGGGAGGAGATTAGTTTTACAGTTTGAGGAAAACAAACTTGAGTTATGACCTTCATAATTCCTGGCAGCTGCAAGTGAAATATTCTGCTCAATTGGGCCTACATTTTGATGAACATTGCAAAGTGGTAGCAGGTACGACCGATTTGTTATATATTTTTAAAGTTTTAAAACTTTAGATGGTTGCTGTAGCACCACCATCAGGACAAGTGGCCCACAATTCCTGTTGAGGAAGTTCGGCATAGGACTGGACCTCTGTGCAAAATGTTTATTTTCTTGCATGGGAAGGATGATTTCCTATAGGAATAATAATAACTGACAATACCAAGAGGGTCGGCAGGCTAGGTGCCCAGCCTCTAAATATAAGACTTGGGTTTTCTGTGAGGAAGAGACGTAGCCAGCTACAGAAAGAGGACAGGGGTGACCAAGCTCGTTGGAGTTCAAGAAGCTAAACATCAATAATTTAACCACTAACAGGGAATATTCTTCAGTTACTGCTTTTACTTTGAATATTTGAGTACATGACCATGAGCAGTATTCCTATGCTCATAACAACATACTGTGGGAAAATACAGTCATCTCACACACTGTGCTGAATGTGGCACAAGGCTGTGTTGGTGAGTCTTCTGTTGTTGCGCTCTTTGTTCCAGTTCTAATCAGAGCAGATCCTCCAACAATGACCTCAGACCCTGACTCAGAAGAAACCGATTTTGTACGCGTGTGAATAGGCAACGTGTGTTTTAGTTCAGGCTTCCTCTTCCACAATGGACTGTTGCAGCATGCACCAGGTGCAGAAAACACACAAATGGACTGTCTCTAAACGCACACAGAACTAAAGCATATGCACAAGAGAATGAATTAATTACCAATAAGACTTTCTGACTGTTGCCCTGCTTCTTTACATCTGCATCATGTTGCTCGATATTAATTCGCTTTCCCTTTGTGCATCCATGTATGCAAGGAGTGTGAATCTATATATTACAGCAGAATATCAGATGACGTGACTTATGAAATTACCTGCATCATTAGTCACTGAGCAATTACGGACAATATTAGCCAAGTCTTATAAATGACGACCTCAAAAGGATACTTGTTTATATTGCACATTAAACGGAGGGTGCAATTAAATGCAGACATTAACACTGACCTGTCACGGCTCTCAGTTTTAGCTGGAAAATGTCGACAGGTTGATTTCTTAAAAAACAAAACAAAAAAAAAAACCATAACAACTTTGGTCCGCCAGAAATATCAATGTTTCTCAAAAAATATTTAAACTGGGTTTTGTGGATGATATCTATCTAGAATATAGGGTGGCTTGACAAGGACAGGGTCTTATTGTTCTCCTTTAAACACTCAGGGCTTCTGTTCAACGATCTTCCTGGGAGGAGAAACGGGCCCTTCAGCACCTCTGTCCTTCACACTTTTTATACTGTTTCATGTTTGATGATTACAGACTGACAGAAGGGACACAAAGAGCTCGAGGCTTTTAACTACATGGACAGGAGGAATCCATGATGTTCTTTCAGTTCTCTTATCAAAGCAAGAGTACCATTACAAACTTAGATCTGAGGCGAGTCGATGGCTTTTTGATTAAAGGAAAAATTGTGTTTCTTTGCAACCTGTGTATGATTTTCTAGGTTTGGCCACTACTCCTTTGAGAGCATTTTGCTTACCTACTTCTGCGGCTGTATCTTCACTGCTGGAGCAGAATCCATGAGGACAAGAAAAGCAAGTGAGACATCTTAAAGAAACCCTGACCTCAGGCCACTTATTAGGCATCGCTAAACTAGATTGTTACCTGCAGAGCGCCACCAGCTGGGATGTACGCATCAAGGAGGAGGGAGAAGAAGAATAGATTTTATTAATGTGTCTGATATTTCTCCATCTCCATGTTCAAATTCCCATTAAAAAGCCTTATTATTTCCTTGGAGTTCTGTTTTTGATACAATAGAGAGTACTATAGGACATTAAAAGAAAACACTATAGAACATTCGGCAATGTCTGTAATTTTAGAATAACGTTAATTTCCCTTAAAGTAAATACTGCAGAACAAAAGACATTACACATACAAAACACTAAAAAAAAAAAAATACTATGGGAAACTATATAATAACTTATAAAAAGACATGCTATAGGGCACTAACCAACACTATAGAAATCACTCTCGGACACTATATAACATTACTTTTTTTAAAATAATGGTTTCCTGTAATTGAGACAAGATCACAGTACTTTCAAGCGAGGCAAAGTGGTGTTGACAAATTCTGTGGTGGCAGGTACAGTTTGGAGACTTTAAATCTCAAGATTGCGAGCTGAAAGGGGTGTAGCATCAGTACGACTAGCACCAGAGGCTTTGGCTGTATCACTGCTGCAACATTATGATTATGCATGTTCCACGACAGCATTGGTGGAGCAGGATCACTGTGCAGCAGTTGAAAATCTACAGCTGCTGAGTAAAGTTAACACTTCTGCCCAGTGATGGATGAGAGAACCATCCACAGGCAAGCAAAGAGGAGGAGGAAGGAGGACAGGGTTTATTCTGGTAAACACTGTCTCAAACTGAAGTGAGACAGAAGATGGGGAAAAATAGAGGCTGCTGTCAGAGATAATGTCTTTCCCCCCTTTCTCTCGATCGGTGCAGGCACTGAATAATTTAAAGCATTACAGTACAGCCGGTGATAAAGCCAACCAAACAGCAGAAGCTCTGACTGAGACAGAGGCAGACGATGGTAGAAACATCACTGCTCGATATTTGACTCTGTGATAAGCAGAGCATGCAGCACTCCTCTACAGAGGACCATTTCCTAGATTACTGTTCCAGATAAAGCTGAAATGTAACCTGATTACATCTCAATTCTATGTGCGTGTTTCTCCTGTGAAACTTGGCAGTACTATCTCCTTATGGGGACGCTATATTAAGGCTATACAAACGTTTTACTGCCTGTTGTGCTCTTTACATTTTAATGCAGCCATGGTGTAGTGTTCTATATATATACATACACACACACACACACACACAGCAGAATGTCACCTTGCCTTACTATTTTATTAGTAAAATAAAAACAATGGGCTGAATGTGACATAATGACCTTTTTAAAATGGTTCAGATGTTGAGTGATGAGATTTCAGCATCTAGTCTAATATTTTTCAAAATCTGTAAACAATCAAATTGAAAAAGTGCTCAATGTATTTTACGACTAAATATGAAAAAAAAAAAGACATTTAACACAGGAGGATGTGGAAAAGTATAAGGCAATTTATATATATATTGAAATAAAAAAACACTTGAGCCTGAACAACAGGAGCAAATGAGTTCTGTGGCTTATTGTCGCACACTAGATCAGGCAACTGATTGATTGGATTGGAACGAGATACAAAAAAGGTTTCACGTAAGACTGAAGCAAGAAATGTGCGTTTACATGCAATTGGTCAGTAATCACATTTCTCCCAAGTTACGGTGAGTATTAGGGTTTTTAAGGAGAATGAGGGGAAAGTTGTAATATTTTAAGAATAAATAATTCTACAGCAGAGTATCGGTTTTTTTCTTGAAATATTGAGACTTTGTTCTTGTTTTATTACATTTCTTGTAAGATTCCAAATTTATTTTTGAATCATCCTGACCTTTTCTGGAATTTACAACTTCACTCTCATAACATTTCAACTTGTGCCTGAGAATATTAGTGATAAAAGGCCAAGACCTTTTTGGAAATTTTGAATTGATGCTGCAGTGAGGACATGCTCTGCAGTGAAAAAATCCCACAGGGATACTGGTTTTGTGAATGTGTCTGAATATTAATACATAGTTTAATATTTTGCTGTGAAACCTTTAGTTTAAGTCAGTCTTTGGATTGAATCATTTTGGATACGAGCAATGATCTTTCCATTTAATTTCCAAAATGCAACGGCAGAGGTACTTTCCCTTACTGAAGTCTTTGTCATGCACATGGAAAAAAAACAATAAAAATCCCAGGTTATTCATTTCCATTTTATTTATATGGCATCGCAATTCACCTTAATGGGCTTTACAATCTGTATAACAGACGACACCCTCTGTTTTTAGACTCCCTATTCGAATGAGGAAAAACTCCCCACAAAAAACGCTTTTAAAACAGGGAAAAGCAGCAGTTGTGTCTACATGGTCAAGAAATCAGGCAGAATTCTACCTGCATTAACTGGGATCCACCAGCATCCAGAAACAATCCCTGAGCATAATTCGACCGGTCTTTGGAAATATCTGCGAGTGAATGATGATAAGAAATCACAAATGGTTAGCCAAAGTTCCCTCCACCCAAGTCAAACTCAGAACATTGCATAGGAACCCCCTCCCCCCCGGAAGAAATTAACTTAAACTAGTTCACTTTAATGTGTGTGGACTCATCTTTGAGCTAGCTCGTGAAGTGTGAACTTGCACAACGCAGTTACCCATGCGCTGTGTTTGTGAGAGCTATTGAAGTGCAGTGAGGAGGAAGCAGAGACTGACAGGGAGACAGAGATTAGCAGTGATAGCAGGCTAATGTGTGTTTGACCTCCTGAGTGGCTGTAAGCAGCAGATAAGCTATAGACTAGATTGTCTCTGGACCTCCGCAGACACTCGCTGTAATTAGTTCATCTATCTGAACATGTAAAGACAGAATTTACACATACCACTTCTCTCTGCTCAAGTGACCTCCAGGGGTACAGACTCCTGACCTTTGACCTCTGCAGACTAAGCTGCTGGGGTCTCAGAGAGGTTCTTGTGCCATTTGCAACCTCAGTTAACACCACTACACATGCGAGCTGCTATACACATTAATAGAAAAAACGTCGCACAAATCTAATTAACAATTCTTCGGTAAGACAGAACTTTTTTAGCAAGACTGGAACAAAAGTTGGCTCAGGAGACAAGCAGGCAAACACTATCAACAGTGACTGTCATGCAGCTGATGTTTGAAACTCAGGAAGACAGAGTCACAACTAATCAGGGTTCCCACCTCCAGAAGCTGGCGGGAGCTGTATTGAATTTGGCAGTCTGAATAGACCAAGAACACCAGCAAACCAACAGCAGAGCAACACACCTGTCCAAGAGCAACACAGTGGGCGCTCAGGGTTCCTTTATTCATCACAAGTGCACCAAAACAACTCCCCTGTCAGCTACTACTTTACAAGAAAGAATATTTATAAAGGATCGAGCTCCTGGCTGCAGAGCATCTGGTCAAAAAACATGTATTAATGTTTTACATTAGGAAGTCATTATTAACTAGCATTCCACACCTAAGCAAACCACATGTTTTTTCTCTTGTTGAATTAGAAAGAGTTAAATGATCTATTGCTTGTATGTGTACCGCCTCAGCATGGGCTGCTTGTGTTTTCTCCTACCTTTCTGATGCCTGTTGTTTTAAAACAACATGAAGTTGAAGAACGACTCACCTATCTTCTTATCAGTGGCACTGTCACTATAGATGTGTTGGCAGGCAGGTAATTTAGGGGAACGACCCAAGTGCAGACAGAGGAGGGGGGGGCAGATGACTTGAACTGAGATATTTTAATGACTTACTGATAGTTGACCAGCCAAACACAGGTTACAGCCAGGCAGGCAGGCAGGCAGGCAGGCAGGCAGGCATAACGCAGGTTGGTGCCAAAAAGCTCAAAATAATCCACAAGACAATCAGGACAACAGAACCAGCACAAATACAACGACAAACCAACACTGAACAAAGGCGGCGAACCGGTACAGGTAGGGGGAGGCTGATGGGGAATGACTTGCAGGTGAGAGTGAACACACTGCAAGCTGACGCGGGAGTGGAAACAGGTGTGTGGATAGCAGAGCAGACAGGGGTTATTGCAGGGCAAGAGAACCAATGGCAGGAAAAAAAAACCCTGACACACGAGGAGGAAAAACTCTACAAAATACCAAACTTATAAATACAAATACCCAAAACCACAGAGAAACTCCACAAAACACAGAAAACACCCAACTCAACCCAAAACCCGACACACATCAAACAAAGCCTTTGCCAGAACAATTAACAATATTAAGTCAAGGTGCACCTTCCCGTTGTCGCTCGGTATCACAAAGTAAATGAAAGGATGTCAGGTACGATACATCAAGCTAGTGCTGTGGTGCTCAAATCAACGGATTAAGTCTGAAGATGAACTATAAGGTGTCTACGGTGGACCAGCAGCTGCTGGATGCAGTGACTGCAGGCAACATCTCTAAGTCCTGCCCTCATAATAGGGTTGCCAGGTTGGCGTTCTTTCCTAAGCCTGACAAAGCCCCAATTCTGAGCAAAGCCTGACTGCTGACTGTCTTGCAACAAGACACGTCATGTATATTAGACAGTTCTGGGGTCGCTGGAAGGCGCACTCTTTCAGCAGGCTAGCAGTTTTCCTGAACTCTTAGTTTGGGTGGTAATATGCTCAACACATCCTTGGACCTCTGAACTGAGCACACAGAAATGAAACTTGACTGATATCATCTCATCAAACTCTCGGTCAGATGGCATAATAGCACGTTTCCTTCGTGTTTTGTAACAAAACTAAAAAACAAAACAGTTCCACATGTTTCCTGTGCCAACAAAGCTGGTTTCTGTATGAACAAATGAAAACTGATGTCTTATCTCGCACAATATCCACCTACACACCCACTCTGGTAAATTTTACACCAGGCTGATTCTTTGTTATCGTGACTAATTTTGAAACAAGGAAGCTGTAAAGCTTCACTACTGACATAATATTTAGGAAGCCAAGCAGGTAATGGATGAGGTGGGTGTGCGAGAAAGAGAGAAAGAAAGGGAGAGAGAGTCGTTTTACATTTTTAGATCAGGGTGTTTGGTAGAAACTCTGTTGATCAGATATGAAGATGCTGATGTTGAGCTTGTTTTTGTGGTGTGAATGTGTGCTGTTGTATATTTTGTGTTGCTTTGTCATTAAGACTGTAGGTCTTGTTGATGTGGGAAGTATAAATAGATGTCGTTTATCTTTTACATAATTCTTCCAGAGGGGATTTCTTTAAATCTCTGAGCCAGGCTCTAGACAACAGGGGGCCCTAGGCAAGATTTTCTTTGGGGGCCCTCTTGACTTTTCTTGAAGCTAAGAAATGTGAAATAAAACTATACCATAATATAATATATACAGTGGCATGAACAAGTATGTGAACCTTTTGGAATTTCATGGATTTCTGAATAAATTGAATTAATTTTAGAATTAGTTTTAGACACATTATGTTTGTCAATACCCTTGACTTAGATGAAGATCAGATCACATTTTATGACAAATTTATTTAGAAAACCATGACATTCCGAAAGGTTCACATACTTTTTCTTGCCGCTGTATAACTATATAAAACCACTTTTTGCATCATGAGGACAACATGAAAAACAATACAAATCATTCTTGCGCTAATAATCTGAATGGTTCATTAATCTATGGCGTGAATTGCATTTGCAGTATTGAGGATGCCACAAATACAACTGTAGATCAATGTAAGAATTAAAAAATATATTGTTCAAGTCAGTCCATTTTGATGCAAGTTGATGCAGGAATGCAACTTTTGATCTCTTCATTCATGCATTATGTCAGGGGAAATTCTGTGATACTGCTGCCTTTAAATGACCTGACGGTTTTAGCCTCGTGATTACTCTGCCAGTGAAAAAAAGTCCTGTTGAGAGTCCTCCTGTGAGCCGTGAAACTGGCACTCTCCGCCTACATGTGCACGCTCGCGGCATCAACAACAGAGACGTTGATCAGCTTGACATGATCTATCCATTGAGGTCTTCCCCCCCCCCCCCGTCCTCTGTCCAAACCTACTGTTTGGTTCCCTATCACCGCTCTCATAGCGTCGTTTTCAATCGCCGGCAGGCAGCTGTTTTCATGGGAAAAAGCTCTAAAAACCGCTGTGCACTACCTGCTCAGCACCACACAGCAGACAGACAGTTAGGGACTGGCTGGTGAACACAGATATTTTAATCAGTTGGTAGAGACCTAAAACAGAGATAAAAGGAGAGTAAATATTGGACAAACACGACTCCAAACCAACGATAATGCTGCTCTGCAACTGCTGGATGCGTAAATAAGCCATTATTCACCATTTCAACTTTTGTCAATGTTGAGTTCCCAACTTGTTTTTGCTGCATCCAAGTGGCCAAACCCCCCCCCCCCCCCCCCCCCCCCCCCACCCCAAAACAAAAAAAAAAGAAAATCCCAAACACCAAACAAAAATATAACAAAAAAAACCACAAAAAAAAAAAAAACAAAAAAAAAAAATAATAAAACAAAAAAAAA
>CM022488.1:7671968-7841099 GCA_011952105.1 Coreoperca whiteheadi | reverse complement strand
GTTTCCGGTTACAGGGCCCCTTGAGGCCCTGTCTTTTTATCCCCTCCATTTCCCCCCTTGTTTTTGCTGCCCCCAAGGGGCCCACCCCCCCCCCCCCCCCCTTTCGAGAAACAAATAGAATCTCTCGATATTACAGAGGATCTTTTTATGTTTGTGATTTGCAATGAAAAAGCTGGATTCACATTTTATTTTTAAAGCTGCATTAAAACATTTTAGAGCTGTTTTTGTTCTGTGCACAGCTGTCATGATTTTCTTCCTCTTTTAGTACAAAGCAGCATTACATGGGTAGGTGGTGGTGGACAGTGCGGTTAAGAGTCACTCAAATGAGCTGACATGGTCCTTCTGGGAGATAAGTAAAGAATATGCCATGGGGCAATTCACCACATTTCTGTTTATTTCTGCTGTTAAGGAAAGCTGATGGTTGCTTTTTCTGTAAACACTTACTAACACTACACAGACTAATGCTGCTGAATAAGATTATAAACAGCTCACTCGCCTTCCTTCTCTACCTCTGACAAGAACTGAATAAGCTTGCAGAACTTCAAAATGCCCACACTAATCATCATTGTGAATTCCCATTCTCGAGCCAACACAGCCCACTGCTGAGAAATGATAATAATCCTCTGTGTTGGCTTTGCTGAAATGTCTTCATCCAGCAACTTAAGCACTCTTTAAGCAAAGAAAATATAAGCATGTGTGGAAATGCAAAGTCTGTATTTACAGAAAAAAACAAGTGACCAGTTAAGATGATTTAAATCAGAGGAATGAATATCAAGCCTGTCCTTCCAGCGAAATACAATCACAATTTGGTCCCTTTTAATTAGTTAATTAGCTATTTCTATGTAAGAGGACAACCTCACAGAGCAGATATGCTGTATATGAGCTCCCTTACTTCTGCTTAATTGATCCCCAATTAGCCATTAATTATTTGATTACCTCATTTAGTTTGCGTGTCATTGGTTTGTATGTCAGCTCAGCCAGTGACAAGTTAGCTCTAATTAAAGACCAGGCGCTATGAGCAGCCTAGGAAAAGCCATTTACAGGCAGGGGAGAGCGATAGATATTCATGAGATTGTTTTAATCTGTAATAAAGACCGGAATTACCAGCAGTGTTGAGAATATGAGCCTTTCCGCTGTAGTAATGTGACGCTGGTTCTCGGTGCGTCTGTGCTCTTGCCAGCGGCTGGACACGATGTGTCCATCTGCCTTAAATGGCCATTACGAAAGAATAATGCTACCATGTTACTCATAATTAAAGTTGTCTGGGTGTCCATGCAGGGGTGATTTCAGCCATTTTCTAGAAGGTTATATTCTGAGCTTTCTGCCTGCCCTGTCTAAAGTGAAGACATGCGAACCCAACTGGGATGAAAAAAGTGACAGTTCTGAAACTAAACCCCATGTAGGGGGGCCTCGCCCTTGCCAGAAGAAGATGCTCGCAATTTTAACATGCAAATAAAGCATTCTGGTGCGCTTGAGAGGAAAATAAAAGGAAAAGATACATGTTGTTCAGGTACAGGTAGAATTTCTTTTAATTAATTGTTCATCCCACAGGTGCACTTAGAATAAATGGATTGCCAGTATTGATAGTTTGCAGTAAATTGACCGTTTCATGTTTAAAACCAGCTTTGAAATTTAATTGTCATCTGAACAATTTCGTTACGGCTGCTGTGGGTACCTTGCAACCCTTCCACCCTGTTGAGCTCATTAGGTCAGTTCAATCGCATTAAGTACAAGTGCACCATTTCCAGAGCTGAAATGATTAGTCAACTGACAGAACATTTTTCAGCAACTTCTTGATAATTATTAATTGTTTAAATCGTTTTTCAAGCATAAATGGCAAACATTTCTTAGTTCAAGCTTCTCCATTGCGAGGATTTGCTGCTTTCCTTAGTCTTATAAATTAAATATCTATGGGCTTTAGACCGGCCGCACAAAACAAGTAATTTCGAAGACGCAAGCAAGGGTACACTGTCAAATTTTTGCAAACTTCATGCCCAGTATGGAGAGACAGAGTGATTACAATATCCCGCAACTCTCTCAATGTGCGTCGTTTGAGTACAACAGATTTGGCGGAAAAAGCCAGAACCTGTCCTTTAACATTTATTGTTCATAAGCATGTTTAGACACGATCTGAACAGACACTGCTGTCACTGAGCCAATCACAGCTAACATTAGCTCACGTCACTGTTCAGTTGGTTTGGATAAGCTAACGTTACTGTAGTTACTGTTAGTTACTGTTAAGTAGCCAAGTGTTCTGTCGAGCAGGATCCTGCGTCACGTACAGGCGTGTCTGCGATTTGACCAGGTGGAGTGAGTTGAGAGATGACCAAACATTGACATGCAGAGGGTTTGAAAGATTCCAGGTACCATATTTTTCATTCACAATGGTGAATTTCACCAAAAGGCAAGCCGTTTGTAGTTTTTAAGCGTGTTAAGGATGAAGAAAAGGTTCAATGACAGACGGAACAAAGTACAAGAGCCATGACCATGTTCTACCATTTATTACACATATTACATTCTTAAATAAAAATGCTCCACTTAACAGTTCTTGCATAGATATCTTACAATACCAATTTAGAAAAGAATTATGAAACAGACCAGTAACAAAAATAAATTTTCTTCTTCCTTAATAAAGAACATTACCATACTAACATTATATAATACAAATAATATTTTAAACACTTTGTACAGCAAAAAATTGTAAGTAAAACAAGAGAACTCAAACTAAAAAAGAACTCAACAGAGGTGACAGTGACAGAGGAGAGGAAGGCGGGTGTGGAGATTATGGATCGAAGGTTGATATGAAAGGTATCCGAGAACAGAGCCCCTGTAGGACAGGTGAGAGGGGTGTTGTGACGGTAAAAACACATCTGCTGTCTGCGATTTTCTCCACATGTCAACTCCTCCCAGGAAATATATAGCGGTGATCCTTTAACAGTTATGGTTCGAGTTCACTGTGTGCACACACTGGATGATATAAAAGGTGCTAAAATCCAGCTTACACTAAATGTCGACGCTGGATAGGTCACTTTTCCCAATATGTGACATGAGGATTGGCCCCAAACCATTTCCGTGTCTCCACCAGAGTTTTGCAGGTAGTCTCGGTGCTAATGATTATTATTTTAAAGGTTAATGCCATTTTTATTTTTAAACGTGGATCTCATTTTGGCAATCATTCCTATTGATTATGAAAATATGTTACTCGCCAGATGCATTTTGGAGATCTCCATTTAATACAGCTTTACAACAACATCCACTTGGGCAAACAAGATGAGCACATTTGCACAGTTCTGAAACCTTAACTTTAACCTAAATTACCTGAAACGTTTGTTTGGCACTTGAACCTGAAGGAAACATTGAAAAGTTGTTACGTGTTTTCTCCACCGTGTCCTAAATCTCTGAAAAGCAGCTGGTAAGCAGTAACATGTTGTCAAAACCAAAAGGAATGATGGCCAGAAGTATGAAAATAAGAACCACGTCAGGGGGAAAAAAACTGAATTAAAATTTTAAGAAACAATTTGGAAGAAACTAAAGAATCTTGGACAGAGTTGATCACCTATGAAGGTCTGAGCACCGAAGCGTTGTTGATCGACAATATGAGGGTTTTTTGGTTACTATACAATTATGAGTTTTTTAATCCTACACACCTGTCAATAAGACTTTATGGTATACAAGAACTTTGTCAAAATTGTTACTTGTTGGGAAGTAATTGTTTATCCCAAGTGAGTCGCAAGACAATTTGAATTAATCTTTCTACATCTGTATAAAAGAGTCACGTGGACACAAAATCGTAGCTTTCAATAAATGGACTTTGAGTGTTAATATCCTGCAAAATATTTTTCTTATTTTGCCCCCAAATCTTTTTTTGTTGTTGTTTTTTTGGTTTTTTTAAATTATAGCAGGGCGGGCAGTTGGTTAGTTAGCAACACATCTGAATATTTTCCAGACTTGTCGAGGATTGGAACATTTGAAAATTTATGTGACAGAAATAACGCATTTTCCAAGGTAGACGTTCTATGATTCTGTGAAAGTTTGTAAAAAGCATCGCTTGTTTTTTTGTGCACAGGAATTAAAACAAGTTAATCAGCAAAAAGGTAACGCCAAATTCCATTACTAAGTATGTTGATTTTCTACGATACTGTAATGTGCTGTTTGACGGAGCTATGTACAGACAAACAGAACACTTTTGATGCCAATCCTTTTTGCACGTACTGAGAGGGGGAACAACTGGCCAAACTCCAGAAAGTAGTTCCTAAACTCTTAGTACTTTACAAGAATGAATCAGGCATTAGGGTCTAAATGTGCAGGTAAAGTGACAGAGATGGAAAAGACCCTACGAAGTTGGGTCGACATAACTAAAACAAACTGTACTGACCAAGGACGTTTAGCTGGCAAGGTGGAAAAGTTATTGCAGTCTCACCAAAGAACTGATTGGAGCTACCAAGCTGCATAGCTCTTGAGAATACTTCCCAGTACAGCTGGATATCTGAAGACTATGAGCATGTTCAGCCACAGAGGGCTCTGATGGTTGTGGTTTTGGTGGAGAGGGTTTGGTGCGCGTGAGGTGAAATATACAGACACGAGGAGAGGGGTAAAGATCTGTGAATCTCTTATATACTGACACATCAAGCATGGACAAACACAGTAGTTACAGACAGACAGAGTCACTCCCGGATGCCACTGATACCAAGAAAGTTCAACCAAGTCACAGCATGACTGAATGTGTGTAAAGTACAACATATTCCCCCCAGAATAATAGTGATGATAAAGGCATTTCACTAGAGGTTTAAGTCGATATGTCACTCTGATCTATCGTGAGTGGACCTGTAGTAATTGGTTGTGTTGGCAAAGTGCATCCTGGACGTGTGACAAATGTTAAGTGGATATTTGACAGAGTGCTCCAACAGACTATGCTAGCAGTGCGTGCACATGGAGAGTGCAATAGCTAAGTATGATCATGTAGTGCAATGTTTGCGAGAACTAAAGCAAGATCTATAGAAACGCTGAAATGTCTGAGACGTCGCCGCCGCCACATACGATTAATTTCACACAGAGTGGTCTGTATGCAAGATCTCACGCTATTTACAAAAGCTGCCTAAAGTGACAATCCTTATTCAGGGTGATATGGTGGAAAACTGTGGAAACTGAAGCCTGGTCCATCAAAGGGAGGTATCCAAACAACTGCCTGTGGTCAAAGATGATACCTAAAGGCTGTTTTCACACTGGGTTTGTTGGTTTGAGTCTGAACCGTAGTTTGTTTGCCTTCTTTCTTCTAACCCTGCTGGTCTGCTTTCACACTTGTTTATTGGTTCTGGGGCCCTTTTTGCAATTGCAGCCTTCCATATCTCAAATGATGGTCAGCTTTCTACATTGTTCTATTTTAATGCATGGGTCTCAAGTATGCAGTTTGTTTTGATTATTGAAACATGTCAAAATGAAGCCAAGAGGAAATGATCTCCTATAACTTGGCCACACTAACTGATTTATTGGAAGATTCGACACTTCATTCAACCAGCACGGCTGAGGCTGGCTGTCTGGCACTGATGTCACACCACCTCATTCACGTGAATTTGGGCGCAAGTTTCTTCTTCTGCACCTGATTTGGAAAAAAACCCTTCATATTACCGGGTTTTTAGGCAAACCAGTCATATAGATTCGGACAAACCTGCCAGTGTGAAAGCGCCGTTAGTAAATCCCAAAGGGTAGTACGTCTCTGGATTTCCTCTGAACTCTAATCATTTGATGTATGGTAATGGTAAAGTTGTTCAAAGTGGGTGATGTAACATTGGTTTCCACAGTCAACAGTTAAGCATTTCCATAGACTCCAGCCCACCTATGATTTAGAAATACAGTATGAGACATGACGGTGCTATTTGCAGTGTGCTAAGCAGCTAACGGAATCTAAAGCTTCTTCACTCCTGCTTACGCTGCTAGCGCCACTATACTGGGCACTCTATAAGACCGTGAGAACATTATTTTACATTTGTGAAAAACGAGTCAGGCTCCAGCTGAAAGTAGAAAGAGACTGAGAATATTATGAAGCATGAAGAGTCGGAGCATACCGGTAATTAAGATTTAATGGGACGATCATCATTAAGAAAAACAGTCCCCCTCGTTCCACCTTCCATCTACTACTCCTTTTCTGCGTCTCTGCCTCTCGACTCTTTCCTCTACATCTACTACATTCACAGCAGTTAACTTGCAAATATGCAAATCTTTGGGCAAAATGTGTAAAGTGTGCATTCAGCATTCCTGCAGCTGATAGTGCATGGACAACTGCTGTGGACAGAGAGGGAGAGATGGGGTGAGGATGGAGGGATGGAGGGAAACAAGAGTGGCACTTTAAATGTGAAGGAAGCGAGGGAGGGTTTGGGGGACAGAGTGGATTAAATATCTGTGGGGAATTTGCAGATAAATGGTAATTTATTTTATCTGTAATCCATGAGATAAAAAGCAAGGGCTGATTTAATGATTTGGATATTCATGTGGATAAATTATTTTTTTCAATCCTTTTTTCATCGCAGTTTAGTCTCTTTGACAAATATCTCACTGTCTCCTGGCATTTCTCCATGCTAACGGGATCTTCTGTTTGTTCTACATCAAATCTGTCCACTGGGTACGGGGTGCTAGAATTGGTCTGGCTCAAGGTCCCTGTTGTTTTTTTCTCCAGACCACTCAGTTTCCCTGTGACCCAGAGCTATCTCATTAGCTGAACTGAAACTAGACAAGAGGGCCCGGGAGTGCTAATGCTAATCAGAGCTGTGGGACGGCAGCTAGCTGGCCTGGAGGAGCCTGAGAGACGACAGGAGACCCGGAGCAACGCTGTGACAGAAAACCTGCTTCAACAGGCTGAGAGACATGAAGGAAACGAAATGTGAAATTGTATCTGAAGTGACTTTGAGATCTGTCGGATGTCAAGAGCGATTTTAATTAAAGAGGCGAAGAGCTATGAGTTGTGTTGCGTGCTGGCCAGCACTTTCACTTTACATTTTAAAATGTACAACTTGGTATGTCTATGCAGTTTGGGGCACATTTTTCAATCCCTAAAAACAACACAGAAATGTGCTGAAAGTGACGCATTCCTTTTAGGGTGAAATTAAGGCTCATAATTTCCATTGTTTGATTTTCACCTAAAAATACCACCATTTTTTTTTTTTAAAGAAGTCCTCTTGTGGTATTAGCAGCTCAGAAAATGAGTCTGGTAATATAAAGTAACAAGACAAAATGCAAATACGCTGCTGACTACGCGCCTGACTTCATTTAACTGAGTATATAATGGTCAAACGACAGTGTTTGTGCTGAAAATGGCATTTTTAAGATCTGATTTTCAATACAGATATTTGTATTATTGTTTTTTTCACCCGTTTAATAAGCTGAACAAATACTGATCAATTCTGAGATTTTGGAGAAGGAGAAAAAGAAACAGCAAATAATGAGCCATAAGTGCCTTTCAGAAAACGGTCTTTTAAACGAATTTAGCAGAGAGGGTCTTTGATTTTAGCGCGCTTTAATACGAAGTGCAAGTTTGCATCTCTTTGACTCAAGTCATCGAGCTCCAAGACTTGTGTGAATGAATGAATATATGAATGAATGAAGGGCCTACACAAAAACTTAATAAACACACTGTCAGCCATTGCTTAGATTAAAAGCATTTTCAAACATCAAATGTATCAAACCAACATTTCTCCCACAGGGTTGCACACATGTTCAGTAGTTAAATATCTGTTATCAACCACTTTGCTGAATCACTGCTTTCCTCACAGTATGCCTAATGTGGACACATACACACATATACACATTCATGCCATCAAAAGCCTCACAAAGTGCTACGATCCCCATCCCTCTATGATTGTACGTCCTGTATAGGAGGGCTCTTTCTACATCCCATTGCATGTTTTAACATTTTGGCATGACTTTGCATCATCCAAGCTGAAGAAAACAACCATCAATACAGCTTTTGTAACAGAAACCTAACAGTGAAATGAAATCAAAAGTGAAACACTGGATTCATCCCAAACGTTGGTTGCTTTACGTCATATTTGCAGAAAGAGAGTTAGAAGAGAAAGTTGCCGCTGGACACAGAGGCCTCATATGGAGGCGGTCTCCCGCTGATCTCTCCTGAACAGGGAGACTCTGCCCGTGGCTAAAGGGCAGTTCCACACTGGAGGTTTTTGGTATCGATTGTTCGAAGCTGCACCATAAACCCCCTCGAAGGGTAATGTTCTCACTGTTTCACCTAATGAAGGCTGGCAAGGCCGACTGGCACAATGACTGGGCACGCTGGGATGTGAAATCCCCCGCCAGCTTCAGGAACCCTGCACCCTCACCCAGCTGCACCAGTCAGCAGCAGTGAGTATTAGACTGTTTGCGTGTGCTACGGGGCATATAGGTGGTGGTGGGCGGATGGAGCAGCGGTGTCAGTGTTGGTGTTGATGTTGGCGGTGTCAGTAATGCCCTGATTGCAAGGCGAGTTTATTTTTTCTGCAACCATTGAGCAAAGGAAGCAGGCATTGCGGATATGTGCTCGCTCCAGTTTTCACCTCTCATGTATCATTTTTTTACATTGGAGATTTCAGCGTTATTGACAGATAAAAGTCATTGTTTTCATCAAATATTAAGTGTAGCTTTAAAAACCCAGCCGATTACATAATAAAGATGAAGAGCCCATAAACCACCAAACACTAGGTCACAACAACCAATAGCAAAACGACATTCTGTCATTTGTTGTTGCAGTCATACGCACTGCCACAAGCTAGCTGGTGCGCTAGTGCCATTACTACATTATGGTTGTTAGCAAACCATCCCACAGGCCTTTGGCATTTACATGCATTTATTTACTTCTTTGTTTTGCTAATTAGGGTGCCAAAGTAAAGTTTGGAACAAATCTCCTGCAGAGATTTACTTGGCTACCCCGTGTGAATTCTCTTACTGTGACCATTCTGTTCAAATTTAATTGAATATCACCACCATAAATGCTGGTGTAACCGGATCATAAGACTCTACTGTGCAACAATGAAATATTCAACATTACCTTCACTGTACAGTGAATAAGAACCTTTTACCTGGGTTCCTTCTCATGCTAATGGAAATAATTTTCCATGTAGAAAATTTCACAGGGTACCTTTAAGTTTGAAAATAAATTTTACTTAATCTTATTGGTCAAATCAAAAGTGGAGCTGGAATTCGGCTGTTATGTTGACATCAAATATAAAAACATTTCAGGAGCTTGTGATCCCAAAACCAGTTTGTCTAATAACCTGATTTCCAGGTTAAATACCCCCGCCCCCCCAATGTTTCAGTCAGTTTTGTCATTGTTTCCATTACTGGAAAGCTGATTTAGCAGGTTTTTAAGTAACAGGTGAGATAATTCTTCTGGTTGATATCTTTGTTTGGGTCAAGAGAGTTGTTGAGGACATTCAAATTCACTATACATGAGAGGCAGGATAGAAGGGTCTTTGAGGATTATCGACATGTTTTCAACGATGTTGTACGTTTTGACAAAAGACCCGCTGTTTTACCTCTATTTATTTGGATGAAAACAGTAGCTTCTACCCTCAATTGTAACCAACAATGTAACCAGAGTCTCTGAAGTAAAAACGCTGATTAAATGAGAGGCACAAACTGTAGCGAGGGATATGTGGGTGATTGTTGGAACTGAGAACAAGCTGATTTCTCACTTCAAAGGATTTGGAATCGTTTGTTACCTCCAGCCGAGAGCTAAGATACTCTTCTACTAAACAATTGTTGCTAAATTCCTACTGTGAAAAAAGATCTGGGAGCAGAACATATAAATCCAGGAAGAGTGTGCGTGCGTGTGTGTGTGTGTGTGTACATGAGCTGGTGTGTGTGTGTGTTTGCAATAAAGCCTGCCATGCAGTGTTTTGTTTTCCAACTCTGTTCATTAGTTTAATAATTATTTTCCTAAATCTTATTAGTCTTATCTCAAAAGGAGCCGTGAGCAAAGAAACAGCAGTGTAAGTCCGTGTGTGTATGTGTGTGTGTGTTGGTCTGTGTGTTGACGGAGTATGTGCGCTTGTTCTGTATACAATGTGTAGAGCGAGACAGAATTGTTTTTGTAGTGTATTTTTTCAAGTCTTTTTATGATTTTTTTTTCTTTGTGTTCCTTTTTTCGCTGTAGAAAAAAAAAAAAAAAAAAAGCACAGATAACATTGAAAAAAAGTCAGTGCAGTCAATGGATACGAAACAGGCAAATTTGACCGGGCTGTTGTGACCGTGTCTGTTCGGCGCCACCACACAAGGGTCGGTTGGCGTCTTAAGTCCCGCGTGAATAACCAAAAAGCAGCTCTTCAGCCTCCGTTCTTGCCCCGCAGTGCTGCCAGGGAGATGAGATCTCAGAGTCTGTGAAAGCACTCCAGGATGATTTTCAGAATCGACAAAAAGCAAAAGAAGAAAAAAACGGTCTCCAGTTTTTCGCGGGTCCTCTGCTTGACTCTGGTAGAGTGCAAGACCACAGAGGGTCATGCGAGGGTTTTGTTTTTCAGCTGGAGTGAATCGCAGGGCAGAAAGAGCAGCACAAAACACTGAAGACCTCTCTGCTTTTATTTTAGTCCAAAAAAATAAAATAAAAAATACAAATCCCTTTTCTGAGAGTTGGCATGATTCTGTTTTTTTTGTTCATCCACTGGTTGCTTACAGACTGCAGAAGCACAGCCGGTGCACATGGGGATTAAAAGACCAACAACGCTCTCCTTCTCATCCCACACATTCTGTTGAAGTCATCTTAGATTTGCAGTTTTTTTCTCAAACGCAATTCAGTGAGTTTTAAGACATTTTCTCCAAGAGAGAAAAGAACAAAGTGTCATTCTTTGTAATAACAACAATAAGAAGAATTATCGTCCTCTAAGTAGAAAAAAAGGGAAGAAAGTGTCGCTGCGCATTTCTGTCAGATGGCCTGCGGAGGCGGCAGGCGTATCAGTGAAGGTGAGAGATGCAAACACCCACTGGAGGAGAGCCTGAGAGCTGCAGCAGCACCCGCTGACCGAGGTCCCATGGGTGCGCCAAAACACCCAGCGTCCGAGCCCTGGGTTCGATTGTCAGCTATGCTAGAAGTCAATCTGTACAGTCTCTCTCCTGCAGATTTGGCATTGTTGTTTTCTTCACATAGATTACTGAAGCTGACTGCGGCAGATGATGGTTTCTTATGTTCCGTGTATGAGAAACATTAAAAAGCAAAGAAAAAAGTTGCGTATTTGATTTCAAAAGCCGGTAAAGCACTAACAACTGACTATATGGATATTTAAAGTTTCCCCACTGAACTATCTCCTCACCCAAAGTGACTTTATGGTCTAAACACACTGAATACAGAGAAAGAAAAAAGGCGGCGTAATGTTTTAATCAAGCGAGTTAAGTATATGTTGGTTTGGCAGTGTCCAAGCCCCCGGAGCCACATGAGAGCAGTCATGGTTCACCGGGATGATGCATTCAACGACGGGTGTGTGGAGTGTTCACTATTGCAAGTGTGTGAGTGTGTAATTTTAAAGAAAAACAACAATCTAGCTACTCCTCATTTTCCTGCTATCCCCGTCTCCACTGAGAGGGCTTTCAGTCCGTTGGATTTTTATGGACCCCCTCAGATGGATGCGCTGCCCTGCAGGCGTCATGGCCGCCGACTGGTTTATGGATGGGGTGA
Source organism: Coreoperca whiteheadi (assembly GCA_011952105.1). Taxonomy (NCBI): domain Eukaryota; kingdom Metazoa; phylum Chordata; class Actinopteri; order Centrarchiformes; family Sinipercidae; genus Coreoperca; species Coreoperca whiteheadi. The sequence goes on along the minus strand of CM022488.1, from coordinate 7,829,449 downwards.
ACAAGGCGGGCGGTTGGTAGCTCGACTGCCCTTCTCTCCTCCTATCTCTCCTCCCCCTCCTCTTTCTCCTCTTGCTTCTTTCCCTCCCCCACTCCTTTCCTTTTTGCCCTCAGATGTGCCTCTTCATGTGCAGGGCCAGGTGGTCTGACCGAGAGAAACACCTGCAGAGAGAAACAGAGAAACCCTGTCAGAAATAATAACCTTCCCAAATATGCATGAAATATGTACGAAAAATGCAGGGAGTGAGAGATAGGAAATCTTAAGATGAAAATGTATTAATGCTTGAAAGCAGAAACAAAATTTAATTAAGGGGAATTTAAATAAGAATAAAAGAGAAAACATGTAAAAGACATGTGCAAAGGCACATATTAGTCCTACTTTATAGGAGATTTGCACAAAATAACCATAATGTATCAGGCAACTGTTGCAGATCAATGCCTCTGGCTCTGTATCTTAGTTGTGAAAGGGCCACACTCCCAGGACCCCTGAAATACCCACCGGCTCTGTGTATTTCTTGGGAACTCTCCATAATCTCAGGCCCCTTGAACTTCCCTCCTGCTCCACACTGTTAGGCCCACTGAAATACTCCCTGGCTCTGTCTATTTGCTAGGAATACTGGTCAGTCCTAAGCCCCCTGAACTATTCAACATGTGCTCTGGTTTAGTTTTTCTAGAACCAAAGTGAACACTGATGCAGTATTTTTAAGGTGGAGGTGGGGGGAACTTGGCGGTGGTATTCATGCAGAGTTGGCATTCTATTGGACGGCTAAGTAACTGCTGCACGGTAGCTAGCATTAGCCACATAAGCTAATGCTTGTTGAAGATATCAGAAAAAACAAACACTAACACCCAACAGTACTCTCTTTGCTATGTCTTGCTACCTTTTTGTTTAAACAGCAATTAAACACAATGGATAAAGTTTGAACATTAGGCGGAGGTGGATACTTCAACTCTAAATACTGATATTCCCCCTCAGAAATCCCCTCTGAGTAATCTAACAAGTGCTATTATGTCAAATTCCAATAGATACATCGTTAAAGAGTATTTGCTATGGCTACCATAGATCTTTCTATAAAGTGATATTTAACTGAGTATAGCCTACTGGAAAAGCTAAAGGTAAGAGCATTATCTCAGCATGAAGCCAGACAGAGAGACTGGCAGAATAAGACAGAGCTCATGGCTTAACACACACATTTTAGAAAAGCAGAGAACCACAGAGATTTTCAAGCAGTTCATTTTAAATATACAGTGAAGTTCAGTAGTCTAATGTCATTATATCAAACCAGTGAGACCCAGACGTAAAGACTTGGAATTCAGGCTCAGTGATTTCCTAAATATGACTCAAACACGACCATGCAGTCAGTCCTCAAGCTCCGAGTAGAATACTATTGTAGAAAGTAATTAGATGCGCATTGTGAACATGGACACTAATGCAGACAGGCTGACGGTACTTTCTGATGCCGGGCCATTTAATTTAGCAGTGACTGCACCTGGTGTGAGGGAGATGTAAAACCAGGTGCTGGTGATGTAAAGTAAAAGAACCGCAATGTCAAGAGTGTTTTAACTTTATTATACCATTGTGAGGACAGTAAAGCTGAATAAAATGAATCACAAATGATATGACTAAAGGAGAGGCAAACAAAATGTGGGCGAGAATAAAATGAGAAATTAAAAATTCAATTTGCCAGAAGCTTTATTCATTATTAATTAGTCAAGGCTATTCTATATGTATGTGAGAGTGTGTGTTTAGGCAGGCTGTTGTCCTATCCAGATACAAGTAGACAGAGCCGAACCCTCAAAAGTACAATAGAAAGTTTGTTATGCTGCAGCAGAATCTGCTGTCTCTCAGATGCTTCTGCTGAGATTCATTCTCTTAATGTCAGTCTTCAGATCCGGCAGGAAACCTCATTCAAAGTACAGTAATTAGGGTGCAACTTCACACTGAGCCAGGCAAATTGCAAGGAAACCAGCTTCAGCAGAACTCTGACCAGCTGCCTGCAAATTAATACATTGTCAAACTAAAAAGTCCTGTATATTAAGATGTAAGAGCTACAGTATATGCTGATATATTCTGTATGTTCAGTTGTACAAATCTTGTTTGGAGTCTACCAGATTCAACTGTCTTTCCTGCTGTTTTGGTGTTTCAGTGTGGGCAGAGAGTTTTTAGAAAACTAGTAGAGAACGCAATGCCCGGCCAGAACCCCATTTCACATGTTATTTCATGTACGTTTTCAGATTTCAAAGTATTGCGGTGAACATGGTGTGAGTGTACAGTTGAACTACGTTCTCATCTCTGTTGTCTGTGGTCTAGTGTTTCCCCTCAACCCTTAGCTGGCCATGTGGTACCTACTGTACACCTTCAGCAAACTCGATGTGTGTGTGTGTGTGTGTGTGTAGCTGGACAGATGGCCATGCCAGTTACTGTGTCACTGTTGGGGTGCGGAGCAGCCAGACCAGCTGGTACCACCCCGACGCCCTCCTCCTTCCCATCCTCCTCTTCTCCTCCTCTAAACTCTCCCTTTTTCTCCTGACTTCTTTTTGTCCTCCTCCTCATCACTCCTCCTCCTTCCTGCTCTATGGAAACATCAGGGGGTCCCCGCTTGATTAGGCGGGATTAATGACAGACTGCCGTGTGTGTGTGTGTGTGTGTGTGTGTGTGTGTGTTTCCCCAGGAGAAATTGTGTCAGATTGAGCATTTCATCTAATGTTAACCTCTCCATGGCTGCCACTTTTTGCCATTCTCATGGTAATATTTGGTGGGCTCCACCCACCACAGATGTGTGTGTGTGTGTGTGTCTGTGTGTGTCGTTACTACTGTAAAGACTATGTTGGCTATGTTAAGCATCTTTCCATCCACCTTGTAATGTGAGCTTCAAAAACCCTAGAGGGAAATACTGGTTAAGTGAAAACAAGACTAAAGGTGCTTTCAGACAGCGAGCAGCTACCGCCCGGCAACATTGGTGTTCTGTTCCACCTACTGTAATCTCATGAAGCAGCTAAATAGGGCTGGTTGTAGCTTAAAATAGAGGAAATGGTTAACAATATGACATAATTAATATAGCAAGTTTTGCTGACTAGTAGCATAAATGTAGTTTATTGTCGCAGACCAGATAATGAAACTTTGAAGCTAATGTTGCTTCAATACTCTTCGTAGTCTGTTCTCAGATGAAAAGTTCGGGGATCAACAAAGTTCAAAAAGACCATGAATGTCTGCGCCAAATTTCATGGCAATCTATCTAATACTTGCTGAGATATTTCAGTCTAGACTAAAGTGGTGGACCATCTGACCGACACTACCATCCCTAGAGCCACAAGGCTAACTTAGGTCATAACTCATCAATGTCAAACAAAAGCCTGAGCTGAGGTGGAAAACTTGGCCTAATAGATTTTTTTTTTTTTAATGAACAAAGAATCTACTTCAAATTCAAATTCAGAACATGTATGTAACTATCACACGCAGGAGAATTTACACTCCTGAAATGCCCCTTGGGAGTTGAAGTTCTTTTTCAACTTTTCTAAAAAGCTGACGTTCATCCCCTGCAGAAAAGGACCAGGACCTTTGCCTCAGAAGCACTGGACACCCAAAATAACTTCTCCCACTTCAATACTCTACGTAGACTTTGAAGTAGGCAGAGCCTCAGTTGTGACAGAGCTTATGTCTGTGTCATTGTGTATCCAAGTGTGTCGTTGTCACTTCTGGACCTTTAAATGTCCATGTGCGTCAATTTGACTTTGCATTTAAACGTCTTTTTGTTCTGTATTGATGTGTGTGTGTTGTGTCTCTACATACTGTGTTTGTACGTGTGTGTGTGCCAAAAAGGAGCTAATACAGTCCCAGCTCTCAGCCAGGATTAGAAGCTTCCAGCAGGTTTCTGGAGGGTTTTATGTCTAAAACCCAATCGAGAGGGAACCCACAACAGCCAATTACACTGCCTCTAGGGCAAAAGTGTGCGTGTGTGTGTGTGCGCATGTGTGTGTGTGTGTTGTTCATCAGAAAGGTAGTGCAGGCACACACACATACAGAATGTATGTTAAAGTGGAGCTGGCATCTGGTGCCACTCAATTAGCTGCAACCAGTCTGCCAATACCCAGAATCCATTTAACTGCCAGCACAGGGGCATGAGTAAGCACCCACCCACACACACACACACACACACACGACCTCACACTCGACGATGTGACTTCCCTGGCTTTTGTCTACCAGGAGATTTAGTTCACTTTTATTTAGAAAAATACATCCCGTCATCTTCTTTCTACCCGTTTTCCACTGAGGTGAAATTGCTTTAGACATGAGTTGGTGAAAAAAGCTAATTGACATAAGGACCACTGAGGAAAATCTCCCACCACTTGGCAGAAACAGAAATAAAATAACGTTTGTCTTACATGCATTCCTGTGGCTGTCACATAATGCGAATCCCTTAGGAACTAACTAATTTAATTTCTTCATTAAATAAGCTACCCTATAAGCTACAGTCTTGAACCTCTATCGTCCAGGAGTCCAGATAAGAATCTCACCTGAGCTCCTCCTGCACACAGCCGCTGAAGGAACCTTTAAGAAAATGATCACGTCCCTTCTAAACTTCACCAGAGTCATTTGCAGTATTTTGTCTCCAAAGTGTTTTATTTAAGGAATTTTGTTTCCTTGCGCACAAAAAAAGAGATGTGAAATGTGTTGTAGATTATTACACTGTCTGTGAATGCTGCATGACATGCACGTAGAGCGATCCCGAATGAAAAAATGTTGTTTTATTCATCATCTGTCAGAGCCTCTATGCCAGCTGCCTACCGTTTTGGATGCATTACCAAGCTATGTACAGATGCACATTTTGTAGAGAAAATCATTGTTATACTGTGATACTGTAGCCCCAACCGTTTCCGACACTCTATTGATTTAAAGGAGATGCACGGAAGAGTTATGCAAATGGTAATATGCTGATTTTCTGTCTTACCAGCTATTAGCTTGATTTTCTATGGGTTCAATCCAGAGACAGTTAGCCCAAAGTCTGTAAGCAGGAGGAAACTGCTAGCCTAGCTCAGTCTAAGATGCCATCTTAGTTTTGTTGTATTTTACACACATAAAAATAGAAAATGAGAGACTGGTTTAATCAGCAGTTGGCTTACTTATTGGAGCTATTTGCCGACCAACCCAGTGGCAGTACACAGAAATCCTTTTCCTACTTTTGTAACTCTGAACCAAATCCAGGTGATTCTTGAACATATATTTGTCCAGCTTGTTAGTTAACAACATGTTCACTACAAGGACAACAACATGTATATAAGGCAATTGTGGGCAGTTGGGAAATGTATTTTCCTCTTTTAGTATTTGTGCTAAGCCTGGCTAAACACGTCCTGGACCTATTTCTGTGCTGGGCACAGATAAAAATGATTTCAATCTTCATCTAACTTGCATTAAGAAAGTTAAAAATCCCATTTCCCACAATGTGGGAGCATTCTTGTACAGCTACTCAACAAAACAAAGAATATAGCTGAAGAGGATTTTTCCATGTGCCCATTCAGCTCATCACTTAGTGACTGAATTTGATATCAATGTCATTACAAAACCCAGATAGCTCTTGGGTGTGTCGGCTAGTTTGCTCGCTAACAAACATCTCGGAGTCGACTTCGGAGTGGCTGCACGGAGAGACATGAAACTGGGTAAGACAGCAAATATGCACATTTCCCAAAAGTTGGAGTATTTATTTCATAGTAGTAAATCCACCCCAATTAATCATTTAAATAATTTGTCGATACATTTGAGAAGCTGTAACTAGAGTTTGTTTGGAGGATTTGCTGCTTTTCCCTATTTGTTCACTGAATGTCTATATGTTTTGGACTGTTGGTTGGGCAAAACAGAAAATTTGAAGACGTCACCTTTTAAAGACAACTGATAAATCAAAATAAAATAATTAATAGGCCTTTTTCACTGTAGGCGTTTTTTGACTTGTCATAGTGGGAAAAGAACAGATGTTACTAACAACATTAACAATGACTTGGTTATATTTAAGGGTCCCAGTAAGCCATGACAGTGAGCCAGCTTGCACAATACCAGGACTCTGAAACAGAAGCAGCTAAATGGAATTCAGCCATCGTTAATTTAATTTCATTAATTTTGTTATTTACACCCATGTTTTCCTACTGTAATGTGTCAATGAAAATCGTTAGTTGTGTTTGCAGCCCACATACGTGATGCACTGGCTGACCTGAATCCCATCCTTGTATAAATGACTTGGCATGAAGATAACCCAGGTTTTATTTTTTGTTTTTGGAGTTCTAGTTGTTAGGGAAACCCAGGTTAAACACAGCTCCTAGACAGATAAAGGGCACCAATATCCTGAAAATGTAAAGTACACTGTGTGTTTGTCATTGTCTTTGCGCACAGCGGATGCTGGCGCGTGTGTTTTTACCTGTCGCAGTGGTTGCACTTGAATGGCTTCGCTCCGGTGTGTTTGCGGTAGTGTCGTGTCAGCTCGTCACTGCGGGCAAAACGCCATTCGCAGCCCTCCCATGAGCACTTATAGGGCTTCTCACCTAAGAGAGAGAAAAAAAGAGGAGACTGTGTCACATTTTATTATAATTTCCACATATAATTTCACACGTCTAAACTACAGCTGTTCAATAATATACAGGTTACCACCCCTGGCTTTTTCCAAACCCACCCACCCACCCACACAGCCCGGGGCCCGGCAGGCAGGCCAGTTTTAACACAACAGCCATTTCAATGAGCCAATACACTCAATTAGCTGTAAATTAAGTCTTTCAGCACTGCAGCGTGTTAATTCATAATCCCGAATTCACCCTGAAATGAATCTCGGTTATCACTATACCTCCACCCCCACCCACACACACACACACACACACACACCCTGAGGTGGTGAGATCTGAAATGTAAATGAAGTTTCATCCCCCACTTCACCAGATGGGAGAAGAGATGGTCTATTGTTCTCAGCCTGTAGTTATCTCTCCATGATAGAAAGCCTTCCAGCTGTGTGTGTGTGTGTGTGTGTGTGTGTGTGTGTGTGTGTGTTTTGGCTAGAGGTGTGTGTAGCGTGCAGGAGCAGACTGTCTTCAGATAGGACGTGATGATGTCTGACTGCATAAATGCCTGTATGAGAGTGTTTTTCTCTCTGTGGGTGCGAGGGTGTATGTGGAGTCAGCAGATTAATCTGGCCTTCCACCAAAATCATACACCACCCCAAAAAGGAATACTACAACTAATAATAATTAGAATAAAAACACATTTAAGTCCCAAGTTCATTCATCATCTACTAAATAATATCCTCATGTGGTGAGAGCCACACAAATTGATACTTGGCCTAGTTATGTGTCAAGTACACTTGGGTAATTAAGCTCAACTAAGTTACCAGCTCTAGAACTGAGAAAAAGAAACACTAACAAGCTTTTCCTAGATTATATTTCACTCTGCAATGCCATTTAGTTTTTCATGCACAACTGTACTTCTGTGTTTCTCTTCAGTGTAAGGCAGACTAAACTTTAAATTTTTCACAGAATTCAACCCCTCAGAGTTTTTCCACAGGAATCATTGAATGGTTTATTTTATCGTATGACCTTGTTTGTGCATACAGTTAGTGTGGTTAATTTTATTTAGGGTATATCGCTTTGCTCATTTAGATTTAAAACTTGAAGGAGTGGGAGGGATTCTGAGTTTTTGAAAAAGGGCTGCGTTGGGGTGGCTGTGTTGCTACTGGTACCAGTGAGAATATGCAACACAGTCCAGGAAGTCCAGTTTGCAGAGTTTAACTGCTTATCAGACACCAAATGTCACATATGGCAACATTTTACAACTCTGGAAAGTAGCAGCGACATCACCCAAACCGTTATTTAAAATCAATTTAATTTCAGACTTTCAAATAATGATGAAGAGGAAACACGTTAAAACATAGGCCTCCACGGAACACACAGTGTTTAAAAAACTGTCCGAATCTAGTTGCAGACCCCTAGTGTGTGTGACTCTGTGTGTGTGAACTGGGGGGTGGTAGCTATAATTGGGGTCTTAATGACTCCTAATGGGGAGTAATACAGCAGCTTACAGTCAGTTAGCCAGATGTCCCAGCAGCCCCTTCACTACCATCACAGCACACACCAATCTTCTTAAGGAGACAAACATAATTCAACAACTCCAATCCAAAACAAAATGGAACTAATGTGAAAACTGAAGCATTTCACAATGTGGTGGGAACGTCATTGGGTGCAATAGAAAAGGATGCGTTCACAAGTACGTCAGTTTTTATCATTCAAAAAACAGAAAGGAAATAAAAAAGAACCCTGACAGAAAAACCAATTTGAAAGTATAACCTGGTTCCAGACCTGCATTACCACCCACATCTTGTTATTTTCCCCTTGACTCAAATAGGTCTGGTGTTGGGCTCACTGATTCCCTGGTTAGAAAAACAACCGAGCCCAACAGAATCTTTGTTGGCAGGACAAACAATTTAGTCATCATCTACCTGAGCTAGAGCCAGAACAAGTAAAACAAACCTGGGTAAGATTGAGGGAAAGATGAATTGCTCCTAGCAACCGCTACCGCAGCTTCTGTGTCGACTGAATTTATGTTGGTGTGACAGTTACATCACTTGCTTCTGAATGGTTAGAACAATTAAGAACCTTTCCTAAACAGAAAACAGCAAAAATTGACATGATGTCAAGCAAATAATGAAGTGAAAACAAAATGGCAATTAGTGTGATTATCAGGCCAGCTTAAGTCCCACTTTAGGTGGAAAGCAATGAATTGAAATGATTACCCAGAGTAAACTGCTGTTTATCACGAAAATCTGAAGAAATTATTAATGCAGACATATCTACAGATGCAGCTTCGCAGTTTGATGTTCTTGCACCTTCTTTATGTTTTTTGCTGTTTACCCGTAAGTCCCCAACCATACCAGAGGACATGACTTCCCCATCACATACCAACAGGTGTACTAAATGTGAGATTGCTTTTCTGAACTTTAATTGCCTTAATTCACCATCTTGAATCATCATGCTGGAATAACATTAGCTGTAGAAAGTACCCCTTCATATGGACTTATATCAGAGGTCCAGAGCAGCTCTGAGAGCAAGGTGATGCAATGACAAGTAAAAGATGATGCGCTACAGGAACATCCAACTGTGAATGAAACCCCCTTCCCCTTTATTGCCCCACAGTTCCTGAGTCTCTTTGATCGGAGTCTTTCATCCACAGACGCAGTTGTCCTCGGACTAAATGAATTCCCGACCATGAGCTGTGCTCTCCTGGATTTGCATATTAAAATTCTCCAGTCAAATTTGGTGCAGTCGGTTGCTGATTTCCACAACTGGGATCTGGGTTTTGTTGCTGGAGACAGGCCGTCCTCTGCCAACTCTTCTAGAGTATCTGATTTGTTAGGGGACCAGAGTTCGAGTATCCTGAGGTCTAGGAGAAGTAAAATTCCACCCTCTCCAAGCTATAGCCTCTGTTGCACTAGCTTTGTAATTAATTGGGTTTGTCACTGGTCTTTTTGAAAAGATGAAACATGCCTTTGGGGGGGTTTCTGTCCATATTCTAACTAAATTAGTTTCTGTACTAAATAGTAAAGTTGAGCGCCTAATGATGTTAGATGAATGACAACAACAACAATAATTTATTTTTCTTTTACCATCAACAACAACACGGTGAGTCTTAAAAAGGGAACTCCAACAATTTTAAACATCAAAGTTTACAGTTCTTGAGAAGTACTACTTCATAATGTGAAAAGATTTATATTAAGTCTTTTTGAACTAGTACCAGAGGGTTACTGGTACTTAAAAAAAAATGTATTTGAATTTTTATAAAAAATTGCATCTGTGAGCTCATGAGACCTCTGCAGCTCGCTCCCCATCTCTGCTTGAGGCTAGCAGCTTGAGGCTACGTTAGCCGCTACTAGCATAAAACATCTGGTACTCTGACAGAACTGTGGGTAGACGAGTTGCATTGTGGGTAATGTAAATGCCAGGTATTGACAAGGAAGACGAATGCGTGGAATAAAAAAGATGATATCTTTTGATTTGTTGCATCGATTTCAATACTTTTTAAAATAAATGGTCCGTCATGAGTCTGACAATGTTTTAGCACTGCAATGCTGAATCGGTGAAGTACTTTTTCAGACACTGGCATGCTGTTAAAGCCTCATACTAGACTATGAAAGCTTAATGGGTTGTTACAAAGGGATGTGAGCTTGACTGCCAATTAGGCACATCAGCTGCAGTAATGAAGGCTTTGTATCAGCCCATGATAATGAAGCAAGACATCTTGACGCGAGTGGAAAAGTATGAGAAAGTAGATAAAGGTCAGATGAGGTTGCTCTGCAGGGCAGCTGGTCATTCAGGAAGTCCTCGTTATTGAGTTACCGCACCGTCGCATTAAGAGGAACCAACTGAGGTGGTTCAGACACCGAGTGAGGCTGCCTTCCTTTGAAGGAGAAAGGCAGACTTTGTGGAAACCCTGGGGGAGACAGGACAAGCTGAAGAGACTTCATCTACCAGCATGTGTCAGATCTCCCAGGAGGAGCTTGAGGAACTTACTGGAGAAAGTGTTTGAGCAGGTCTACAGTACACGCCGTACTGTTACTTTGTCCATGACCAGGACAAGTGGCTTGAACATGGATGGATGGACGATCAATAGAATCCAAATGACACTGCACTTTTGAGCCCAATATCAATCCTTGAGAATAACCTTTTCTTCTTCTGTGTTTTTCACATAAAAAACAGATGTGCCTGAGCAAGGATGTTACGGTTAAACTACAAACTGTACTGTTGATCACAGCAACTGTAAATAATATTTTAAAAATATTTTAAAAAATTACAAAAGAAAAAAATACAAAACTAAAGTCTACTAAATTAGATTTTTATGGTAAGTCAGTGTCGACTGATAATACTGGCCTGCTGATGTACTGGTTGGGCTCCACTGGTCAAAATTCAAGATTTAGTTGTTATTGCTCTATTCTTGTTATTTCTAATTCACCTCATCTATGGCAGTTAAAACAGATGAAATGAGCTGGGAGAGACGAAGATCGTCTCAATTATTGCAAGAATTACATTTCTTTTGTTTAAAAAGAGGCGAGCTACAAATATTCACCTTACTTCCTACAACAGGACGTTCTCCAAAAATCATCCATGTTGATTCTTCCGCAGTATCTGTATGTGTGAATCCTCCTACTCACTCCACAGAGTCCTCCTCACTCAGGACTGAATACAGGACCAACATTTTCAGCATACAATAGCAAACCACTTGGCAGCTTATCCTGTTGGAGAAATGCTACACTCTCAACCTGCATGCGTGTATGTGTGTGTGTGTGTGTGTGTGTGTGTGAGATACACGGTATGAGTGGGGGCCGCAGGTGCCAGACAGGCGGCCGTTTCACACCCGTCTTCTGTAATTGGCCAGAGCACCCCATCTTACTTCAATAGGACCCCCCTCAAATACACACACACACACACACACACACACAGTTGGAGGAATGAAGCAAGGCCAGCTCAGGCCTGACGCCACAGCAACCATGACGCCAGCCAATTATAGCACAGCCAGGCAAGGATGCGTGATAAAGTCACCTAGCAACAGAGAAAGAGCGCAGGGGGGGCTGGGTGAGAGAGAGAGAGAGAGAGAGAGAGAGAGCGAGATTAACAGGCATGGACAATCAAGCAGCCACCAACCAATTATGGAAGAGTGTGATGCAGTTGCTTGGCAACCTAAACTGAATGAGCAAGTGGAAAAGAGAGCGAGCAGGTTGGAGGTCGGATTCAGTGGGTGTAGAGGAGTATAGAGGTATATATGTGTGTGGAGGTCTGGGGTTACAGGAGGGTTTTTCCTGAATCCACATGAGGCTGTGGTGGTACCCACTGAGAGTGGGGGTGGGGCGGGGGTTGAGGTCTTGGAAATTCAGATCACAAAATCATACTTTACACCACAGCAAGACATATTGCAAACCCTGTCGGAAATATTGTATCAATTTGAGTGTATTGTTTCTTTTATAGGCATCTGTTGGTTTCAAAAATCAAATAGCCCATTCTTGAAACTTGCTTCAGTTACATGAACCATCACAGTGAACATGAAGCCTGCATTAATTTAGTCAAAAGGACCTCGTTACTGTGAGGTACAATCTACATTATCATGCAATAAGTAACATTCACCAACTGTATGCAGAATCGTTTTTTCCTGTAATGTTGATTATACAACTCAAGCAAGTTTCAGCAGTGTGCTAATTGGTTTTCTCTGATTTAACTGCTAATTATCCAAAACGACTGTTTAGTGCGAACGCAGCAATATTTAATGGTAGAATAAAATAAAATGGATGAAATATAATGGATCGCTAAATAAATCAGTCATGACTTCCAAAAGGTACACGTTTTTGTTTGCAAACATTAAATGTCACAGGGCACTTTTAAACGTCAACACTGTGAACTATCAGAGGTTTCAACTGCTGCTTCTGGAAAAAAAGAAAATCGAAAATCAGTTTGTGTGATGATGGTTTAAATTTAGATGTGTGGCCCCAACTGGACGTTTGGAGACATTTGCTCTTTATCTTTATGAGGACATCCTTTTCTAATCACCTTTTAGTGTTCTGTGTAGTTTTATGTAGATAAAGATCTGCTTGTAAAAAAGCTGCTTTGTTGTTTCTTTAAGAGGTGACGTTGTTCTGTCATTTGGTACTAAAACCTATTAGAAAAATGGCTTTTACACATTCATACATAATGAGGACTCTTACAGTAAGCATATTTGGATTTTATGGAAACATTACCCCTGTATTGTACTAAAGTACTGGCATACACTTGCTGATTGGTAAATGTCTATTTTGTGGTTATGATTTGTCATCTATTTTGACATGTTAAAACTGTCAACTGTGACACAAGTAAACCAGGCAGTTTAGGAGTTGTTGGAAGGTGTATTTCTTCACTGATGGAGCTAGGCTAGCAGTTTCCCCGTTTCCAGTCTTTGTGCTTAGCTGTTCTAAACTTGTCCAAACTAGCACATTGTCATCTGACAGCAGCGGAGTGTATTTCCCTAAATGTTTGGCGTGCTCCTATGAGCTGAAATGTACTTTATGTTGTACTGTAGAAAAAGGAAACATTTGAAGTACAGCAAAGACTTTTGAAAGACAAACACTTTTGCACTCCTTCCAAAATTGCTAATCTATTCTGCTATCTCCAGCCAAGTATGTGGTTAAGTATATTGTTTTGGACTGCTGCTTGAATAACAAGGAGGATACAATTATTAGCCATCTACTGTTTTTAGTGATCCAACCACATCCATGAGAGTGAAAAAACAACAACGAGAGAAGCAGAAAACCCTGGCTAAGACTCAACACAGCTCTGACTGGGTACTTTAGAGATTTGCTGAATTAATTTGTACATCTACTAATGTTACAACTCATGCCTAATTGAACATTTTCATATAAAAAAAATAAACATGTCTTCACACATCATTGTTGCAGCTCGGACAAATTGTTTTGGATATGAACAGAGGAATAAGATTACCAACATTATATGGAATCGCAGCACATGTACAGTATTCTCCTGACGGGCCTCACTATAATGATGTTTCTAATGGCATCTGGTGTGCACTATGCGACACTAAGTGTATTGATGTTGTGCAGGCTTTCTGCAGTTGCTCCTCCCTTTAGTTTCGGCAACGTTAATCCCTCCCTACATGTATGTTCAATGATTTATGGTCATAATAACCCAAAAAGAGGATTAAGCTAATTAAACCACACTGCACTTGTAGTGAACACACCGGGAGGGAATTACACCGCCCCCACATTTATACCACACACACGCGCGTACACACACTCACACACACACACACAGAGTGAGGAAGCTGCAGTGTCTTCAGGGTCTCTCTTTTCCTCAGTGAACGATTTGGCCTTTAAAAGTTGGTTAGCATGACTCGACTGTAGAATCATCACAAGATTAAACATACTGGAGCTAGCGGCCAGGCTACCAAAAAGCTAGCCGCTCCATTCTGGATTAGCTAAAGCTACAGCTGTGCGTTCCCCCGGCAATGCTAGGTGCTGCCCTGGAATGTAATGCTATACTTAAAGTCATGCGATGGTTGCTGGGATCACATAAGCCTGTAACACGCTGGATTAATGATGCCAAGGTTGCCAGTATTATTACAGTAGAAGGTCTGCAGGCTATGTACTCTAATCCTGATGAACACCAAGGAAACTGCTAACACTGGATGATGACAACTGGAGGCCTTGAACCACTCTAGATACTGTAAATGATGCTGTGGTTAAAGCTAAAGTTGAATAATGCTAGCTTCAGGTGGCAACCGTCTGCACAGGACTCATGCTGCAGATAAGTGATGAATTCAGCCTCAGTTACTCAGGCTAAGAGAAGTCCAATCCAGAAGACAGTCCGACTTAAAAATACAATTTCCAAGAATGTAAAAATCTGTGGTTCACCGCTTCCTGTCACTTTAGATGTAGTATAGCAGATCTAAGTGACAAATCGTAAATCAAAGCAACCTCCAATATGAGTAATCGCTAAATACTTATTCAAGCAAACAATTCATAAAGTTTCATTAAGGTCATGTTCAGACAGACAACAGCACTGCCTGAAAAAACACAGCTCCTTCATTGATTTCACTGCATTAAAACAGTGCGGGTGCTGACACAGCAGGCTCCCCTTGACATTGGACGTGGCGCTGCCCCGTTCCTTTCAAACAGGAAAATGATGAACAGTCTGACATAAAAAATTACACACAAAAAACATCCTCTGCTTGCTGCACAGATGTAATTGTGGAATTGATTGAAAGGTTTTGTTTCCATGTTTTATGAGCGACAACGCACTCAAAACTATTACAGGCTGTTCCTTATTGAGTAACCTTCTTACCATGACGAATGTAAACTTTCAAGCTGAGTTCAGGTTACTTGATGTGGTGTAAATCCAAGGCAATCATAATCTGTATCAGTCAAATTCATCTTCACTCATGTGTCTCCATCAACTCAAAGCCTGTCTCCGCATGCTAACACTCATGGCAAACAGCCCCTGGGCACATTAGCCTGGTGTGTGTTCTGTCTGAGGGTCACTGAGAGGGCAGCTGTAGTTCAGACCCAGTTGGACACGGCTGAATTCGCAGAGTCATTTACTACCAGTCTATCAATCATCAGGCAATTACTGAGGCAGGGTCTTTCGGCGCCGAGCTGCTATCAAGACTCATGAAGAAATTCATAAATCTAGAGGATCATCTGAGAAGCAGAAGAAGAAGAGGAGAGGTCCTAATCTCTTTTAAAAAACTGAAATATCAGATGTTTTCTTTGCAGATTTCTCCAGATGGTGAAATATCGTTTTGGTTATGTGCATGTGCTTATAGTCTTACTCAAAGCTCCAGGTTTAAGCACATTATTGAAGTTACTACATCTCTTAAAACGACAGTGCTGGCAATTGTATGAGGACATTTACATTTCACATTTTCAAATCCCAGCACATTGGGTTTGAAATGGAACATATAGTATGGAGGTAAAAATACTGACTATAAGCTTTAATTTAAGTGTGTTAACAGTGCAGGAACTTTAGACACTGCCATATATAGTCCCCTAATTTTAGAGCACAGAAAGTAAATGGGAAAAGTTGTATCAACTTGAATAAAGTCATCATTTTAAATACATGTTGCCAAATCTAAAGTCTCACAGACATCAGACACTTGGCAGCTTCCCTGCTGATGCTCTGTCAGGCCTGTACTACAGCCAACTTCGCTTCTTGTTTCTTGTTTCAGGGCTCTTTGCCTGCAGTCTGATCTTCAGCAGTGAAATACATGATCAGTTGGATTGAGGTCATGTGACTCAATTGGACAACCATGAACGTTACAATGTTTGGCCATAGAACTCCTTGGTTGCCATGTCTGTATGCTGACCTGCTGCATTGTCCTAGAACTGGGGGACCTGAGGCCCATTTCACACAAGCAATCTGTAAGCACTGTCTAAACACACATCACAAATGGTGGCAGTTTCACAAATGACTCTTACTTGCAAATTGCAAACTACAGGTTTCTTGCATGTTCATGCATGGGTCGCAAACATCGTATTTGTTCTGATGTAAAAATGAGCGACAGGACAAGATCTCATGTTGCACATATGGTCAAAAGGGCCCCATGTATACAAGGGGCTACGAGTCCTACAGTGTTCACCCACTGTCGATATGAAAACCCACAAATTATAGCTGAAAGTCAGCACTGTAAACTCATGCCCACTGTTTCAATACAAATCCAAAGTGCTGGAGTACAGAGCTGAAATTATTTAAAATTGTATCATCTTAATATAGAGTAATTGTAATAAATGTAATGAAGGTCTTACCTGTGTGAGTCCTTTGATGTGCCTTCAGATGGGAGCTCTTGGTGTAAACCTTCCTGCAGCCATTAAACTGGCACCGGTGGACTCTCTTTTTGTTCTCTGGTACCTCTCCTCCCAGACTTCCTCCCTGCTCGTTGTCACTGAGGGCTCCTCCTCGGCTCGGTGGTGACGGTAACGCTCGTGCTGCCACCAGTTTAGCCGCCCCTATCCCTACCTTCTTTGCCACGAGTTTGAGCGTTAGTGTACCGTCTGCTGTCGCAGTCAGTGTTTGTGTGGGTTTGACGAGGTGGCGGCCGAGCTCTGGTGACGATGGTGGTGTTAGGGATGTAACAGCGGCGCTAAGCTGAACGGCACTGACTCCTGCGAGGACTTGGTCCTTTGGTGTGAGAGTTTCAGTCCCTGCCTCCGCTTGGGTCTTGCTGGGGTTGGGCACCTGGAGGATTTTGGCCTGGACCTTGGGGAGGGTTACCAGTAGTGGAGGTGGGCTTGGCTGGTCAGGGAGGCTGGGGAGGAGGGGGTCCATCAGGTCCTCATCACTGTCACCGCCGTGCATGAAGGCCGGCGTTAAGAGACTATCCAGCTCCTCATCAAAGAGCTCCGAGAGTCGCTTGGGCTCCGTCTGTAGATACCGCTCCAACTCTAGACATGTCTACAAAAAAAGGAAGCACATGGACCCAGAGTCAGACATAAATATGCTTTATACGTGTAAAATCAGTATTTCTGACAACTCCAGTTACACCACCTACATATACAAGATACTGTGTCAAGGTTTAAATGGCCTTTAGTAACCAGGTTTAACACAACGCTCACATACAGTACATATCAGTTCAGGCAGAACACTGAAGTGTCACTTGTATGCATTGATTGGCCATGAGTTTTCCCATTACAAATCAAGTCAAGTCTAGCCCGATATCACATCAGCTATATGAGTACATGTTGACTAGTAACATCCAATCATATTCAAACAGGTGTACAGGATGCCTTTATAACCCATCTTGTTGTTACTCTGCTGATACCTACATGCCAATACCATTTACTGCTGCTGAAGCTAACTATGGACAGCACTTTGATCCATCTTAATGGTTTTGAAAGTGCTATAAAATAAAATGAGTTGAGTTGAGCTCCCACCACCACTTCAAACTCATCATATTTTGAAGTTTTTGGTATTGTTGACTTTGCCATTATTTAATGTTCATACAGCAATCTCTGAACTCCGTACACTATAATTCTGTTTGGTTGAATCAATATGTTGGAGGATTTGTTTTTGCTGCTCAGATGCTTTGAGAGCTCCCTCCAAGACTACTTGACAAGACTTTGCAATAAATGCTCACATCCTTAACGTGTCTCTGATGGAAACAGTAATCCATCACTAACTCATACAAAACATTTGAGTCAACTTTATTCCATATGTTATGTACAGCATTGTACTGTAATGCCAGGAACAGCAGCCCTCTATCATTCTGCTCTCGTTGACTTTGCATGATTTTTCAGGGTTTCTGAACACCAAATGGAGGGATTGGTTTAAACCTTAAATCTCAAACAAGTCATTCCACCTAAACAACAAAATAGGTTGTTTGCTGGTGCCCTTCAATATGACTCATATGCCCATTCAAAAAATTAGCATGACTCGTATGAGCATTTTCTGATCTGCCCCCTCTATGGTTAAGTTCTGGTTTAGGTTTAAGCAACTAAAGCTAAAAACTAACTAAAATTTTAAAGTTAAAGGTTCCCTTTGGATTTTTCTTGTAAACAAATAAAACTCATGTTTACACGCAACATTACTCGCCAAAACACATTGTGTGTATCCTCGAGGTCTAACAAATGTGATGAATGCATTTCCTTCCTCATGAATCATGTGCAAAGCCGACTTTTCTTAAAAGTTTAAAACCTGCCTAGTTTACATTGAAACTGACAAAATAGTCATATATATTTTGAGCTTGTGAAATGATTATTTCTTAGCCTGCAGTTGTATATTCACGTTTTGTGGGCATGTGAAAAACATGTGCATGCAAGAATCTGAATGTGTGACCTCGCAAAAACGTGTGTGAAAGTGTTTTGTGCAAAGATATGATTTGCACAAGTGTAAAAAGTTTTGCAGCTGTGCAGGAAGATTTTCAACATATTTTCTGAGAGACAGACACAGAAATGTCCCATTTTTGTATGCGACACTGATGTTACAAGCTACAAGTTACAAGTTACAAGCACACATTTTGACTCTGTTTTAATGCCTGTGATGACTAGCCAATCAGAGGAAGTCAAAAAACTGACCAATCAGGGGGCAAAACGTTCTAGCGCAATCTGGTTACTACTTTGTCAGCACTTCATTTAATATGAGAAGGAAGGCAGTCTTCTTTCCTGTCTTTGCTGGCGCATGGCTACATATCTTGGCGCAATACCACCTGTTGAGTGGAATAGTGTGACACATGTGCATCCTCATGTGCGAGACAAACAAAATGGGGACCCACTCATAAAATGTTGGGAACTTGGACAAGAACAGCAATCTCCCATGTCAAAGACACGCCTTGTGTGCACAACCATCCACGGTGTGTTTGCGTGAAAGAGGTTGATGCAATGCCATTGTTTTTTCAAGTGAGCAGAGTCCTGCGTCTTAAAATGTCTTCTGACATCGGTATATTCAGTGGTTCTCCCCGAACTGTGGAGTTTTCAGAGGCCCTGTTTACTAGTCTGTTTCAAATGAAATACCCACTGTAGGCTTTATATTTCTCTGCAGCTGTTGACCATGTCACCTGGCACACGGCAGTCCTGAGAGAAGAGGGATTTAGTCTGTGATTGATTGCTGCTGCCTGGCCGAGCTCTCCGGAGCCCTGAACTGTGGAAGCCTTGCCTGTTTCCCTCTGCTCACCCAAATCAACCAGCCATGGAAGTTATATCGCAAGAAAGAGGAAGGAAGGTGAGCAAGATGTTGGCGAGAAAGTCAAACAAAGACATAAGGGAGAAGGAGGGGAGATAAGAAGTGAGAAACAAGGAAAAATAAGCGAGCATGCCTATATTTGTTTAATCAACCTTTATCCAGAGGTAACAGAGACATCTGTGCATTTTTTCAACAAATATCGCTCCAGATTTTGGCAGCAGAGCAGCGTCACCACAGTACTTTGGTTAAGGGCACCTGCAAGGGATTTGAGCCAGAAACCTTTAGGTCACTAACCTACTTTTCTAACCTAAAGGCTACACCTCTCCTTTCTGTAATTCCTGCCCGCTTTCACTTGAACTACCAACTGCACTTCTGAGGTCTACATGGCACTGTTTAGTCGATCCGGCTCCTGCTTTGATCTCTCCCACCTGCAACACTAGTTTTTATCGAAATTCTGTCTGGCTCATCCCCGCAGGGAAAATAAGACACATGCGGCTGTCCTAGCTTTTAAAAGTTAAGAGATTTTAAAAATCAAGCGAAATCCTCAAAGCCTATACTGGAGCAAACCAATCCTGTGTTCATAACACTCGTGTTTGTATTTTTGTGATGTTTGTTTTCATCAAGGGAGCGAGAGGGAAAAGACAGCAGGCCAGTCCGCAGCTCGGTAACTGTCCACTCAGCACTTTTTTTGCGAGCTACATGGCTTCAGCACTATCCTGCAGCATAGTGCCTTCACTGTATCTACTTGGAAAATGAATTTCCTCTGTTTGGCCTAAGGCCTTTGGCAGCTGAAGGTTCTCATCCTGATCCTCTGGCTCTTTCCACCTCTGCGATCGGAGCAAATTACAGCCACTATAGAAATGTTTTTTCTTAGCTGCAGCTGGTTGACTTGGTCCATTCAGACAGGCCAGCGCTGGAGCTTTGCGCCGCTCAGCCTCAGTGACGAGACAGACAAACCGACACATGTAGTCTGAACATCTGTGGAGTGGTGATAAGCTGAACTTCCCTCTCCCTCCTTTGCTCGCTTTCTTTTTCTCTTTAAAAGAATGTCTTTTTTCCTAAGGATGCTAATTTGCATATGCATATAAATCAAAGATATTTCTGGGGGGGTGGGGGGTTAACACTGCTTCATAAGGAAACTCGAGAAAGAGAAACAAAAGCAAAGATGATGCCTGATACTAGTGCTATGAGGAAAACCTTCTTGTTAGCCTTTTGTCCAGATTGTTGCTATGATTTGTTAGCACTGGTATTCCTTTCAGTAATTGCTATGTGTAATACAACATCTAGCCAAGCATGCTAAAGGAGGCTATTATATCGCTCTTTAAATTAGATCAGTCATTGCTAATGCATCTACAAACCAATACTGGAGATTATCAAACAGACATCAGCTTATCTGGAGTGGAACTTGAACAGCCATGTGCTTTATTTCAGGAGAACTGCATGGCTTGGATAGTAGAATGATGAGCACAGCGCTCATTGATCACGCACAGCAATGGGCAGCTCCATCTGCTAGGAATGAGTCACATTAAATTAATTTTAAAATGTTGTAACAATGTTGTTTCTGTGTTGCATTATGAAACAATTATTAGTCACTGTTGTTGGTTCTAATATTGCATTATGTTTTAAAGAAACATTAAAGGCCATGGTCTTATTTTCATTGTTTTGGCCATCATTTTTATTGATTATGCAAACTGTATATATATATATAAAATGATATAATATGATTGGCTTTTCGGTTCAATTGCTGAGATCTGGGCCTTACAGCAAAATCGACTTACTAAGAGTGCGAGAGGCATCGCACACTCAACCAATCAGACAGGCTTTAAAACAAACGTGGTTTAGTACAAATACTCCCATTGTTAATACAATGAAAGTTATCATTCCAATGATCTGCCTTATTTTAAAATAACAGTGTTTAATGTTGTTGTTGATGTGACATAGGTCACGTGATGACACCTGAGCAAGTTTAATTCACTGAAGAAGGCTGTTGGGTACAGCTGAAGCGAACCTTGACTTTAGAATAATTTATCACAGATAGCAACAATACTTTGGCTTGATGCTGTGTTAACAGATAACATCCTTGTTTTCCTGTGGTAAATGGATATGACAAATCTGGCAACACACAATTCAAGAGAGCCTGGAAGAAAATATGCCTCTGCCTTGTCTGTTATTTGCATTATTTCTTAGTTCACATGTTTCAGCAATTAAGCTAGTAAGTGAACTTTTATGTTTACTGATGGGAATGATGACAAAACTACATTAATACAACCGTTACACCATTGTTGTCTACGGAGCCCTAGAAGTGACAAAAAAGGAACTACGTTTTCATTCTTTCACAAAATCTTTGAATTTCCTCTCAGAAATTGAAATACAAAGTCAATACATCTGTGTAACTTGGCCAACGGAGAAACACCAATATTCTTCTGGCTACATACATTTGATTTGCATTTTTTATTTTATTTTTTTTAAACACAGCTACAGATTCAAGATACAATAAGGATGTACAGGTCATAAAGTGGAGTCCTTTGATTTGCGTAATCTATGCAGTTTTTCTGGTTCATTAATGTTACTGGAGATTAAGCTTTTATCCTGAAGGATTCGAGCTGTTGCTGCTTGCAGGACCCAAGCTAAATATTTCTAAAGATAATAGTGGAGTTTTGCAAGAAAACACAAAATAAGATAATTATATAAAAACATTTTCTCCTTATCCTTTTACTATACTATATGTGTTATAAACATTATTCATCATCCTCACACACAACTGCTGCACCATGAATATTAGTTCTCTTTGATACAGTAAATACGTGATTTCTGACGGCATACAGTATCATTGTTTTCACTTGGACTAGAAATCAAAAATAGAAAGGTCTGTGCGTCTCCCTGCGGGGGATGGACTGATGCTAAGGATTGTGGGAGGTGGGCGGGGAGGACAGAGGGTAGAGAGAGCCCGAGGCTGTGAAAGAGAAGTGAGCGGCAATCAAACCCACGACTGGCAGTGAACGCACCGCCTCTGACATCACACACGACCTTCTCCTTCGTCTGTTTCTCCTACACACCATGAATATCAGGTAACAATGACATGTATGGCCTGCAGCGTGTGTGTGTGTGTGTGTGTGTGTGCGTGTGTGTGTGTGTCAGAGGCTGTTGGCTAACAGCTCAGACTGATAGCATGTGTAGGGCTCACCTCCTGTCCCCCTGCTCAGTCCCACACCATATGGAGAAAGGTCACATCGAAACACACACACACACACACACACACACACACACACAGCCAGTAGTCACTCCAGTTCATTTTTCCCATAAAAATAGTTTCTGACTGACTGTTGGAGCATTTCAACACAAAACTCTCCTGGTACAAACAATGGGAGACTGAGATGAAGAAAGTCTGCCTCACTGACAAAAAGTGAAAAGTACAAGACAGTGAACACAACAGTTTGAGCAAAGAAGTCAACTAGAGACTGCTGGAGTAAGAAACATCCAAAGCTCCAGATTCTGTTGCTGGCAGCTAATGGAGGGCTGAAGTTAGAGGTTGAGCTCTGTAGATGAAAATTCCCAATTTCATCTACACACAATTCCAGCTAAAGGGCTGATGTCCCGCTTGGCCTTTCTTAATTACAGCCTGTACGATGTATGATGTGAATGTGGCATAAAAGGTGCAGTGTTCCGTTCCTGATTGCAATGCTGAATATGCAAAACACACTGGCTGACAGATTCTCCAGTGGGCATTGAGGCTCATGGGTACTGTAGTGTACCTACTACCTGTAGTAGGTAACATACTACAGTGTTTAATTCCAGTGGGAGAAACACTTCTAGAATCAGCTGCTCTCTATGTGTAAGAAATCAGCCATCAATAGAGACAATTACTCTCTACATGTGAGCTGTCATGTATTAACACAGAGAAAAATGGGTCCTGTAGTTGCACTTAATCCACAGTTCATTTCACAGAATTATTTTCACGGCTATGGTGTTCACTTCATGCTTTTCGATGTTGCTCGATGTAATCGTGCAATTGTATTGGAGGACAAGGTCAAACAAGGTCAGAAGCAAATTCAGTGTGACTGCTGAAGAGAAAGGCAGCTGTGGTTGACCAAAGCACATTACAATTTATGTAAAAGCTCTACATGTCCATATAGCAAGTCTACATCTTGTTTGTTTACCAACAAACTAACCAACTATATTTTTGTGTGATCAGTTTGTGGATATATTTCATGTAACCAGCTACACTTTCATACTCAGAGCTGAAGGTAAAACAATGGAAAAAGTCCATCTTGTTCTCCAACATCCCCTGTTCCCTCAAACGTTTTTTTCCCCCCTTTATATTTTGAATGTTTGATTTAATATCTTGTTTAAAATAGCTACCAGTGACGTGCAGCTCTTGCTTGTGTGTGTGTGTGTGTGTGTGTTCACATCCTGCTGAGGTCCATTAATAATGAATGCAGAGAGCAGAGGGCTCTGGATGGAAGCGCTAAGAGCTTTTGACAGACAAAAGATCATCGAGGACGGAGCTCAGCAAACAGACTGAAGTGGGTTCAGCAGGAGATGCTCTGTCTGTGTTTGCATGCATACAGTTATGTGACTATTACCAACATTTCCATTAGGACAATGGTGAAATGAAGCCATTTACGTGATTCTGTGAAGTGACACTTCCTATAATGATATGCTTCACATAAACGACTGAATGAACAACATGAGAAACAACAACAACAGCTTTCTTTCTACAAGCTTTTAGATTTTACAAAGCCTAGAAACAGTCAGTCAAGAACCGATTCAGCCCATTTAAAGCATGATTTTGTAATTTCTAGATTCTGCTTAGGACAAATGAGATATTTCCAGAACGGTTGCTATGTTTATAAAAATAAAATCAGAAGCAAAGACCAGTTGAAACGCGATGTTCGTCTAATTCAGGGCCGTGACATATACACAATGAGAGACCGGTCACAGAAAAGAGTCCATATACCGATACATGTCAAAATCACAATATCACAATTCAGAAAAAGCACACAAACTATTTCACCCTAAAATTATGATCTACTCACCCGACATCGAAAACGCACAGAGTTCAGCACGAGTCTCATTAAAGCTCCTTACACCCCTACATAAAAGGTCTACAAACAGTACAAGCTCTGCCAAAAGTGACTTACAGCAACATCAGCTTACCTAGCATGCTGTCAAACCCTTTAAAATAATTCTTTGCCCATGTTTATTCATGAGTTTCCATATAGTGACGAGTTTCTCGTTCTACTCTTAAGATTAGGACATCTGTGTGACGTCAGACAGACGGATGAAGCAGCAGCAGCAGCTCAGCCAGCGGGGGATACATGGTGGGAATGATGTGATGTAAGAGTCAGGTACACACTTACAAGCTGAACAGTGATACTGTACATCTACACTTCACGGGCACAGTTTGGGTAATGAGGTGATGATTTAATGAGGTATTTAGGTGATGACAAAATAACTTTTGCCAGACTGACTTTTTAAAAAACCTCTAAAGACTCTGAGGGCTCATGTGGTTGCCTTGTGCCCTGTGTGAAGCTGTGTCTGGCAGAGTTGGTGTCTCAGTGACACTGATGAGTAAATCTAAAGGAATGACGGTCGGAACACCGAAAACAAGCCCGAGGTTGTGAAAGGACCCACATTTTACTTTAAATCTCTTTCACACCCTCATCTGAATGCCGGATCAAAAACAAGTATGGTGGACAGGAATGGAAAAGGCTGAAAAGGGCATTTGTAATGAATTAAAAAAAAAACATAAAAAAGAGGCAAAAACTGTGATATGTTGCATGACGAAAGTGTGGACATGTCATGACAGGTCTCCGTTAATAACCTTGACAATCTTGTATCTACAGTTTACTGAAATCAAATCCCAAAAAACTTAAGTGTAGGTTCTGCATTTCCTCACATTATTTTCATTCATCTTGAACGTAGCTGTGTCACATTGGCATTCATGTAAACCTCCTCACTGACTACAGTGGAAACCTGAGGATCCAGTATGAGGAATCCGTTTCCCCTCACACTTCTGTAGAAAGCCTCCTTGTGAGGATCTTATCTTCTCGAGTCTAATCCTTTTAGTTTGCTCCTGTCTCTCTTTATCTGTGTATGCATTAGGGTGTGTTTATTTTCCCTCTACATTACACAGCTTTTGGCTTCAAATTATGTTTTTCTCTCTGGTTTCTCGTAGAAATAGGTCCTAATTAAAGTGCTTTGGCTTCCATAAACTGCTCTTTGAAGCTTTACCTCTTGATGGATCTCGCTCTCTCCACACAGCGGGCTCTGATGGCTAATTAGCCACTCAAAAGAAAAAGGCAAAAAGAGACTCTTTATTCAGCTAATTTGCTGATGCGGCTGTGTACACGGCAGACGTGTGTGTTTGTAAGAGTGAGAAGAGCATAATGACTTTTAACTGATGTGTGTGAATATGTAATGCTTCATGCTCGGGAGTGTGTACAATATCAAACTGGTGCCACTGGCAGCGAGCTGCCTCCTTTATGTCTGAGCAAGCATCAGTGCTGCAGAGTGCGTTTGGTGCTTTGTTACAGACTGAAGTGCAGTTTGTGTGAAGCTGCCTGTGAAAATGCTGGAGCTTTTTGAGTTACTGTAGACGCATCGGTACGGAGTCACATTGACTTATAACTGCACATCCTGTAATCTGGATGCATTAACACTCATCTAAAGTACATTACTAACATCATTTTCTCCTCATCCACGTGGTGTCAAATTCACCAAATTATTTTTAGCTCCCATTTAAAGTGCCAATTATCTACATTTCATGATGAATAAGAACATATAATTAAGAATTTTAAAATGCTAGAAGCAGTGACCTTTCTAGTGAGCTTTACGCCTAGGAAAAGGAGGATATCTACCCAACTACAGGTTTATATACATAAGGTGACTATTGAAGCCTCTGCCTTTATTTTGTTCATAGTGCAGTTAGATCGGCAGTTTTCCAGACAGGTGCTGGAGCAACCGAAACAGCATCATCGTCTTTACATATAGCATGAAATACACTACATGGCCTAAATGTATGTGGACATCTGAACATTCCACTTAAGTGATTAGTGAACATGTCATTTCAAAAACATGGGTATTAATCTGCTGCTTTAACAGCCTCAGCTGTTCAGGTTTTGCACCAGACTTTGGAACCTGGCTGCAGGGATTACCTCCCATTCAGCCACAAGAGCATTAGCTAGGTCCAACACTGATGTTGGGCGATAAGGCCTGGCTCACAGTTTGCGTTCCAGTTCATCCCAAAGGTGCTGGATGGGGTTGAGGTCAGGGCTCCGTTCAGGCGAGTCAAGTTCTTCCACACCAAACTGGGAAAACCATTTCTTTATGGACCTGACTTTGTGCACGAGGGCAGTGACGTGCTAAAACAGGAAAGGGCCAAACGCAAACTGTTAAAAAACAAAGTTGGAAGCACAGCATTGTCTAAAACATCATTGTATGCTGTAGCATTTCATGGTTTTCTAGACCAAACCCTGATAAACTGCCCCAGACCAAATGTATACAGTGAAGCAGTGAAGCACAGCAGCATTCAGTGCACAAACTATCCTCTCATGCAGCCTGGACCTCAGCTTGCTTATGGGACAGCTGCCATATTGGAGACAGCAGTTTCTTCATGCCTTCACTGGCCTGGTTCTAGAGCCAGCTGCAGCAACGAGCCAGTATCACTCTGCTGGACAGTGACCATCTCGACCTGCCGCTGCTTCCAATGACCTTCTCTTGACATTGCAGTGCTCGGATGTGGTTATGACAGTTGTTTCGCTGCATTCATCAGTGTTTCTTGTCACTTGGTTGCAAGAATCTAAAATTATATATCAAACAATTAGCAAATAGAACAGCAGCTAAAAACATCAGGGTTTCTTAGGCAGGTCTGTTGCTGGTTTGAAGAGTTGACAATTTAAATACCCTTAAAACATTACAAAAAATTGAACTGAGTTAATAGTGGGGTTTGTTTCACTGCTCAAGTAAATTTTCATTGCTATTCTTTGCTATATTCTATTGGCAGTGGGTTTCTTCATTGTACATTTGTTTTTCTTCTATCTTTCTTTTTTAGCTACACATTTTCTCTAATTCAATAGCAGGCAGCACTAAAATTACAAAACTGAAACTGAAGATACAGGGACAATATTCTTCCTATATGGAGTTAAGGGAACTGCAATGCCGAGCTCGCTCATACCTAAACTGCAGGCCAACAAACAGCTCCGTTTCTTAACCGCTCAACAATGTTTTAGAATCGGTTTGTACAGCGATTCTGACATATTCAAATGCAAAGACCATCCGTTTAGCTATGCTGGTTTTGGAAAGAAGCGTGCAAATGATTAAACCTGGATAAGCTTATACAGAATCTGAGCATCTCGTCATTTGCTGACTTCAAATTGAACTTGTGATGTTGTGTTTTTGACATGGGAAGAGGAGTACACCATATACATTCAACACTAATCTACGGAACAACAAAAACAGTAGCCTTTGGTTTTCAAAATTGGTTAAAGATTTAGCGTTTTGTGCATTTCAATGCCACGCAAGGAACAGCTCAATAACACAGATAATTAATAATAAAATACAAAGTAACTTCCATGGGCTCCATATAAAACACCTTAAACAGGTTCAAGTTCCCTCTTATTAGTAATGAGCAGTTATATTTTTATTTTGGATTTGGTTGCCTATACGGTTATGGTTATTAATTAATAATTCATAAATATTCTATCTGACATTCAACTCCCGCACACTGTCCATCTCTCAATCCAGACACTAACATTTTCTCCAAAATGTGTTACGTGTAATGTGCTATGCTACTACAAAATAGTTGCCTAGAAACACAATTTGTAAAACATGCGGTTACCGCGCGGCTCTGACCAAACCTCATGACAGCATCAAATACACAGACTCTACTGAATACTTGCAAGAAATCCAAAATAGGGTCCAGGTTTACTATGCATACAAAAACATTACAAATCGCTCAGTTTTGTGTGACACTCGCAGCAGTGATAAAAGACGCCTGAACACACCACATTGCTACAGTGACAGAGCCGACAATGTGTTTGTGTGAAAACCTGTGTGTGCTGTCAGTGTGTTCAGGTATCCTCTCACTCCTACTTAATTGAAAAAGCAGCACCACAAACAGAGGAGAGCCCTGTGGGGTCTGATTTGAAAAGGAGGAGGAGGCTTCAATAAAAGGGGTTAATGGAGACGAGACCCGATGGAGGAACGAGGCGACTGTCTGGAATTAGTTATTAGTCTGGAAAAAATGAACGTGGCTCAGTCTGGGGCTACAACAAATGTATATTTTCGTCAATAAGTAGTCCATCAGCGATTTTTTCCAATTAAATAATTAATCATTTAGTTTTTCAAATGTCAAAATCCAAAAGAGACCAAAGCCCAAAGAAAAGTCTACAAATAGCTTTCTTAGTCTGATCAACAGTCAAACGTCTGACTGGAGTTTAAAATGTTTCTGTAGCACTAAGTGTTGAAAAAATTGCCATTGTAATCTTATTTTCTAAATTCTTTGATCAGATTTAAACCATACTTTTGCAAATGTAGCCAGAATTTCATTGACACAAAGCTCTTGTTAAGCTGCTTGTGTACCAACAACGTTTAACATTGGGAACTTTCGCTTCTTTTGTGACATGAATTACATGTTCACCTTTCTCAAAGTTACATCTTGAACAGAAGTGTGAAGTACTTATACTGATCAACCATCAATCGACTAAATAAGTTATAGTTCAGTCAAAATCACCAGGTATGATTCAGTTTCAATGAGTGTACGGTATATAAACTGGCTGTTTATGGGAGTACAATAACCTGAATTCACTCAGATTTTAATGTAGAGAAATATATTATATTCAATGTTTGTTAAAAACATTAACTTTTACTTTGACAAGAAAACAATGAATTTTAGGAAATTGGTGATAATAATTCACCAACTTACAACCGTGGTAACAGTCCAAAAGCACTGTTTGAACCTAAGGCTCTTGATATACCTGATGTGCTTAATTGCATCTTGGAGATAGACGCAAAGTGTTAAATTCTGAGAACATCCTCAACCAGTGTTATAAAGTAAAGCAGGACACATGGGGTAGCCATTGTGTACATGCTAACTTCACTAGTGACTAGTAAGTAATAAGTGAAAGCAAGTAAATCAAAGCTTTTGATCTTACCATGAGAAAGACTAATAAGAAAGAGGAGACCGGTTTAACAGCTGAGAGCCAATTAGAAAGCAGTGAGCTCAAGAGAACGAGAGACAAAACAAAGATAATTAGCCAATGGGAGCGTAAGTACAGGAGTGAGTGAGTGAGTGAATGAAGACAGGAGACCCTGAGCTTGCTCACGCGCGCACACACACACACACACACACACACACACACACACACACAGACACACACAAGGCTTCACCTCCGACCTCCAGCCTCAGCCAATGAAATTTTAATCAACAGTCTCTGATGGAGGAGAGCACTCAGACTCTCCTGCTGTGTAACTGCTCTCTCTCCCTCTCTCTCCATCTTCTCTCTATTCTCTCTTTTCATGCCTTTGAGCGCCCCCCCCCCCTCTATAAACACCTCCTCTTCATCGCACACATTTCACTTCTCTCCTTCCTCATTCACAAAGCAAAGGTCACCTGCTCCTGTCTCTTTTTCATTCACTTTCTCACTTTTTTTCTTTCCCTCCTTCTCCTTCTCATCCTCTGGGTTCTTCGTGAGGCATCGAATCATTGCAGCATAAAAAAAACAAAACATAATAGCCATTTTACTGCCTAATTGAAAATCTTTTATTTTTTTTTTTCAGAACTTATCTTAAATGTAAACATTGGCCCTGATTTACAGTAATTACATTTCAGTTACTGGTTTCATAAGCACAGAGATTTCATGAAAATTAAATGGATATACAATGAAATGGAAAAGAAAAACAAGCCAAAAAGCCTCTCATGTCGATTTGTGGATCTAACTTGAATTCAAATGATGGAATCCAATTTGAGGCAGTGGAGTGTAAGTATTAAACAACCGACCATCCATCCAATCTACACCGACGGTCATGGGGCTGTAACTTTGGATCCATGATTGTTTTATCGTAGTTTACAGTCAGCATATTGTTAGTTTAGTTGTGTAATTTAGGGCTGAGCAACGTTGCTGATATCAGAATTCTAATATTAATAGGAATATTATCAACTTAATGGTCAGCAAGTGTGCCTATCCATCGCATCAGAGACAATTCCAATTTTGTAATCTTAGAATTACATATTAATGTTAAATGGGGAACAGAATTCTGTGAAACAAGAACACAGTATGTTCCTACAACACCATCCTGCTATGATTTACCCCCCTTGTTGAAATAATAAGTGAGCTGTTTCAGCAGCAGCTGAGCTGAGACACTTCGTTAACCAAAATGTGAGTTGGATACATTTCTACAAACGTGAATTCATCTTTTCTTCGAGACAAATAATTAAAAACAACAGAGAAAAGATTCCGAAAATGTCTGTGTGGATTTTTAGTCATTCGCTCTTCCCTTCTTTCTCTTCGGACAAAAGACAAAACTGCTACAACAGAGACATTAACCAGAACACACTCACTCATCCCCCCCCCCCCCCCCCCCCTTTTTTTTACTGTCCACGGTTATTAAATACAAGGACATAAAATTAATTAACAGCTTAATCACTCACACGTACACACACACACAAAGAGAGCTCTAAAAGGACAAGGCAGGTACGGCCTTTTAATTTGAAGAATAATTTAATACTGGTTAACCAGGCTTATGGCTATTTTCTCTCTCTTTGTCCCTCTTGCTCTGTGTGTGTTTGTGTATGTGTGTGTGTGTGTGTGTGTGTCCTCGCTATTTCATTAATTGGCTGAGATGGAGGGATTGAAATCTGTGGCAGAATCATCTGTTCCTCTGTGCTTTCTGTTAATGAAGCTACGCTCTCTCTCTCTCTCTCTCTGTCTGCAGGTCATTTGTCATGTCGGACGGCCTGTCCTCCACCATGAGGCATTTGTCCAGCCTGGAAAAATGATGGGCTTGCTGTCTGCTCATCCCATCCGGACAGTACATAAAGGTACACATACAGACACACACACCGTCTAACCAGTCAGCTTGTGTACTTTAATGGGACTTTCTATAAACGCTTTAATGCCTCTCTAGTACCACTTGTTCTTTGAACTTTTACAATTTCCTGTCATTTTTATCTAAAGAACAAACAGTGCAGTGTATCACTTGGAATCCTATTTTACAATGTGAAAAATAACGGGGGTTTTTTGCAGTTTTTTTTTCTGTATCTATTACAGCTGCATATCAACTCTCAGTGGTTGAACTTGAACAAAAAATAAACATTATAACCTTTATAAAATATAGGATGTATTGCAGGGCTGTTAGCCTGCATTAGTTTCTTTTGTTAGTTTAATAACAAATAATATTATATAATATTTAATAATAACATCTAGAAAAGGAAAACTATGTGGACAAATGTTTTGACACAGTAAGACATTGAAGAAGTATTGGTATTGTATCGTTATTGTTTCCAGTATAACATTTATCTGTCAAACAATACCTAGTCCTTCTACTAGAATAACTAATGTCCCTGTTTAGTTTTCCTTTTAGAAATGACCTACTTTATTTCACGAAATCTAATCTTCTGCTTGCGAGAACTGTGTTATTTTCATTTATACAAATGTTGTCTTTTTTGTTCTTTGCCCAAGTACGTTCTGCTGATGTTTCTTCTGTGCAAATACAGTGATGAAAGATGTCGATTTACCATGTTCTCATTTTGAAATAGTTTAATGTGAGATAATTAATCCCCCCCATTAACTATATTCTTATTTATATTTCTATTATTTTTGCTGTATCTCATTTCAGTATTCTGCTAATGACTCTTATTTCCCCACAGGGATCATTAAAGCTTGGTCTTATCTAATTTTAGAATGAAGCCTTTGAATAAATCTCGTCAATGTTTTTCTTCTCATGTAAATACAGTTTTGATCAGCCAAAGTGTAGCTGGGATACTTGAAGCACTGAGTGGTTTTCGCTCCAAGGGCTTTTGTTCACTTTCATTCACAACGCGGTTTGAGAGCCACAGACATGTTCACAAAAGTGAACGTTTAACACTTGACTTTAGGAAGACCATTGACTCTGAAACTTAAATAAGAGTAAATGTGAGCGGTAAAGAGACACTTCTGCCAAGTGGTTTGACAAAAGCTTCATGCAGTTCCTGATAGAGGACAAAGAATGTCATGAACATAAACAATATGATGGCGTTCAGCTTGGATGACTCCTAGAACTGGCTTCTAATTCACAAACTCACGCAGAAAGTGAATTCTCCTCAAGGGGAAGCTGTTCGGGCACTGTCAGACCAGAAAGTAAAGGACAAGTAAGATCAACGCTTTACACCTACAGATGCAGACGCTGATGTCGCCATCTACAGGCAAATAAAGTGATAGCTGCAGTACTTGCGCCACCTACAGGCAATTAGTGTTACACTTGCAGTTTTCCTTACAGAGCCCTTGTCAATCAAGAAACAAATTCAATTTGTAAGCCATAAAATACAGTTTAATATACCAAAAAAGTACATAACTGGGTTCTGTACTGTTGGATTTCAATTAGTACCCAAAGTTGAAGAGCTCCATTTGTTATTTTTGAAGAATTTACTTGGAATCATTCATTTGGACAACAATGAATGTATCATCACAATACAGGTTTCCTTTAAGTTGCTAAATATCAGGGACTTTAAAGAACCGGTACTTTCTCATGAAACTAGATTGTTCTTTCCATATCCATGGGCCCACTGCCATGCCCGGCCCCTCCATCATAAAAATGATTCTATGTAGTACAAGAACGGCTGGCTTATACCCCCTCCCCCATATCGATGATTGGTAGTGCAACATATTACATATTACCATAAATAAAAAATAGGCTTTATTAAAAAATGACAGTTCCTAGTTTTTCCATCACAGCCCCCATTACATTAACACGAATGTCCTGTCACAAAGTGCTTTATGAAAACTTTTTTTCACCTACTTTGACTGCTGACTTATCTCCTGAAATACCAAAAATATAAACATGAAAC
The DNA here is from genome assembly GCA_011952105.1 of Coreoperca whiteheadi. Classification (NCBI taxonomy): domain Eukaryota; kingdom Metazoa; phylum Chordata; class Actinopteri; order Centrarchiformes; family Sinipercidae; genus Coreoperca; species Coreoperca whiteheadi. The sequence continues at coordinate 7,796,236 of CM022488.1, read as the reverse complement.
CACACAGCCAAATCTCAGCCTTTTAACAAAAAAATTAAACACTTGACTAAAAATGTTATCTCATAAATAAATGAAATTTTGCCTTCGGATGGCGCACGCAAGCAATCACATCATTAACACACTGGTAGGGGAAATATGCTTGTTAGTATTTGCCTCTTGGGGGAGGTCTGCTCATATTTTCAGACATAACAACTTGCAGTTGTAAATACTTAATGTTTTCATTATTAATACAACAGTAAAACATCAAAATGCGCTTTAAGAAGATACTTGTTTGCTGGCTTTTCAAAAAGCTTTAACAAATATGCAACTGCTTCAAGGTTTGGTAAGTTAAAGATGCATTAAACAACATTTTTTTTACGGCCATTAAATTAAACTATTACCACTGAGTATCAACACACCAAAACAATGCTGCTGCTAACAGTAAAAACACAGATAGCGGCTCTTAGCACAGGCGCTAGCACAAGCTAACTGGATCCTACCTGCCTAGTATGAAATGACAGAGTTCTATGTCATGATTTACACTGTGCAGGGTTCATTGAGTCATTAGGCCTCCACATTGAACTGCTGTTCTAACCACTGAACCATTTCATTCAAACCTTTCTTCTCTGAGTGTATAATGAGAAAGAGAGGAGAGAAACCGTAATACCTGGTTCGTTTTTGCAAAATTAAAAAATCCTCCACTGACTCTGCCTGCCACAGCAACCCTCTGAGAGAACCTACAGTAATGCAACAGAGAGAGTGGAGAGGAGTGTTTCTCTCTGTGTGTGTGAAACAGAGAGCAGCATACTGTATGACTAAGAGTGGGCCTATTCAGTTGGCGGCCCCCGGGCCACATCCAGCCCAGAAGCAACCTCCGAGTGGCCCAGCATACATAAATCTATAGGTCATCTATATGACTAAATAAGTAAACTAAATATATAGTGTATGGAAGTAGGGAGCTTTCTTCTTATCTCCGTTGAGAGTTGCCCACGCGCAGTACCGATTGGCAAAGAAATTGCCAGTATACACAACATTTTTGAACATGAAAGGACATTCGGTCTCACCCGCAGTCAGCTGTGTAAAAGGTAAACAAGAAGGTGATAAGATCGTCCCATAGGGAGCTTTTGCGTTCATAAAAATGTTGAACTTTATTATTCAGTCTGACATACATGAGGCCTGGAGGATTCCCAGGTGACTATTTGAACCGATATTAGCCTTTTACTGAAATGTACAGTCAGCCATGTCTGTGCACCTCTTATATGTGACAGGCGTGGTGACGTTTGAATGGCTGCGTATTTATTGTCTAGTTGTTTAATCGGTCTACATGCCGATCAGAATGACACAATCACAAGTAGCTCAGGACAATATTGACAAAAACAGGCGTAACCCTGTCTAAAGCTTAAGCTCATATCACACACACACACACACACACACACACACACACTATCCTCCCCTATCAGGCCTCTCTCCTCTCTCTCCCTTCCTAATTGACCATGAAAGTACCCCATAAATCGAGTTACTGCATTGTGCCTGTCTAGTCATATAAAAGTGCTTTAATGGTTTTGCTAGGAGCTCTGTTGGGAACATTAGGCAGAACTCTCCACATTCATTAGCCCATTAGCCTGTTTCAATATTGACACTGTCTCATTTGTCCCCTCCCCAGTCTGTCAGGGCCGAGACACTCTGGGACCAGGTCTGAAATCTGCCCTCTGGCTCTGCTTTGGTCCGGATCAATCAGCTCTGTTTCACCGTTTGCTAACAGGTTCAACAATATTGCTTTGGGAAATGTCTTGAAGCTGAATATTGGTGAAGCACAAAATGGAAACCATTCATCTTTTATCTGTAGTAGCCTGGCTACTTCGCACAGTTTCCATTTGGTTTAATAGTGTAATTACAAAAACCTATTATATTTATAAAGCTTTGTTCATAATCATCTACTGGTTTTTATGGTCCCCTAAATGTCATATAAATCAGTCCTTTCTTTCATCCACAGACAGTCGGACAGACATTAAAAGTTCTCAGTATCTTGAGAAAAACCAGCTGGACTGTGCATTGTTAAACACAGCACTCACATTTTTCACTTTACTTTATTCATAATAATGAATCATGGTCACTTCCAAAAACAATTTCAAATTCCAAATGTCCATTCAGAATTGGAGAAATCCCAATAGAAATCTGGACAAACTAGCGGCGCCTCTGGTACAGGTAAATCTCACACATTGTTACGCTGTTATCCAAAAGTGAAAATGACCTGCAGTCAGAACTGACACGGACAGATTTACGTTTGTAACAATAACATACACATTGTTGTTCTTATTGTAAAAACTACAATAATTGTTCAAATCCAACGTCTATAGCCCACAAGAAATGCCGGATTTTTTCAGAAAACTCTCATTGTGTCTCCTTGTATGTATATGGTATCGATTATATACCCAGCATATTGACACATGTAGTATATACTATATTTATATATAAATATACAATATACATACAGCAAAGTATGCAAAAATGTAACCTGACACAACTACAGTGGAAATCTAAGGGGAAAATCTGAATTTGAGAGCTTAAAACTGCAGAAAAATAATTATGAATTGTTCAGGATTGCTTATTCTGCTAATGAAGGCAAATATCAAAGCTAGCATTTAACTTGAGAGAGAAATCTGAGAGAATTATATATATATATATAGTAATAACATTTCAAAGGAAATCATCATTACAGTGCTTACTTTATGTACATCAAATAAACAAATTTTAAAACATTAACACAGAGATCATTTCTGTAGCCACCAGCCTCACTGAACAACGCTGCACCGAACCCAATGAACCCACTGAAGCAGAACATTATGCTAATGCTGAGATATGAGACTGCATTCCTGCCAACTGGCCAGAGAGGAGATAGCATGCATGTGAATGTACGCCGCGCACACAAACAGACACTCACACATTATATCTTCCATCCAAATCCACAGGGGGTTTCTGGCTTTATTTAGGTGTATGAAAGACATACCGCGGTGTGTGCTCGGGAGCTGGTCCAATCATGATAAGTATGCAAATTTACATTTGATTACTTTTATACATGTGCTTTGTTGAGTGAGGTGAGTTTTACTTCAGTATCAGCTGCTGTCAGCAGGCAGCACTGCTTTGAATCCTGATTTGGAAAATGCTGATATTACTGCTGCATTTTCTACAGCGTGTGACAGTATGACAACCCATCTATTACTGTGTGTGTGTGTGTGTGTGTGTCTGTGTGAGTGTGTGATGAAGAACAAGCCTGTTTAAGGTCAGTCAAGCTGTGTTGAGGGTGGCCTTTACCATCCCGCCCCCCTGTGGGGGGTCCTGGAGGGTGGTCTGCATTGCGTGACCGACCGAGTTCACGGACATTTTTTATCTCGTGTTGGTGTCACGGAAACGAAGCGAAAGCATCAGGCTTTGCCACCTGAACCCTGCAGGTGCTGACAGAGGGTAGAGCCAGTGTTAGATATAACAAAGCCTAACATTGTTACCCTCATTCTATGACCTTACCACCCTGGTGCTCCAACAGTTGCTGACTTTGTGGGTACCAGGTTCACGTACATAAGCTATTTATGCCACTTGCACCCACTGGATTGGTACCCTTCATCCAGACTGACTAAAACCAGAACATGCACATTTCAAAAGGTGAGAGGTCACATCTACAGAGCTCCTTAGAGGGCTCCAATTCTTGGATACCCTTTAATTTATATCAACAACATTGAAAGTGGTGGACTGTGGAAATTAATTACAATAAGTTTATTACATGTATCGACAGTTTGGCACAAAAATGCAGAACTGACTTACAGCAGAAACCGGCTTCAACTAAAATTATAACAACTAGGCTGTCTCACACTGTGTTATCGGCTTGAGACAAAACTAAAAGTCTGATGTATAATATTTTAACATGATGATGGCACTAGATGAAAGGTTAGGAGGTCACCAAACCATTAGGGATTAATGAGGACCATGAATATTCACTGCACCTTTCAGAGTTAAATAATGTGGCTGCCATTTGGCCAAATTTTCATTTTCCGTTTTCAATAGTTAATGTAGACATTTTACTCACCCAATGCAGCAGAGCACAATTACATAGAGGGTTTTTCAACTTGTAGTTAGTGGTATAAATACATCACTCAGTAAGTAAATAAAGCAGAAACATATTATTAATGCTACTTTTCCAGTTGCAACTTCAACTTCCTGTTTTCATCCCCCGACTGGTAGAGAGCTCATTAGCTCACCCAGCAGTTATTTGGTGAACTGTCGCTCATCGCCCATTTCTCATTCAGTTAAATGAGGTCATTGGTGGTGACAATCATTTAGTTTAAACGGCTGCTACTCTGAACAACAAGCTTGATTTTATCTCACTCACATCAGTCTGAACGCAGACAGACACCACAAGCTGTTAAATGATGTTCTGCATGATGATGGTGTTTATATGATGTCAGCACCATGGTGCTGTGTGTGTGTGTGTGTGTGTGTGTGTGTGTGTGTGTGTAAGGATAGACTGCACACACTACAGCACACATGCTGACTTTTACCCCCTGATGTATTCCTGGTATATTGCTGACAGCCTGCAGTCTGAAGAATACATTCATTTAATGATTGCTGGGTCTGGGTGTGTGTGTGTGTGTGTCAGCAGTTGGCAAGTGTACAAACAACAGCCTCCCCACTGCTCACTGGAGTCAGTAGAGCCATGCGTGGAGGTCACGACACAAAAATCTGGCCGACTTTTGCGATCGTATATTTTAAATTGAGAACAGATGGAGTAGATTAAATCGAATAAACAAGGCAGATAAATACATGAAAATCATAATAACACATCTGTTTACCTTTAACCACTGACCTGACAATCAACATTTCTGATGTTGGCATTGGAGTGATATGAACAATGGTTTTCAAGTTGTGGAAGGGTTTGTCTGCCTACTTTGTACATTGCAACAATTTACAGATGACACCTATAAATATTAAAGTACATATAACCGATTTTGTCTTACCTAAGACCAAAAGCCATCTGAGTATGAGGTTGCGTTCAAACTGAAAATAGGACTGAACAAACAAAAAACAAAACATAAAATTACGAGGGGTTGATGTTGGTATGTCGCTATGGTTACAGGTTTCTGCAGGTAATACAATGCTGAAAATCTGGTTCAATTAATCGATTCACAAGTTTGAAGACATATCAGACGCAAAAATGCTGCACAACAGTTAATGATACGATGAATGTTTAACTCTCTTAAGAGGAAGAGTTGTAAGAGGTCTTCTGGGTGAGGCAGCAGATACAGTCCAAAAATGGACACGGACCGTGGTCACACACCAGTTCTGTTTATACCATGTTGGGTGTCTACAAACACTGATGTGTCCCCACATTTAGTGGTGCTTACAGTCCCATGGTCATACATTTTGGGCTGCAGACCCTCGTGGTCATGTGAATGTGGAGTCCTAGTTCAGAGAGGCTGTGTAAACGGTGTAAACTGTTTAAGCTTAAAATTGTTTTGCCGTGGGTGAATCTTAGATTGCTAAGATGAAATACTTCTAAAAATAAATACAGCAGATGTATAAAAAGGCATTGCACTCCACACGACTGGTAGAGACAAAGACTCTCCACGTTTCCTTCCACTCTGTACTGTCAGTTATGAAAAAAGAAAGGCAAATGTGCTATAAAAAGATATCAATGTTATTCTTTGTAAACCATCATGACTGTGTGTGATCACAAAGGCAGAAAAAAAAGATACGTCCAAAACTCAGAATAACCCAGAAACACAGATGAAGATACACAGCGAGTTAAATAAATAAACTACAGCAAGTAAAATAAATAAAAGAGGGGGATAAAAAAAGCAAAAAACATATCTCCAGTTAATTAAGGTAAAATGTGGTTTCAGTTCAGTCCTTTAGAAGTGTTGCAGACGACATGTGTGTGTCTGTGTGTGTGTTTGTTTGTTTGTGTGTAATCTAATCAGGATATGGAGATTACCATTAAATCGTCCGGCAGGGATTACACCCCCTTTCACCGAGCTGATTCAAAAGCCACACTTATAAACGGGGGTTAACAGCTTGTTATAAGACACTGGATTGTGTGTGTGTGTGTGTGTGTGTGTCCCACATGCCAAGCTAATCTTCATTGCTCAGAGCGACGAGAGGGCCAAAGAAAAGCAGCCGAACAACACTGAGACAAAGACGTGACGAGAAATGGGAGGAGAGAGGGCAGTACAAAAGAAAAGACACACACACGCAGGAAATGATGCACTCACCCAGTAATAACAGTGCAGAAGTAGAGGATTGTCACCTTTCCCCTGTGTGAGGTCAAATCAACAACTCCATTACAGTGTGTGCGTGAGTGCTCAGTGTTATGTGCACTGTCTGTCAGAACAGAGAACATCATGGCTTAAAGCTCACGCTATGGAAAATATCTCTGATGTTGTAAAGAACAGTTTCAAAACGCACTCTGCACAGCATGTAGCCATGATAAGGACTGTTACGCGACAGATCAGAATGGAACACCGATTTCAGACAAGTCAAGGTCTGTGTTCAATTGACAAGTTCAGAAAGTAGATGTCAGGCAGGCATAAAGTCACAAAAACGTAGGATTTTAGCTCCTATCCTCCTCTGCAGTCATGTGCACTGTCCACAACCATTGAATTGTGCATACGGCTGTCCTCCCATCTTTGTGGGAGTTGCACTCCAACACTGTAGTTTGCGCTATTAAATCTACAGGAACAACAGAAAGTCCGGCAGATTGTTTCATACGATTCTGATCAGTTGGTGCTGTTTAAATAAACGAGCCTGACAACACTACAGAGTTTCAGTATTTTCAAATGTAGGCTCCATATATCTTGATAGCGTGGCATTCACAGTGACGGAACAATGACATGCAATATCATCCAAACTTTCACCTATTGAGAAGCATATGAAGAAATATTAAGATTGTGTTGCCAGGCAAGCTCGAAAAAAGAATGTTGTCCTGTGCGACCACCAGCTGATTGGCGCTGAAGTGCAGGTGATTTTAATAAAGAAAAGAAAATGAAAAATTGTTGGCCCTGTACTGTGCTCACTTGATCCTAAACAGATCCTCAATGCGGTTACTCATTTTTTTACTCGAGAGGGTGAGAGGTCTCTTTGAGTCATTATGGTTCTATGCAGAACCTCTTCTCTAGCGAAAGAACCAATGGAAACCCCTATTTTCCGGCTCGTACAGAGGGCCCCATAAGTATTTTTTGCTGTGAGTGCCTGCTGAAGCTTTTCCTGCACTTAAAAAAAAGCAGAGCTAACAGGAAGAATGTGCAGAGGATCTACTGATGTGTATCAGAGGCAGAGAGTCAACAACACCGCTGACCGCTGTTTACAGACTAAGAGAAGCAGAGAAAGGAGATTTAAATCAACGCTTGAGCCAAGTAGAAACGTCTTGGTTTACAGCTCAGCTAGACGTCTGAATGAATGAATTTTAAGCACCGTACTAGATCACATCATGAGCCTCAGCTGATTTTAGTGCCTTTTATCATTTAAAAAGGAAAACAAGAACAAAAGTCAGTCAAATTATCAGGGGACATTTCTGCAGGCAGAACAACACCTAGAATCCAAAACACTCACTGATTCCTATTTCACTTTGTGCAAATGTGACCATTTTATACAAAACCGACACTTACTTCCACTCAGCAAAGCACATCTGTGCGCACATGTGTGTCTCCACTCTGACCAGGGCTTCATTACACAACATCACCTGGCAGACACATGCTGCTGTTTCTGCTGCTAGATGCTTAATAACAGAGAAAAACAGACTTCCCACACCGTTTTCATATACTGTAGTTGCATATTATTAAAAATGCACGAGAAACTTATTTTGTTGCCAGTAAAAGATACAAATTTCAGTATAATATCAATTGATTCTGTGAGGGTACACTGAGCTTGGTGTCAGAAACAAGGAGTATTTTTAAAAGGCTGACAAACTTTTTCTTACAGAAGCTGCAACATGTTTGTATTTGACTATGAATGTGCACCGGAGATATAAAAATATAAATAAAAGGTCATAAATGGCCTACTTATGTGCCACTTAGTTTGGTGTCGCTTGCTTATGATTGTTGCCATAGATACCATTTAGCAATATGCCATTTCACCCTATTAACCTTGATTTTATACAGGTGAAATACCCCCATATGTTGGCCACATGGGGGTACCAGTGAATAAAGCCTTATACTGAAGTTAGTAGGAATTGTTTCACTTGTGATGGTAGGCTAACAGTTTCTCAGTACTTCCAGTATTTGTGATAAGCGAAGTCCTGCATCTCTGTACTGGACACACAGAGATTTAATTAAAACTGAGAAACTGATAACTCCCTTCTCATCTGACAGTGTGTAAAACATGAGGATTTCCAAAAATGTTCGACTATTCCTTCCTTACCCAAAGATACATATACTCAGTTCAAGTCGTGCTGCTCTGATGGTAAATGCAATTTTTGTGAAATGTAATTTTTCTTTTGGTCTTTTCCCTTTAAGGGCACACACACTGCTTGAGGTGTAACACGGATCATAAATAAATGCATAATGAATGAAGTCATCACTTATACACACACAGAGTCCCAACTGCCTTTGTTTCACACACACACACACACACACACACACACACACACACAGTAGTCACGCATGCTCACACTACACAATGACCTCATCCCTCACATCATCCCTCCTCCACCCCATCACACACACACACCCACATATACAGAAAGGGTCAATCCATTAAGACACAACAGCAGCTGATCCCTTCCTTTATGTTCCACTCATTCATTTCATTATCTGTAATAGACTAATGTGAATTTATCAAAGTGAGCCAATTCACATCAGGATTATTAATTGAGTCATTATATTCTGCACAGTAAAAGGTAATCATCAATACAATGTAAAACCATTTCAGAAAGCGAGTGTGTGTGTCTGTGAATGCTATTGTATTGTTTAGGATCCGCATGACCTTTAATGGAACAAAAACTGTTCTCCAAAACAGATGAGACTAAAATTCACAGACTCAATGCACCACAAGCTCCAAAACTACTATCACACTGAATCATTTAGGATGTGTGACGATGACTTAAAGAAGCGCCGACATCCTGAGCAGGACCATTTCATCAGAACCTCGTCCCAGAACCCACAGATTAAACAAATTAATTTGATGTCCATCATGTTTTGTAGCATACCAAGGCATTTATTTGTCTGTCCCTAATTCACTGACAGATTTTCTGCTCAGGCCACATGGAATAGTCTTCAGAAGGAAACTAAATTAATTAAAAGTGACCTTTTGAGAGCATTCACACAAACAAGTATCTTGTATCTTGTTTTCCAAGTTGCTTAACTCCACTGGAGGGATGAACAGCATTCTTCCCAAAGATATTTCTCTTATTTAGTGTTTTGACGATGGTGGCAGAAAGCACTGTCCGACAAGTCACTCCAAAATCTCCCATAGGTGTTCAATTGCTCTAAGATCTGGGGACTGTGGAGACCATTACATATGCTCTTTTTCACACTGAAACCCTACAGTGAACCCTGTACGGAATCATTCCTTCACGTTTTTCCTTTCATTCGTTACCCGCCTGTATGTAGTTAAATTAACAAACACTATATAAAAGTAAATAAGTCTATGAATGTTCATCTCAAATGAAAATAGTAACAGTATATTCCAAGGCTCCTTGGTCTGCTCAAATATCATCAGAAACAAAAACACTCAAGGGAACTTTAACAGCAACTTACTGACAAAAGACAAACAGCATAAAATTAAAATGGTAGTTAATAATTAGAATTACTGCAGGTTTAGATTCAGCTATGAGATTATGTGAGGGATTTACTGTAGTCAATGGAAAGCCCTCAAAAGGATATGTACAAGATTGTGTGTGTGCGCATGACTCCTGGGAGGCTTCTACTGTCACACCTTTTTTTTTTTTTCCACAAGGGTTTTTGCTCTCCCTTTCTCTCTCTTACCTCCAGACGTCTTTGTATTTTGAGGAAGTCACTGATCTTATTGGCCTTGCTGGAAAGCAAAGCTGGTGGACACATGACTCACACATGCCTGTGTGTGCGTAAGTGCGTGTGTGTGTGCACGCGGTTACCGGACTAGCCTGATGAAGCCCTCTCCGCATTAGGAAGTTGTCTTGGGGGTAAAAGAGAAACACCCTCTATGCCCCCACTTTGCCGTGTCCTGCAGTTCATCCTTAAATAATTCAGATGTCTCCCCTCTTCCCCCGGCACACACACACACACACACACACACACACACAAAGTGTGTCTACAATTGGCATCAAAGTGAAGTTTGCTTTTCATCCAGCTGGAAACTGAGGCTGTGTCCACACTAATGTGCATACATCTGAAAATGTATCTTCTTGTCTTTGCTCTGGGTTCACAGTCACACTCTCTGTGGACACACTGGTCTCACGCTGTAACGTGGAATGGGGAAACTGTCCACGCTACAAAAAACTAAGTGATTTAAAATAAGGCCCCAACTAATGCTTTTATCTTAATTATCGATTAATCTGCAGATTATTTTTTTGATTCATCTGTTAATCATTTCGTCTATAAAATGGTTCCACTGTAGTTTAAAAGGAATACTCCACAGATGTTTGGATCAACCTGAGCGAATGGGTCAACAGTAAAAACGTCGAATCCTTTGAAACTGCTGTGAATCCTGTGGTCATCCACAAAGGAGCACGATACAAATTGTATCAATTCTCAATTTGAGTATTCGATACTCAAAATATATATTTTCAGTTGAGTATTGCTTTAAATATGCTGCTGTTTGTCAATTTTTAGAGATGCCCAATTTAACTCAGCACTCCCTTTAACACCTCTGCCTCTCTCTGCAATTGCTCAATCTGTATGCCAATACATTTGGCCACACAATAAAGGTGCTGCCTTTGATATACAATCATTGATATAATTTCTAATTTAATGCTACTCCACCTACAACACAAAAAAAGTCAATGCAACAGCCCAGAAACTAGCCTTGGTTAGCAGGCAGCATTTATGACCCACGCTAATTTATATTTCTAGCAATAAAAAACCAACAGAAAGATAATGTATGTTAACACCTGTACTGTTTGATAAGCTACACTGCCACATAAAAATAAGAGACAGAGGCAGCAGAATGGACTTTTAAGCTGCTTAAACCAAGCATAGTTTTAGCCAGGTTTGTCCTAACAGTCAATCCATTTAGTAACAGATGAGGGCTGTAATGCACAAGGGTGTTTGCCAACTAAAAAAAAAAAAAAGGAGGAAAGAAGAGATTTGACTATTCCTCTTTCAGTTTCTCTCTACTTTAAGAAAATGGCAACCCAACCCTGTCTGACATGTAAACAACATTTTCAATTTAACTTGCATTACTCTGGACACACCTTCTAATTCCCAGTCTTTTTTCAGATAAACACTGTCTTTCTCTACTTTGTCTCTGTTCATGTCTGTACATATGGACCAGGAGCACATTTATCCACACACACACACACACACAGGTTTGCGGCACTGTCTTCGTAGGGACCCGTTATTGACATAATGCTTTCCCTAGCCCCTTACCATAACCCTAACCATCACAACTGAACGCCTAAGTCTAATCCTTATCCTAACCCTAACCATAACCTAATTCTAACCCTAAAACCAAGTCTTAACCCCCAAAAAGCCCTTTAAACTTGTGGGGTCCAGCATTTTGGCCACACAAAGGAGGTCGGGCCCCACAAGTATAGTGGGCTCCCTGTTTTTGGGCCCCACGAATGTAGTAAAACAAGAGCACACACACACACACACACACACACACAGACACACACACACTGCAGCACTTGTCTATTCCCTCAGGTATTGCTGGCAACATTGTGGATTAAAATAGCTGACGACCCACATATCCCAGTATAGCAGGCATAGCACTGCTGGGCCAGACACCACAACCATTTGTCCACATACAGCAGCACACAGCTGGCCTGATTTAGAAATGTTTTCAGAACATGAAATGATGAGAAATATTGAAAAATTGTGACCTGATGAGCCACAAATCAAAAATGAATGATGAATCATTATCATTGTCTGAATCAATATAAGGTGGTACTTTAGGAAGTAGAAAAGTTAGGCTATAAGACTTGAAGAAGAAACTATTTCTAAGTGACAGTAATTGGATAGGAGTAGTTCCGTTTAGTAACACTTCATTAAGTAAAAATTAATTATCCAATCAGGTATATTTTAGATTCAAACTTTAGTCTCATCCAATACATGGATTAGTCTAAAAGCTGCAGTAGGAAACACATAATAAGGAAATGACAATGTGGATTCAGTTAGTGACTCAGACATTTAACATTTCTGGACCTGCAGATGTTTTCATGTGTGTTTGATATCCAGTGATCAGATCAGGTGGATGTAGCCAGTGAGAGCTGGAGGAAACATAAAAGCAAACATGACACCAGCAGGAGCCATACAAGCCGAGGTTGCAAAGCGCCAGCTATAAAATACAAAGAATTTAGAATTCACGTACACAAAGTTTGCTTTTAAACTGAGTTTGTTGGGGGCCATAATTTGAAGGCAAGACAGATGGAGGAAGAACAAGCTTGTGTTCAATATTTCAAACACATACTATTGCAATGAGATCAAAGACAGCTGGCAAAAGGAGATATGAAAAAGTTATTGAATGTGGACATCCCTGTACAAATACTTTAGAGCACTTCTGGTCTGGGCTTCTTTTTCATCAAAGTTCCAACTAAAGGGGCCCTGAGGGGTTAAACAAAAAAAAGTTATATTTACAGTCAGGGTTAAAACGCATTGTGTTTATCCTTGAGCTCTTACGAATGTATGATAAAAACTGATTTTTAAAGTATTTTCCAGCATGTCTTCTTCTCTGCCTTTGCTGGCACATTGCTGCATATCTTGGCATGTTACATCCACATGTAAATCAGTGGAATACTGTGACCCCCCTGGTAGGACTGTGTATCGCGTCACCCACGTGTGTCTTTGTGCATGAGATAAACAAAAAATCTCAATGCTACCAGCATTAGGGCTGCACCATGTGGTAAGAAAAATAATCATACTGCGATTGTTTTGACAGATATTATATGATTCCGGATTAGTGGGAATGATCATTTTTGCATCACAATTTTCATTTTCACTGAAAAGAACTGTTAAAATCATAAAGATGTGACATTTTTTGGGGGTCTGTGTTAAACTGTTTTCTTACATCTGGAGAACAAGATGTGTAGGCCAGGGCATCTCTGCAGCACTACAGTACTTGTTATAATGCTGTTTTGTCACACATTTTACCTTTATCAAGAAATTGCAGCTTCTGTGGTTCGCCATATTGCGATTAATTGTGCAGCTCTATCCAGCAAACACTGATATTTAAGACAGCAGTGGGTTTTCTGACTTTGTGGCAACAGTTTGAGTTAGACCTTTAATCTTTGGGTATATCTGTTGACTTTCACTTCTCTGTCACAGCATTTCTATCTCTCTCTCTCTCTCCCTGAGACAAAGAACTGCGTCTGGAGACTCGTGAAGAAAAACAGGACAAATTCCCAAGGTCATCCTCCTCCACTGCATATGACCCATTTACTGTGTCCCACTCTGCGCGCGCGCACACACACACACACACACACACACACACACATGTATAAAATGCACACTGGAACGTTGGCGCACTCTGTCCTCACTGCAACTTTGTCTCATTCTGTCACACACACACACACACAAATGCACTGAAACAATGTTACATCCTTAATGAAACTCTTTAGCAGGAACAGGTTTCATACTGACACCCTTTGAGAAGGACTTGGTGATAGTTCATCTCTACTGTGATGACATGATAGTACTGTGTCATCAGTCTACAATCTAAATTATTAATTCCATGCAAGTGGAATTAAAAAAACAACATCGAAATGAGTTGAAGTTTTACACTTTTGAAACATTTTACTGTAAAGCACAATGAACCAATCTTCCATACATTTGTCCAATTGATACAATATACATATTTTGGAAAAACTATTATCGTAATACTGATTTCCGCCATATGCCCAACCATAGCTCTGATCCAGCAAACAGATGTCATTAAGACATCTTTGTTCATCGATTGCAGGACAAGCTCTCCCAGCTGAGTGTGCTTGACTCCACCTGCAGGGGGATGTCAGACTTCTTGTCCGACTGGAGGCAGCATGTGAGGCTGGGGAAACATGTCTCTGACTCCCGGACCATCATCTTCTCCCTGTACACCAATAGCTTTGCCTCCAGTCACCAGTCCGCCAAGCTCCTGAAGTTCGCAGATGACACCACCCTCATTGGGCTCATCTCTGATGGGGATGGAGTTTGCCTACAGGTGGGAGATTGATCCCCCTGGTGACCTGGTGCGGTCAGAACAACCTGGAGCTCGACGCTCTCAAGACAGTGAAGATGGTTGTGGATTTCAGAAAGAGTCCAGCCCCACCAGCCACCATCACCCTGTGTGACTCCCCTGTTGACAGTGTGGAGTCCTTCCACTTCCTGGGCACCATCATCACCCATGACATGAGGTGGGAGCTGAACATCAGCGCCCTCAGCAGTAAAGCCCAGCAGAGGATGTTCTTCCTCTAAGTTTGTGGCAGTGATACTTGTACTCCTTTCAGGTGAGAAAAACATTCCATCAGTTTTTCTCACAGCTGAAGAAATTCAGCCTGCCAAAGACAATGATGTGCACTTCTACACCGCCACCACTGGCATCACTGCTGCCACTCCCAGGGACAAGGGTCAGACTGCAGCTTATCATTTGCTCTACTGAAAAGGTGATTGGCTGCAATCTACCTTCCCTCCAGGACCTGTACGCATCCAGGACGCTAAGGCGAGCAGGAGAGATTGTGGCCGACCCCTCCCACCCAGGACACAAACTGTTTCAGACACTCCCCTCCGGCAGGAGGCTGCAGCCCATCTGGACCAAAACATCACGCCTCGAAAACAGTTTCTTTCCATTTGCAGCTGGCCTCATCAACCCCACTGACACTCTGCTACCTCAGAGTTCACATGTCAAATATGTTGGAGGCTATGGACTTTTCATTTCTTTATTCATTTAGTTGTCGCCATTTTCCTCTCCATAGCATAGCAGTGAAAAACAGAACACAAAATAATGAGTTCCATTAACATGCAGGTTCAAGCTGCTTAGCTCCGTATACTCTGGCACAGAAGTTGTGCCTTTAGAAACACTTTCAGAGGGCACAATAACAACGTCAGTTACAACACCATTTGTCTGGGGAAATTTAGTGATGAATGAAGCTGTGGCAATTAAAAAACCCCAAACATGTCCAAAGATTATCAGTGTTTCTTGGTCCTCTCATTGCTCATTCCTCGCTGCACAACAGTTAAACCACAAATTGAGCCATGTTTGCATCTTTTTGTCAGGTGTCAGAAGGTGATTGAGAGCCTCTGGACAGGGTGGTGAACTTATCCGACTGACTTACTTTAGACTAGCCTTATGGCAAAACTAAGCAAGGTCCAATTTTACATACCTGTACAAGTCTACTAGATCTTGGTGAAACCAGCAGCACGTCTGGGTGTGCGTGTGTATCCTGCATGGTGTACTGCCAGCTGTAGGCCTTGCCAAGCTAGTACACACACACACACACACACACACACACACACACACACACACACCTACACTCTCTTCCTCTGCCACTGTCAACATCCTCTGCACACTATGAATGATGTCATTACCAAAGCACACACACAGTACATGTGAGTGCCCTGGTGGCTGTTGGTTCAGCACAGGAACAAAGCACTAAAGAGATGGGAAGAGGGTGTTTTTCCCGACCAGATGTGCAGATATTAAAGAAATTTGAAAAAAAGTCTGCAAAATAAAATCTGAATCAGTGTGTTCATCAACTTCATCTGCAGGAATATTCTCCAGAGAGCATGACTACATTATAAAATTATTATTAAAAAACAGAAGCAACTCTTCTGGTACAAAATAACCAGATATTTTCATGAATTTCTCCTGTGGCCAAACACATGATTTTGTTGTATAGGGAATTCTGACAACTTTCTACTCTGGCAGTGATAAAGGAGAAGTAGAAGAAATAGAAGAGGAAGCAGATCCTACAATATCATTGTTTATTTGGAAAATGTGTTTCCATCAGCCTTTATTGCATCTTCTCTTTGCTGACACATCAACTTCTCCACCTCAGACCACGCAGAGCAAAAACTTTTTGCTATATTTAGGCATTTTTTTCAAATCCCTTTCCTTTCCATTCAGTTTTTTTTTGTGTAATGTGCAAATTCAAAACGTGCATAAACAAAAGGATGTTAGGGAGAGAACGGGGGGCAGGGGGAGAGGAGGAGTGAGAGAGAAGAAAAGAAAGACCGACAGAGAGAGCGAGCGAGAGAGTGAGAGATAGAGAGAGAGAGCTGGGTGAGTAGAGAATAGGAGGGTTGGATGGATGCCAGGTCATAAGGCTTTATCCCTGAGCCAATCGGTCTGCAAACACTGGCTCAGCAGGATGTAGAGACACAAACACACAACACAGCACACCTGTGTGTGTGTGTGTCAACACAGCTCAGACTGTGATCACCAAGAGGATTTCTCTCAATAAAAAAAGAATAAAATCAAATGCTCTCGGCTGTTCTATTTTGATATAACTTCCCAAATACAAGTGTATTTGACCGGCAAATCCAATCTCATAACAAAAAAATAGCAGCTGAAACTGGGTTCTCTGCACATCCCCAAGCAATATACAGCTGAATCAGGTGCTTCTTAGTTTGAAACTTCCAAGGGAAAAACAGAGACTGGAGCACAGTCATGGGTTTGACTGACTCCAAATCCCAGTGACTGATTTTTGGATGTACTGTTGACTACCCTGCTAACTCAGAAGATAAGATCATATGTACACCATACGTCACGTAATTTAAACAGCTCTGCAGTTGTATGAAGCTGTCAAGCACTTTCCCCCTGCTTACAGTCTTTGATAAGCTAGGCTAAACACCTACCTCTACAGAAGCCACTGAGATTACATTTATATTACTTTTCCCATCTGATAAGTACATTTCCTAAAATGTTTCCTAAAAATCAATACGTATATATGCAACACATGATTAACAATAGGATGATTCACTACACAATAGTTAATATCCATAGTGTGCTTGAAGCATGAAGAGATGAATGGGTAAATCTCCTTGTAAAATGTAGTAATCAGGCTCCATGGTGAATAGTGCTGGAGAGTTGCCCTCCATAAAAAAACCACTCATCTTGAAAGATCAGGGCTATGGCTTTCACAGTATAAGCTGTCTCCATCAAGAGTGCAGTTCATTTGTTCTGCTTTCCTGCCGCGGCAGTCTGACTGCTCACTTTCTTATCTAATCTCTGTCACCGTAGACTGAATGCCTTATTCACTTACTGAATTATGGGTTCTCAGGCGAGTGTGTGCGTGTGTGTTCGACTCGAGTGATTTCAAATTATGAGGAAAGGACAATAACTGTGTGCTTGGGAGAACGATAAAAAAGAAAATGAATGAATGCAGTGATTAGAGCTGCTCATATTGAGGAGAATATTGGCACCAGCTTCCACACTGTAAGAAGTGAAGGAGCATGTTTGTGACTAAAGGGCTTTTGTTTTTACAGATCTGACTTCTTTTACAGCTTCAAATGTTTTTCTGTATTTCTCTGTTTTGTGGTTGTCACTGGACTATAATATCTACATTTACAGTAGTTATGAATGGCAAATGGAAGCATTTCCTAACTTTAACTAAGTCAAATTTTTGATGACATCAAAAGGCTGAAATAGTGCTTCATAGTTATTTGCTTAGAAATCATATTTCCATCCATTTTCTATAAAGCTTGTCCTGCTCACGGTCACAGTGGGCTGTAATCAGTCCCAGCACGCAGTGGGCAAGAGGCAGGGCTGACACATAAATACAGACCGGAGTTCTGCTAATTAACCCGAGGCTGGCGGATTCAGTTCAGACTGAAATGATATCTCCCACTTGCCAAAAAGAACTACAAAAGTGTCAACAAACTAGTGGGAAAATGGCTGCAAAACCATCATTGCTGGCAGTTACAAAATTATAGAATCTGACATTATAACTCAAACAATTGATTCAGTTAAGGAGCAATACATCAGTTTCCGATGTTAACAAACCTCCATTTTAGGCTTAATTTCCATTAGTCTGGTGTGACAGTGTGGAGTAACCATCTTGGAATAATCTACAAATGCTCCTATATTTAGTATAACAGTAGTTTTTTCCAGGTCTGCAGACAATACAGCAATAGGTCATTATTACTGGACATGTGGACGTTTTGACCTATTGGTGACACTAGATGAAAAGTCAGAGGATCTCCAAAGTCATTAGGTTTGATCCTTTAAGAAACACGGAGGTCTAGATCAAAAGATGGAAGTGTGACATCACAGTCCCTAGAGGTGATGACACTCCAGAGCCCAAAATAAGGCTTCAAAATTATTTGCTTGAATAACCAAGAGTCAACAAAAAGTAAAGAAAAGTAGCTAATTTATTGCACTTAAAAAGCTGGAACCAGCATTTTGCAATTTTTCTAAGTTACACACATTATTAATTGAATAACGTTTTTCATTCATTTTCTTTAAACAAACTAGTTAATTATGTTGTAATACTGCCATACAATAATTTAAATAATTTAAATAGTAAAAGTTCCAGTTGATGTATTCAGGAATTAAGAGTAATGCAGTTTTAAGATGCCTTTAAAAAAAAGGTATATTTTCTGAAATGTGTATTAGTTATTACATAATCAGCAGCTACATTCCTTCTTCATCTCTCCATGTCTCCCAGTGTTGCTCTCTCACTTTTCTGTTCTCTTTTCTCCTTTTCTCTCCATTCCTTTGTTTTTCTCCGTCTTCCTCTTTTTTTCCCGTCTGCTGTGACCATGAGGAAGCAGCTGTGCACCACAGACAATTACATAACTCTGTGTGAGTGTGTCTGTGGAAATACAGGACGGATGGCAACGAAGACAGCAGGAAGATGGAGTGATAAAAGATGAAAAAAAAGGTCTTCTCTTTCCTGACTCCGCCTGCATTTATTCATTTTACCGCATGTATTGTGTCTACTGGTGTTTTCTTTCTCTCTGGTCCTTTCCTTCACTTATCCTCTCACCGCCCCCCATCCCTGCATACAGAGTTACTAGGCTGTGAAATGTGAAAAACTGCAGCATGCATGGCAATTCATTATCTTGTCAAACTTCCCAGGGGGCAGCCTCAAGCTACCAGAGAGAGAGAGAGAGAGAAACCTATAGAGAGAGACAAAGATGGAGGGAGAGAGAGAGAGAGAGAGAGAGAGAGTGAGTGAGCTTAGTTCATGTAATAGGCCTTGCATTAGTTGTGAGCAGGACTGGGTCTCATTTTTAAATGGTTGTATTTGACCTGGGCACCTGTTCTGAATTGGATCATTTAATGTTAATAGAAATAGCAGTAATTGGTGAGATTTGTGAGCATTTCTTTTGCAGGAATACTGAGAGGATTGGACAGAAGCACATGCAATGGTTGAAAATGCATGAGCTATTGCGATCATAAAGCAGATACAATACTGACCGAATGCACACTTGAGAAAGACGCAGGGCTGTTGTCTGCAGGCTTGCCAGGCCTAATGGAGACACTGTATATCAGTAACACAGAGCTGCTTGGTCTAGCAGGGTGCTGTAACGACCCCATAGCAAATAAATCAATCAGCTTGAAAAGAACTACAGACGCACAGAGCATGTAAATTAAGAGACTGAATGAGGCTAGTTACCTGCATGCAGTGTCCATTTACTGTCTATCTGTAAATGCAGATCTGTATTCACAACAACCACAGAAACTTAAACCAGTCGACCCTTTGTTTTCGCTGTCTTTATATCCCCCTCTAACTCATCAGACTTTGGCATGGCTCTGCTTTGAAATAAATGGATTATATCTAATTTGGAAGTCTGGGTTTGCCATTTTATCCTTGGACACACACACACACACACACACACACACACACACACACGCGCGCACACACACGCACACACACACACACACACACACAAATCCCTAAAGCCCATCACATCATTCCAAACCTGCTAAGATGCAGCAATTATATGCAGAACATGGGCTCGTACTGTCAGAGGCAACAAGGCTGATAGACAGCCGAGTGAGCGAGCGAGAGAGAGAGAGAGAGAGCGTGAGTGTGTGTGTAGATGTGTGTTTTTCACCTGTTTACGTAGCCATGATGCAAAGCAGCTGATAAAGGAAGCCTGTACAAGAAAACAAAGACCAGGAGCATGATGCAGGGACAGACAGGAAAGATAAATGACACACACAATTCTAGTTGTGTGTGTGTGTGTGTGTGTTTCTCTGTCCGTCTGACAGCAAACGGCCAATTACTGTCGAAAGTGGCGGGATGAGTCCTGCCAGACCATAGCTTTCCATTAGTGCACGCCAGCCAAGCATGTGTGTGTGTGTGCGTGTGTGTGTGTGTGCGTGTGAGATGGAGTGAATGAGGGGATAGAGGGAGACAGAAGGAATGAGAGTGGAAAAAATGTGGGTGTGCCTAGACTCAGTGTGTGTGTGTGTGTGTGTGTGTGTGTGTGTATGTGTTTGTCTCGAGTGCAGATACATTTGAAATAACACATCGTTTCCTCTCAGTTTTGGCCTTCCATCCCCAATAACCAATCATTTTCCACTCTGAAACACTGCGCAAACTGAGCTCATAACAAAAATGTTGTCTTTGGAGGGTATGAAAAAAAACATTTTAAAAAATATAATGGGATACGTCCACTAATCAGTAACATTAAGAATATTCTGACACTTTGAGTCCTGATTTGATGTCTTACCAGGAGTCAGATGAGAAAATTAGTATCAGTATCATCTCTGTGCATTCGATACAGAAACAGGTCCAGGATATTGTTAGCCTAGCTTAGAGGCAAGGGGAAACGTCTTCAAGCAAAAGAAGGGGGGGAAAAAATAGTCTTCTATAAGCTTGAAATTCGTCTTCTTGACTTGTTGCATCTTGTGACCTAGCAAGCAACAGCCACCAATCCATCCAAGAATCATCTGGGTTTTGTTTGTTCAAGACAGCTCTATTTAGCTAAGCTATTTGCTCGTTAAAGCAGAATTCATGAATTTTTTGGCCATTAGGGGCAAAAGAACACGCGCACCTTGACAAACAATGAATTGGAAATGGTAATGGCTAAGCTATTAGCAAACCAACAAGTCCTCCAACCCATACGACCACATCGTATCGTTTGTTCTTACCCTGTAATATGGCTGACAGGAGTGTTTCCTAAATACGCCCATCCTCAGCTACCGGTGGCAGCTGTAAGGTGAGGACAGGCTCCAAGTACACATTACACAAAGCCCGTGACATAAGTCAACGTTTAACTTTGTCAAACGGTCACAGTTTGGTTAGGTTTAGGAAAAGATTGTGGTTTGGGTTAAAATAAGTAGGTAACGCAAGTCATGTTAGTCAAGTAACTAACGTAAGTTAAATGTGTTACGTAAGCCACCTAACTACCATAATTAACGTAAGTTAAGTAAGTCACGTACGTAACGTTATGAAGCCTAAAACTATAAATATGTCAACGTTGATGTTTTGGTTTCACACAAGACATGTGTCGGTGAAAGTCCTATGTTTTTTTGTGCCATCCATCCACCCCACAACTAGGGCAGGGTATTGTTTAAAACATTTTGCTACCAGTACTAAAAGCCTTACCCTCAAAGTGATACCGATACACACAGAGGCACTGGCACACTCCGCAAACTGCTCCGGAGCTGGGGCCGGGTCCAGCCCGCAGGAGAACAAGGCAAAGAAATGCTCGGTGTGTCTGGAGGGGCAGCCTGCTGTATGTCGCTGCTAGCTGCGGCAGTGGGCCGATCACATGTCGGATTAAATCCTAGAACGCTTGTGGTGATTGGCTGCGTGCAAAACCATACAAATAGTCTTTTTTCTAGATCTGGGCTCAAAAGGATCAAATGCAGGTATCATCTGACTGGAGACATTTCGATACCGCTTGATGGGCCATTGGGTTATTTTGGTCGATACCATGTACCGATACCCAGCCCTACCCACCACCTTCATTCTGTCCACCTGATGAATGTAAATACTATATTCACTCTCCTAATTGTTCTGCGTTGGTCTCTGCCAACTACTGACAAAAATAGGTCCGTCTCTTTAGGTGCTGGATGTTCCACTTTTTTCACCAGCTAGTCGCGATCCGTGTCTGTCTGCTGTTTGGTGCTGGCCGGGTAGTGTACAGTGGGGTATCCGAGCTTATTTGCTGAAAACAGCTGCAGGAAACACTGGGACTGGACCATACAGCAAATGTCCTGTAAAACCAAAACTGCGAGCTAAAAGAGGCTGAAAAGCTCAGTGAAGCTTCAGAGTTGGTGATAACTGTCCGTGGGTTTGTCACTATGAGTGACTTCATTCACATTACACATAGTGATTTCACAAATCAGATAAATAACGTCAAATGAAAATATACTGAAGGAGCTTTAAATACACGGGACCCAATGTGTAAATATAAAACCTTTAAAGCTGATTGAAGGCAACTTTGACGGACTTCAGCTAGCAGTTTCCCCTGCTTTAAATCTTTGTGCTAAGCTAGGCTAAAAATGTCTTGAACCAATCTCTATGCTTAACATGCAGAAAAAAGACAGCTTTCAGTAGCCTACAATGACCTTTCATTACCACTAGTTGTTGCCAGGGTAACAACTAATGGGGATCCAAATAAACAAGAAACTCTGAGACCGCCCACATGTCATTTTAGCCACTCACACAAAACAAAAACTCAAGAACAAAACTCTGGTGTCACACAGTCATTGCTGTCAAATTTCAAACGGCACCTGACAGCGTACTTTAGTTAAACTGTAAAACTGTTTTCTGCAAATTAAAGTGCGGATAAACTGAGTGGAATTTCTTTTCCCCCCAGGTCTACATTCCTATCTCTACGCACCAATTTCAACAGCTTTTCCAGCTGTTCTGTGGAAAATTAGACATGACATTAAAACCTGGAACTCTATGAAACCTCTCAATCAATTAATAATATGCTTACAGACGGGAAAAAATAGGTTACAGGGGATGAAACTATGTGCTGTTTGGACTAAATATAGGACAAGGCAGTGTGAATTTGTGTCAGTAAGACAGTCAGAGAGAGGAAATGTAATCTGGGTTTCATTCAGGACTATAGGAATGAACACAAACATGGCCAAACCCTTTCGAATACACACCACTGGACGGCACCATCTGAGTTTGTTCCGATGCAGGGACCCTTTGGAAGACTGTATTGGTTTACTGAACATTCAATAGCGTATAAAGGTGGCCACAATCCAACACACACTCATGAGGCTGAAGATGGCTTCCAATTAACAGCTTCCATTTGTCAAGTTCAAGGTGGGAACTTAAGGGAAAATATTAGTATCACCTGATTCTCTTATTAAATTCTCGTGTTAAAATTGTCAAATTTTGACTTTTTTAAATCATCATTCGTATTTTGAAGCCTTTACTGTATTTGTGAAAACAGAAAGAGGGCAATTTCAGTGTTTTTTCTTCCCCACAGACAACACAAACGACAACGTGGTTGTACATGCTACACAGAAAATGACCATAATTTCCCTTTTCTCTATTTTAATACAAGTACAGTAAATATTTTACATGAAAAACAAAAAGGTAATAACACAATCCGTGGGCTCTCATGCAGGGCCTTGTAAACGTGCTGTTGTGGGTGATAATGCATAATTCAGGGGGATTATCTGCAAACAAACAGTGGCAGATGCGGATATATTATTTAAGAACAAGTCACTAGCTATAAGGCATGTGTCCATCTTCCATGGCCTGTGTGCATGCGTGTGTGATAATCCAAACGCATCAGGCTGACAGACCGGTCTATCGATCGGTCACACTAAAAGCAGCATTCTCCACCAAACAAAATCACTCCACTTTCCCCTTCAATCAGCTCGCACTCAGATACTTAATACAGTAACAGCATAAAGTCTACTTCATGCCATATAACAGGACAAAAAACCTTCAAACCTTGATGAAAAGTTACAGGAAATCCACTGTTTTTAAACCCTAGAACCCCCTTAAACTTTTCATATTAAGGTAAAACATGGACTAAATAAGTAACTTAAAAAGGTATAGAACAGCTGAATTTGATCCCCATCAGATCAACGTGGAGCCCTAAATGTTGCTCTCTGCCTGGTAATAAACCCTCCTATCTCCAAAACGTCAACCTTTAAGGGAAAGCAACAATTTCAGCTTGACCGTTTTTCTCCTCAGAAGCACTGAAAAGCCTTTTTAGGTTTCAGTTAAAATCTGAAATATCATCATGGGGGATTTCACAGGACAACAGCATCAAGCTCCTGCCTCTACATGAATGATTTAGGGGTTTGAATTAACCCTTAAGTATGATTAAGGTACATTTAAGGGACCATTCGTTTATAGAAAGAGGCATGTGGGTAATTGTAAAGATGGCTAGGATGCTTTTGCGCATTTTAAAATGCGGTTTGTCCATTAGTGCGGAAAGCTCCGTGTCCTCCCCAGTCTCACCCCACGTGTGTGCGCGCGAGCGTGCGTGTGTTTTCTCCCGTGAGCCGACCTCGCCGTGCTCCATGTGAGCGGAAAAAAAAAAAACAAAAAAAAAGAGAAGAAGACGCAACTGCACGGCGCTGCTGCCGCCGCTCCGGAGCGCTCTAGTGAGGTAAAACACAGAAAACACCAACCAGCGCACAACATGATATTTCAACCCAGTTTCTAACCCCTCCAGTTTCCCGGAAAAGAAGAGAAAACGCAACATCTCTGACCTGCTGCCAGTTCTCCTCCAGGGAAGGCATCGCAGAGAAATAACCAGTGTCATGAACGAGTTGGAGTTCCTGGAAAATACTGTAATTCGCCAACACATCCATGCTTGATGCAAAACAAGGAAAACTCAGTAAAGAAGTCCGGAATCCAAACGCTGAACACGCACTTCTTTCCTTCTCCTCTTCTCAGACTTGTCAAATAAAAAAAAAACAAATGCTGGAAATATCCCAGCCGGTGCAGATGCGCGCACCTGAGCACTTTAATTAAAAAAAGAAAAAAAGCTCACAGCAAAGAAAGAGTTGATTATTTTATCTTTGTCAATGCAATCCCCTCTCCTCTCTGCTCGCCCTGTCACGCCTCTTTTCCTCAGTCCGTGCTAGGGGTGCCAGATCTATTTCCGCATTGCCAGATTGCCAATCGGTCTCCGTACGCGCTGCCAGGTTGCCAGGTTTGCTCCTCCAGCAGACTGGACCCCGCTGCAATCCAGGCGACCGGCGCGAGAGGGGAGGGAGGCAGGGGAGGAGCCACCTGTCAGTCAATTTCATGCGTGACCTAATAAGGTAAATATGGTTGATGATGTCACTGGCGTCCAATTAAGGAGGCCGTGAGACTGAGGGAGTGGGCGGAGCTTTCGGGGAGGCCGAGATGCTATTGGCTGCAGGAGGCTGTCAGTCCCGCCGTAGATGGCAGTGAGGGGTGAGTTATTTTTAGAGGCCTATATAAAACCAGCAGCATTCCTCTCTCAGTCATTACAGGCTGCACGGGCAGAGAGGAGAGAAACCACGAGCACTGCTGCTGCGAGGAAACAGCAACAACAAGACGTAAACAAATCGCATGAATCTGCAGAAAGAAGCAGCTGAGCGTCAGAAGCAGCAGCAGCAGCAGCAGTGATGCTGGAGATAAGAGGCTGTGTTGTTCTTCTGGGGTGTGACCGCTTCACCACAGAGACCCCTCCATGTGGTTTTCATGTGGTGGGGATGTCTGTGCGGAGAGCAGGGATGCAGTGGAGGGAAGAGCTCAACACGATCCGCCTGCCTGTTCAGTTTACAAGAGTTTATCCCCCTTTTGTTCATTTCTGGAGTACAAATGAATCCATCCATTCGCATTTTTTTGTTGCCACACTATAAATATATCTCCTCTGGTTGAACTCACACGGTTGCCAAATGTTACTGTATAAGCTAACAAAGTACTATGCACTAATGATCTGTGGTGGTACATACGTAAATGTACTTCGTTACTTTCCACACTAATGATGACAGGTCCTTAAAAAAAATGTAACGAACTTTTCCACTGGGTTTTGCAGGAAATTATACGAGATATGAAACTGTGCTTTGTGACCGCTACTGCCAGTTTCAATTTTGGACATTCATAAATAGCTAAAATGTTATTTCGAGGATTTAGTGCGTCATTATTTTGTTTAACGAGATGTTAGAAATTGGAACATTCTATAAAACGTTATCATTTGTATGGGTAGGGGTGTAATAGCATACACAAAACCTACATCTGGTATGTTGTTGGTACAACACAGAGACAGTGCAGATTGGCTGTAATGGCTGTACCTCCGTTCAACAGGGAGACACCCAACGTAGTCATAAGAAAAAGAACAAATGGCAATATGTCAGTAATGCTTCATCATTATTAAAAAAGCCTCTAACCTGCAAAGAGAGTAGCAGTCCAGTTTAAGGCTTTCACATGCACTTTATTCACACCGTTTCTCTCTATTTTGAAGTTTTACACAGTTAAGTAGCCCTGCAGGTTCCTCCATCAGTGCTGAGTGTGACAGGACGATTTCTGGGTGACTGCAACCTGTGTCCGTTTACACAAGACAGGTAAAACTGACTGACTGCTGTTACCTGCCAGCTCTGGAACACATTTGGGTGATGTCCCCGCAAATGTTTGGCTGTTTTTTACCAGATACGTACCCAAGTTCAGTTCATAAATATGTCAGCACACAGTTTTATGACGATCCACCCTATACAGTCTACGGAGCCACCGCTCTTTGGCCAGTGTCGTGTCGCTGTAACTTACTGGGGACTTACTGGCATCTAAGTGACATCGGCGGCTCCTCCAGCTTTCATTTCTCATTTGTGTTTGCCATAGTGACGAAACTCGCTATATGATCGCTATACGCTATCGATCCAGGGGCTGACCAAACTAGCATGGTTTAGCCTATACAGACCACAACTGACCCAAAGCTTTCCAGGTAAAACTTGAACTTTACATTGTATGTTTAACACGGGCTAAACACCTGAGCTGTAGATTAGGTTAATTATACAGTAAGTATTTGGTTCACAGGGCGTACCAAAAGTGAAGAAAGTCACGTATGAAACCGGACGTTATGTTTCAAATATCTCGGGGCGAATACACAAACCGTTACACCCCTATGGTGTTCAGATGGGCTTCAAAAAAGGTAATTAGTGAGTCCTAAAAATCTAATTTTCCTCTTTTGCTAGTGGGAGTTTCACTTCAGAATCAAGTGTCTTGAATAAAATGACTTGTACTGGAAACGGTTTTCTGTTTTTACGACATTTGGTTTGGTGTTTTGGGATCCTGATAGCTTTAAGTGTTCAGATATCTTCTGCAAATGTAGCGTCTTAAACAGAACTCTGCCATAAATTATAGTTTCTGTTTATTGGTCACTGATATATGACATGACGCAGCAGGGGTCCGTTTGATATGAACATATGATCACCCGGTTTTTATTCAATGCCTACATGACTGACTGAAAGAAAGCCCTGAGGACAGACAGACGGGCAGGCAGACAGGATGGTTCCTCTGTTTGGTTTGTTATAGAGGATCATAAATGCTTCTAAAAGATCAGATGGCTCTCAGTACGTTTGATGGGCTGCGGAGTTGTGATTGGGTCTGTAGCTACTCAGGTCTGTCGCTCAGTCAGTGTCCCTTCTTCACTTTCTTTTCATCTCTTTCTTCTTCTTCTGCTATACCCCCCCCCCCCACACACACACACACACACCTTCAATCACCTCCCTTTCTTCTGCTCATTCCATCTTTTCCCTCTTCTTCAACCCATGCCATATGTTCTTTTTATCCCTTCTTTCCTTTTGCTTTCACTTTCATTGCTTCTTCTGTTCTTCATACAGTTCACTTTTTTACCACAATTTTATAGTTATGTCATCAGTTACTTTCTGCTCTCTCCAATGACAACTCATCTCCCCGAATCCTACCTCCACCTCTGACACTATTAGTGGGACTGACACAAACCGCAGCACACATCCAGCTACTCTTGCAAATTACATTAATTGGATTAATGAGGATGCAATAATTAAAGGTCAAAATTTGAAACTTAAATGTGATGTCCCAGAAAACACTGGTCCCTCATTTTGACAAAACCTGGAGTGTGAAGCATTCTGGCAGCTTGTTTTAGCATTGACCAAAAAGCTAGACTACTGATGGAGGTGGTGTTATTAAAGGTCAAACTTTAATCTGAGAGACATTAAAACTGCTCCACCTCCAGTCCAAATTTGATAAAAGTTGAGGAAAGGACAACTTGTTTTTGAAGAGTTCATTATTTTGTTAGTTAGGATTTTTCTTGCAGTTGTCGCCCTTAACATCCCTACGTAAGTATGAATCCAAGACTGGGGCTACATGCAAAATCTAAATCACAACAGAACAAGTTGTTATATGGTAAACCACGCAGGTAATTCGAGGACCAACCAGATCAAATGTTCTTGAAATAAGCTTACAAGTTTATTTTTAAATTGTAGGTGTGATACTAGTCTGTCTCTCCACTGTATGCTTCCACCTGTCTCTTATGCAACAGCCTCACGCTGTGCAACCCACACTGAAAATGTACGTGTTATTGAGTTAACGCCTGTTTTGTGTCGTTGTGTGCTTGGGCTTCTTCTCCTGTGTGTCTCGGACCCGGGGGGGTGGGTGGGGGGGGTGACACGCTGCTGGTCTCTGAGGACGACAAGAGCCAGATGGCTTCTGGATCGGCTGTTTCAGGACATTTTTCCCCATTGATTTTTACAGCTCAGTCTGCCACTGGAGGAACAGAGGAAGGAAGAGAGGAAGGAGGAGGGAGTCAGGAAGGGGATGGCGAAAGTGTGTGTGTGTGTGTGTGTATGTGTGTGTGTGGTGTGGGGATGGGGGGTTAGAGGACTATGGATCTAATACTACTACTGACTGCCTATAAGAGGCCCTTGACACATTCACATGCAACATCTTGGTTAGATTCAACATTAAACACTAGTATAAAAACAATAATTGTCATGTTTTATTCTTATAATGTGAGATCAGTCACTACCAGAAGTTTCACCACAAGCAGCTCCCTACAATTACTCCTACCACTTCTTTTATCTACAGTACTACCACCACTATTACTCCTACTACCACCACTTATATCTACTACCACCCCCACTACTTTTATCGATTGTTACAGGGTCATAACACCACTATTACAACTGCTACTATTATTCTACTACTAATATTACACTATTATAACTATTAGTGCTCCTCCTACTACTACTACCGACACTATCACTAGCAGTAGTCCTCCTCCTACCACTACAATACTACTACAACGGCTATGAATGCTACTGCGACTACGCCACCATTATCACAATGACTACTCCTTCACCTACTACTACTTTCACCTTTACCATAACCACAACTGACACTCTTTCTGGTCTTACTTCTTCTACTACTACAGTTAAATGCTAAGACGACAATGACCACTGCTACAACATAGTACAACTAGAACTACCACTATTAATACTATACTACTACTCTACTTCTACAACCATTACTACTACTAAAACTGACTGTTTCCTCTGTCTTCTACTAGTACTACTTTTATTCATTAATTATTATTACTACTACTAAAGAACTATTAGTACGACTGCTACTGTTACTCCTACCATTACCACTACTAGACTCTTTTCTTTCTTTACTACTGCTGTTATTGATAATACTATGGTACTATTAGTACGACTGACTACTACTACCATTACCACTTCCATATTGACTCTTTTTCTTTTACCCTGAACTCTGGTTGTCTCCTTTGTTGTTGCAAATAAAGACCAAGAGAAAGAGAAAATGAGAGAAATTAATACAAAAAGACACAAAGAGGATTAAGAGAAAAAAAGTGAGAAAGGATGAGACAGAAAGGAACCGAGTAAAATGGATCTCCAGTCTAATTCCACGTTTTCAGTTTTTCTGGCTTAAACCACCAAACACCATAAGAGGAGAAAATATAAAAGCTGTGTGTGTGTCTTCCACACAACCTTTTAAAATCTGGGCATCACTGCTCAGCTCCCCATACACTCAGTGTTGTAATCGTATTATTGTGTTGTGGTGTTTTGGCACAGAGAAGGAGGGAGAGTGGGGGGAGAAATGGGTAGAGGAGAAGAAAATGATTTTATCGCTGCATTTCCATCATCTAATCAGGGATGGAACTTCAGGATGGTAAGATGGAAATTACGATGAAAATTTGTATTTACTTGTCAAGAATAGTGTGTGTGTTATATATATATATTTTTTTACATGAATCTAAAAAATGTCCTATTTTGTATGTTTAATATGGAACACACCACATTTAAATATGAACACGTGGTAAAACATATCTTGGTGGCAGTGAAGTGACACTGTACACACACAGAAAGTCAACAAAGAAAGAGAAGACCACACAAATGTAAAACAATCACATGTAGGATGATAAGCCGAGTAGAAATAATATGAATCGATCATACGGTCCACTTTCTTCATACCATGAGTTACTTCGGGGGACATAAAAACAGTAAGTAATAAGTTAACGACGAAGTAATGAGGACTACTTAGCAACTACTCAGTATGATGTCCACTTTACTTTAGGGGACACAAAAACAGTAACTAATGTTTAAGTGGTAATGAATGAGTCCTCACTAGTTTCGGACCGTTCTCTGGCTGGTTCACAGTTAATCTGGAACGGCTCATGAAGAAAGTGGTCTGTATGATCAATTGACAGATATTCATGAACTAATCATTACCTAATGGTTCATTAATATATGATCTCCCAGTCTTGTATCTAGTATGTCATCATTATTTACTTTATTTTTCCATTAGAAACTATTAGGGAAGTAATAATTAACAATTAATCAATAATCAAGTCGTTACTGTTTCATTCCTCACTCATTTCTTGATTAACTAATCCTTAACTACTTGATTAGGAGTTACTCAAGAACCGACCATTAACTAATAGTTCCCCATTTGTTCCTCATTCGTTCCCTAGTAACTACTCTAAATCTTGTGTACCTTAAAGTGTTACCGAAATAACCTGCTACTAGTACCATCAGCTCTTAAAACCATCCTGTTTGCAGTACAGTTTTTAAAGTTTACCATTTATGTTTGCACATGTAATCATTATATCTTTTCTTCAGAAACTCTGAAGAGCCCTTATCATGTTTTTGAGAAATATGCTTGCTGGGTTAACAAACAGCAAACTGTGGCGTGTAAACATCTTATCCAGGTTTCTGATCACTGTCTGCTGCAGTATCTGTGCAGGTACAACTGGAATCAGTCTTTTAATCTTCAAGACGTATCACTGCACATCCAAGACCCTTCTTCATTTCCATTGGCTGGTGCAGAGCCCACCAGGCTTTATGAATATTTCATTTACAAATCCCACACTCTACTTTAATTATTTCTATCTTAAAAACACAGCCGTTGATTTGTAGTCAGGATGGTGGCAGGTCGAGGAAATTGAATGCAAGACATCTTCATGCGCTACTCTAACTTCTATGAGATGTAAGGAAACTGCTACAGCTGGAAACAGACTGAGATTATTAAAACCTAGACATCCCACACGTAACAACCATTTCCATCAACATACACGTTTCCGGACAATCAAAAAGGAGCACATATTAAACGACTGAGGGCAACACCGTATGATAGGTTAGATTATGATGAGAGTTGGGGTGCCCCGGCAGCTCACCTGGTAAAGCGTGCACCCAATGTAGGCTACCGGGGCTGAGTTCTTATCGCAGCGGCTTGGGTTCGAGGGAAATTATCCAACAAAAACATTTTGCCAAGCTAAACTAGGATGCAGCAGAGGAAAAATACTAAATTCAGATGGGATGGTGGATGGAGAGACGTGGGTAACAGGGGCCCACATAGAGAGGGCTGGAGGTTTTATGAGGATGAGGTTATCTTTAGTTGACCTGTAGCTTTGCTGTTTAACCTGAAGGATAAGGTCATATCCCAGTATCACACCTATTATACAGTTCGGTTGTCATTTGAAAGAGATTTCTATCTCTATGGCTGCATGATGTTAACGGTCCCGATTCTAGTTGTAAAAATGACATGTTTTAGATAATCTTAATGGGAATTACTGGCAGCATCTGAATGAGAAGGCCAACAATTAGCATCATTCATCCAAACACTATGATTTTATCTGCAGACTGTCAACAACAATGGGCCAAGACTGGAACATTACGTTTTATGCTCAAAGCCTATTTTTATTTCTCACAATAATCATAATGTGTGTTCCTGCCTCAAATTCCAATCAGAAAATCATTATAATATTAAAAGTAATACATCTGTCAAGTTACTTTCTGTCCCTGAACGTCAAATTTCTGAACAACCCAGTCTTGTTTCTGATATTAGTACAGTATACGTACCAATATACTCAATGAGAAAAATGCAGGTCATAGTTCAAGTCAGAGCAAGCCCAAAAAAGTTCAAAACTGGAGCAACTGAGCTGAGTGGGACCCTGAAGCGGGCCTGAGGCATGAGCTCTCTCTCGTCTCCAGAGAACACCACAGACACAAAGACCTCCTCCCTACAGAGTGGAGTGCACGTAACCATGAGTCAAGGTGGAAAACACACCGAACAATACACAAACTTTTCTCTGTTCCTGACAGAAGGAGGCAACACAGACACCGTGTTCTGCTGTGAGAGTCACAGCTGGATCACTGAACTGGACATCAGGATGCAGCAGAAACTTTCTGTCTGCCTGAGAGAACAAGAGGTGAAACTACAAGCTGTGAACCATGAGCATGAACCACCAAAGGCCTGAGAACAACACAGGGACAACTTTGCACGATGCACAGTAACAGCAATGGAAAACAGAAATAGTGTTCAGCAGACCTGTTATAATAGTTGTGTCTTCTCCATGTGTTTTGACACGGTTTTGAGTTTGAGGGCTTAAGTTTGTTTTCACCTTCACATGTTGGATAAATTAGGGCCAGACATCATTGTGTTGGTCTTTAAAACATTTCAACATTTTGTCTCCACAGAACAATTTACACAGTCTGATTTACAGACACCACTAACTAATAAAAGCATAGAATAGAACAGAACAACTTTGGATATCAGTGGAAAATTGTCTTTGGCCCATCTGAAAATTCATTAAAACACACACACACTGAAAAACTACCACAACACATACGCATTTCAGCAATGTGTGTCAGTGAGGGACAGATGCAGTCATAGTTCGCCCCACCTCCACAACATCAAAAACACAGCTTATGGACAAATATGCGTTCAGTCTCCCATTCACACACCTAAAAAACACACACAGTAGAAGCTGCCTTCCTACCATTACATTGAACACGATTCCCAACCTCCCCTTGCTAAACATGTAGCTGTGATATTTCCTGTCTGCTCCCTTCCTCCTCTCATGTCTGTGATATTTTTAATAATGGAGAGGAAGAAGCAATATATCCTCGAGCTCAGGGAGTGATACAGGGTTAAGCATATTCTGCAGCTAATTGCGCTTTCTGGTTTTTAATAAAGAAAAACCACACGCCTGCAGGCTTGTGTGTGTGTGTGTGTGTGTGTGTGTGTTTTCAAACCAGCACCAGGCATGAGCAAATAGATACCTTTTGGTTTGTGTGTGCAGAAACTTGCGTGTCTGTGCTGTCCTGAACTTTTATTTTGGCCCATCTAACAGTCCAAACCCCAAATTAATTTAATTTACAACTGAGATAACACAAATCCTCACATTTAAGAAGCTGGGAAATTTGGAATTCCTGAACCATTTACTTTCTCTTGTTTAACTAATTGATTAATCGACTAATGGTTTCAGCATTACCAGTAAGCATTACTTCCGATATTAAAATTACAAAAGAGCATCGATTAAAATGATAAATAAAGAAATCTCAGATTTGTTCTCTGCAGTACAATTACACTGTGACCTTGTTGGCTAACTTCTGATTCGCACGTTAGGAACCACTGTATACATAAAATCTGAGTTGTGCTAAGTCACTCACATGCATTTGTAACCGCTAGCCTTGCCCACAGCTTTCAAATTGGGAAACTATTTTGT
Organism: Coreoperca whiteheadi; assembly: GCA_011952105.1. Lineage (NCBI taxonomy): Eukaryota > Metazoa > Chordata > Actinopteri > Centrarchiformes > Sinipercidae > Coreoperca > Coreoperca whiteheadi. The sequence continues at coordinate 7,762,250 of CM022488.1, read as the reverse complement.
AATTCAAATTCACAAATTTTGTCGCATGAGACAAACATCAGCAAATGTAGTCAACCTGAGATCCAGCAACCAGAACCTTCTCTTTGTCCCACATTCCAGACTCAAACGTAGAGGCGATAGAGCGTTTTCTGTGGCTGGGCCACGGTTGTGGAACACCTTTAGAAATGAGGTTAGCCCCCTGCCTGACCACTTTTAAGTCTCTTCTAAAAATGCACTTGTTTTATATAGCTTTTCATTAAATATTGTTGTTTAGGCTGGTCTTTTTAGTTTTGTTAAAATCGGGGTTTTACTTGTTTTATTGTAATTTTAGCTGTCTGCTCTTTCATATATATAGTCTTTTTTTCTTAAGTTATCTCTTTTCTTTCTCTCTTAATGTGATTCATTGTACAGCACTTTGGTCTGTCATGTGGCTGTTTCACAAGCGCTCTATAAATAAACGGAACTTGAATTGTCAATATTTAAAAGTGATTTAAAACAAAGTGTTGGTCTGTTGTGTTACTGATACTTCAGACGAAGTATTAACTTAACGTATTTGTGTCACCAAATTTTAAGAGCCAAGTTAACAGTATTTTGGGAAACTTGCACGTCATATATTCAAAAACTGCACATATCAGGGTTTGTAAGCTACACGAATCTTACAAAATCTCTCCAATTTCAATACTGGATGTGTAAGCTCCATCCCCAGTCACCCTTACTGCTGCTAGAGGGCACAAGTCATTTGAGACTTAAAAAATCGTGGGTCTTCATGGTAGTCTTTGTGTGGATTGTAGGATTGAAGCTGCAGTTTCACCCAAAGAGATTCCTGAGAAACAATAAGGGAGAAAGGCAAGTGTGGGAAAGGAAAAGCCATGCAACTGAGTGGTGGGTGGATGTTGGATGGTTGAAAAGCCCATTGAGACATTATGTTCTTTATGAAGTTGTAAAACAAAAGGCTGCTCCCTTTCCCTTCCCTCCCGTCACCACAATGACCTTTGTTTGATGACAGGCCCTCGTCACTGGCTCTTTAAAGGTCCGAGTAATGGAGGTTTATACATACAAGACATATACCACCACAAATAACCACATCATCATCCTTACACCGCCACAGCGCGCTGGGCAATAATCTGCCTCAGGCTCCAGGGTTTTATGATTGACAGAACCAAATAAATCTTCTCATTTGGATATGCTGTGACAGGAATTAATTACTAGGCAATTGTGTCTAACATATTAATTTAGAGGAGATTATACAATGCATTAGCCCGGCACTTATTAAGCATGGTTATGTACGCCTGCGTTTGTGTATTGAAATCGCACAGGCGGAAAATTCAGTCCAATTTGCCATGCTTGGCTCCCGTTAACACACTGCTGTGTCTCTGAAACCCTCCCTCCCTCCTGACATCCTGTTCCTTCTCTTCTACTACTCTGTTCTCTTTCACCATCGAAGTTCCTACATCGGAGTGATATACCGTAAGTTTAGTGTAACCCTGGGATCCAAACTAGTGCCATATGCAGAAATGTTTGGTCAGGCTTGTGAAAAATGGAAAGAACTACTTTGTTTCGCCCCTCAAAAAACAGCCAGCATTTACCTCCTTGGGGCGGTCACATTTCTAACAGAAGCATACACCATCCAAACTATCCATCTCTATCAAGTTATGGTTGTACAAAATTATTGTATGTAGATTAAAATATATTATGTATGCAAGTTACTGCTTATTTTTTTAAGTCATATTACGACCAGACTATATACACACACCCAATAAAGAAAACCCAGGCTTGACAGAAGCTCTAATTGATCACAATCACTCAAGACTGCAACTCAAAGTTGGCAATCCTCTAAACTGTAGAGCTGCCGTTCTGCTGGTTTTCACGTGGACTTCAAAACAACTGACAAACAAATGAAGGTATAATTGGAAGCTCTGCTCACGCTGAGAGACGACTGCTGCATCACTGAATAGATTAGCTGTTTGCAGGCTGTTGCTATGGTGGTGTACTCTACTGGGATGTGTGTGAGGGTGTGTTTAGTGTTAGCGAGTTGCCTATTATGGAAATGAATGCTTGTTGTTTCCCTGAGTATTCATCTGTGTGTAAGTGTTCAGATGTTGGTGCTTTTTTGTATGTTATCTTTTTTGCATGAATACGTGTGAGTTTTTCTGTCTGTGTGTGTGTGCGTGTCCCTGGTGTGCTGCTAGTAAAGCGTGGCGTGTTGCTCTAACAGGCTTGTCCTCCATTAGTGGCTCAGCACTGGGCTTAAAACTGGGAGGGAGGAGAGAGGAGGAAAAATGGACACATTTAAAAAGTGTGTGTCACTTTATAAAATTCTACTTGGACAAAGCTTTAAAACGACATTCGGGCAATTGGACCTCACTGCAATTGAGCTTTGCAGTTAGCTTTTCTGTGTGTTTGCAGGGGATGGACAACAAAGACTAATGAAATGTGCCCTCCCTCATGCACTAGGGACAACAAATGTCATTAGCTATGTCATAATGTGAAGAGAGATAATCAGTAGATTTCAGAAATTACAGTAGTGCCAGAAAGTTGAGATCTTTTGTTGACTTCTGTACCTCTAAATGTATTGCACTTTGAAGTCTTTTGGGTTGTCAAGACTTTGTTTTTGTTAATATTTTGTTAACATCAAGACATAATTATATTAGGATGGGGTTACAAGCTTTTTTAGCCACAAAGAAATAAAGGAGCAATACACCAAATACATTAACCAAAGTAAAATCCTTACACAAAACAAGAAATGACTGCATCCCTTCTTTCCTCTCATAATCCTCCTGCCATCCTTTTCCATAAACCATAAAATCCCCTTTAAAACCTGCCACCCCAGTACATACCAGAGCAGACCTGGTACATACGGAATTTAGATCAAATTTTCTAATATTTCACAGCACAAAAAGGCAACCCACAAGCTACATGAATGCTAATCTACACTGTTGGAAATATTGCATTGACATTACATACAGTATCACAAGGAAACTGGTTGCAAATAAGCCTCAAGTTACATTGTCTAGAACAGTGTTTTTCAACCTTTTTTGAGCCAAGGTACATTTTTTCATTGAAAAAAAAAAAATTCCAAGGCACACCACCAACCGAAAATGTAACAAAATGAAACTCTTTAGCCTATATTAACAATATACATTGTCATTCTTATCGAAGTGTCTTGAATAGGAATCAAATAAACGCAAAGAAAAAAAGTATTTTATGATCTTTCATATTTCTTCTTTCAAATAAAAAGTGTAATTAACAATATTGTCGGTGTCGTTGCATCCCCGGTAAAAGTATATTAAATGAAATATAGCTTTTGCTGTATTGCCTCGAGACTTTACTTGAGGTCACGTCTTTGCTTTCTTTTGACCTCCATTCATACTAGGGCCTCATCTGGGTCTGAATTTTGTCCAGGGCCCAGTTTCCATTTTTGAATTTGTCAAACCTCTCCAGCACTGTCACCATAGTCTCGCTAGCCACAATGCCACCGTCACTGCCACCTGTCGCATCCAGGCATCACTAATTCTCTTGTCTCAAAGCAGACAATAATTAATTAATAAATAAAAAATTGAATAATTTCTCATGGCACACCTGACGATCTCTCACGGCACACTAGTGTACCACGGCACAGTGGTTGAAAAACACTGGTCTAGAACCGGAAAGTTGAATCTTCTTGGAACAGATACCATGAGTTATTCATTTCCTAAAATTACTCACATTACCTGACCTGAGGAGGATAAAGATTTGGCAAGATTAGCCAAAACTACATTGTTTCTTTAAGTGGTGGGCTGTATAGTTAATAATAATAATACATTTTATTTATAAGTAAATACAAATGTAACAATAAATCAATAAAATTAACAAAGCAAAGTTACATTGCATAAAATCTGTGGCGTTATGTAGTTAGAGCAATTGATTGGAGTCAACAGATGAACAGTGATAAGACTGAATGACAAACGGGTGGGTTGTGCAGTGAGGTGTATAGAAGAAGACCTGAGTATTCGGATGGGTGTGTTGATGTGAAAGAGGTCAGTGAGGTACAGAGGAACGAGGTTGTGAATGGTATGAAGGTGAGGAGCAGAATCTTGAAATCAATGCGGTATTTAACTGGGAGCCAATGAAACTGTGGAAGGACAGGAGTAATAGGATTAATAGAAGGGGTTCTGGTGATAAGAGCAGCAGAGTTCTGAACCAGTTGAAGTTTGTATAAGGACTTGAGAGGAAGACCAAAGTGAAGGGAATTACACTAATCAATGCGGGATGTAACCAGGGTGTGAAGGAGAATGGCTGTAGTATTGGGAGTGAGAGATGACGAAGGGGGTGGGAGGGTGGAGGGAGGTTTTGTGGACAGGAAGAGCTGGGTGTCATCCGCATAGCAGTGGAAATTGATGTTTAATTTAAGGAAGACATGGCCAAGAGGAAGTAGGTCGATGACAAACAAAAGGGGCCCCAGGACAGAGGCCAGGGGAACACCGGTAGTGACAGGAGATAGCTGTGATTGGAAATTTCTGAGTTGGATGAACTGAGTTCAAGTTAATGTTTTAAAATTTTGAGACCAAACCATCAAATATAACCATATTTCCTCCAAATGGATCATGGTATCAATATAAATAAATGTTCAGATAATCCATATAAAAAGCTGAAAGTAGTTGAGTTAGTCAAAACCAAAGCAACAATTTTAGATTTTGTGTTATGCTGCAGTCAAATTAACCGTGAATTTGTTTGATGACAGTGAAGTGTGTTTCTGACAGTTTTTTGCAGTTGACAGGGGTATTTTTTTAAATCATGACAGAGCTAACAGTTGTTTCCCCTTGCCCCCGCTCCTTATGCTAAGCTAGGCTAAACACATCCTGGACCTCTGTGTAAAGAACCAACAGATAAAACTGATCATCTCAAGTGACTGATGGTAAGTTACCTTACTGGGTAAGACAAAAACCAAGCCTGCCTCCCATATTTGCTGGCATGTTCCTTTAAATGCTTCTTTCCACTGTCATAGTGGAATCAGCCATAGCTGGTTGTAATCCAGTCAGCCCATAGCGGCCCATAATATAGGCAGCCAGACTGTTAGGAAAGTAACACACACACACACACATAAATATACTGTACACAGTATACTGCTGTGCCTCAGGCCAATACTGTACTCCATAAATCCTATTTTTACTGACAGCGAGGAAGCTGTCAGACACACAAGGACAGTTCATCACACCATTAGAAACACACTGACATCCGCTGCTGACTGACAGTGTGTGTGTGTGTGTGTGTGTGTGTGCATGCGTATGTTTGTGTGTGTGTGTACATACATGTATGAGACTGGAGTGTGACTTTAGTAGAATTTGATGGTGAGAGGGGAAGTGTAATCATTCTCTAGATATTTCAAGGGGGAGAGAAGGGAGACGAAGGAAAAAGCAGCAGCAGCAACAAAAACATTTAATTCTTACTTTTTTAAAACCAGAAAATACCCAGATTTGTTTTTAACCATGGATTAATAGACTTTTTCAAAGAAATACACCACCAAAATCCTACGTTTTGACTGACAATCAGCCGCTCTTGGCTTAAAGGTGGCACTGAGAAACATATGTTTGCCTATCGTGGTTGTGAACAATGACATAGCTAACAGTACTAGCTACAAATTGAAGTGGTTGCCAGTGGAATACAGTGAAACTGCTGTGAAACCAAACCGTCTATAGCTGATGTCCTCCACGACGGATCAACATATTAACTTTTCAGAGTAAAGTTTCAAACCTATAGTGGGAGGTTTCAGTATTGATCCTTAAAAAAACAAACGTACACACACATACACAAGAAATATTAACGTATTGAGTTCTGTTTGCTAAGAGAAATCCCCGTTTACACATCCAGAAAACATGTAGCAACCTTATCATTAGTTTGAAGTTGTATTTCTGTCAACTTGATCAATCTAAGTCCATATTGACTCTTTTTACAGTATCTCTGGTTTGTTCCCCACCCACCCCTTTGGTACACTAGGTTAATCAGAGCTTATTTGCTGAAAACATTTGCTTTGACAGTTAGTCAGAGCTGAAAGGAGTCAGTGTTGATTCAGTGTTAATAATTTAAAAAGAGTAGATCAGCTTAAACTTTACCTGGAGTGAAACTACGAATTGTCTGACCTGTATGTGATATTTGAATAACAGATATACGTTTCCCTAAAACTTTTTCCAATGTTAATAATTACATCCAATTTTCCAAAGGCTTTCTAAAACATTTCAAAAATAATTTTCAGTTTTTTTAAAACCTGAACTACTGAGTAGAGAACTTTTGAAATAAGAGCTGGAAGGATTCTCCATGTTATGATGTTGTATTTCATGCTATGCATTTATAAATGTTTGTACTTTTGCAACATGGGAGGATTTGTCAGTCCTACACATGACATAAAAAATAAAAAGAGAAGTAAGGCACCACAAACAGGCAGACCTACTGTCTGCTGTTTGATCGTAAGCTATGCATACTAACAAGGCTACATACAAATACTATGCTGCCAACACATCTGTGATATTACCGTCTTACCTTTTATTTCACACGGTTTCTGGTCCTGAGGCAAAAGGGTCTGCAGATGATCTCATGGGTATTTATACTTCCTGGTTCCATCATGTTTGAGGGGAGAATGAGGACATACTTTATGTCTGTTTTTGAAAAAAATGTTTCCCTTTAGTTGGTGATTCCATTTATGTTTTGCGCGGCAATTGTGCGGTAACTTGTGATCAGAAATGTATAAATTGTAAATATCTCTTTGGCCATTTTGTCTGTACATATATTGTGAACTCCCACACTAGGGGTTTAGTCCGCTCCAATTAGTTACGCGGAGGGTACATAAGGGGTGGTTGCGTGAGGTTTTGGTTGTTGCAGCTGCTCTGTTATGTTGGAATGCAAAAAGTACTGCCCACACAAGGGGTAAGCTAATCTTGACCCCTCTCCTTATGTATAAGCCAACATGACAACCACACTTCAAAGATTATACTTCACCATATTGATTTCAAATGATATATCAGAATTACATAAAACATTTTAGGGAAAAATATAAATAACATAAATAATGCAATATAAATGCATCTTGATCAACAACTGATTTCATATATGTTGGTAGCTGTTTGCCTTATAAAAGTGGAAGAAGGAAAGAAAAGAGAAAAGGGGAGAGAGTACTTCATAGTGTCGCATTATTTTCTGTTTGTTTCTTATGTGTCAGGAGACAGATATATGCTAGAAGATAGACAGATGAAGAGGACATGACATCCACTTCAAGGGAATTACAGAGAAAGAGGGAATAGAGAAAGAATTTGACCCTTTTCTCCTCTATCCCTGATTCTCTCTGTCACACACACTCACACACACACTTCCCAAAGGTTAATGTGATGCTAATGTGGCCTATATTGAGAGGGTGATCATTAGTTTCAGACCTTTGCAGCGCTCCTCACCTGTGTATAAAAACTGTTTGCAGAGGCTGACCAAGCGTTCACATCCTTCACTCAACTAAAAGAAGCAACATCACAACGCAAAAATACTCCATTGCAAGTGTGAAGAATGCTTTCTTTCAGTATTTTGATGTTGTAAATGGTGCTCAAGTGGAAAAGCCAAAAGGATTTCAATATTTTATCTTTTTCTTATTCTCAACAAATCCCATGAAAAGACTACAACCAACAATTACTATTGTCTGTGTCTCCTTGCCTTAGACTTTGATTGTTGTAAAACAAAAATGATTAAAAACACATGAAAGAGTCCCACTGCTGCAATGGGTGACATATGGATGACATGCCTGAGCACGTTCAATGACGTCTTCTTGACACAGAGCTTCTGTCCAGAGACTGAATGTTTAGCTGTAGAGTTGACTCAGAATAAACTGTCCTGGCCATCTCGATCACAGTGTAGGGACCTTATGCAACAGCATGGCCTGATTATGTGTTTTAATATTTTAATGTGTTTAAGAATTTTCTAAGATTATTTTCATATGGAACTGTATGAATGTTGAACTACTTCCGCACAGGTGGTAAATGTCAGTTAAATTAATTGGGATTGCTAATTAGTTTCATATGAACATTTTCTTATTGGAGACAAATCTGAAAAGCTTGCTTCTGCAAGACACTACTGGCTTTGCAGTACCAGTTACTTCAAGGTCACTGCTTCTTTTATAGGCATCATACTTCTTTGAAATGTATTCGTATGCAAGTAAGAAGAAATTTCAAGCTGCCATTAATTGATATGCTGTTATATTGAAATGTTACTGGTAGGTAAATGTGTTTTTCTTCAGCAGAAACAACAAGCATTTGCAATAGGTTAACTTTTGCCCTCTGCCCTGCCTTGCAGAGATTTCAGTGGTGGACGCCTTCAGAAAGACCTTTTTACCGGGAGTAACACCTCAATCCACACAGCACTATTCATAATATCAGACTAAATAAACTGAGCAAATCAGTGCAATCTAGTAAAAACAACTAATTATGAGAATTATGATAATAAAGTTACTTAGTGTTTGTACAAATTATAAAATATGACGTGCGAACAAATGAACAATATGTATCATTTCATTGGAATTAATTAACATGTGGGAAGACGGTCAGTCTACTGGATGTTGTAAATCAAATTATGTTTTGTCCTTGTGTTTACGCTGTTTTTTTACTGAGAATGACTGAGATGAAAGCAACACAAAGAATAAGGCAAGTGGGATTGTCACATTAATGCACAACATTTAGACAAAAGCAGGATGGAAACTTACCAACAGTTTGCTTTGGTGTTTATGGTTAGGAGTGTTCGTCATCACCCTGGTTACTGTTGGAAAACAGAAAGTAAACAATGGAGACAAAAACATAGAATTAGTGCAGTAAAATGGCAAATTTATACCAAGTAAAAACAATTAGCTTAATCAATGATTGACTGTTTAATTCCTTCATAACGTTTAAAGGACAAATCTGCCAAAATTAACTGTTCAAACTGTTCACATTTCAATAAAAAATTCAATGAGGCATCACATTTGTTAAATTTGATGTCCTGAATATTTTGTGTTGAGTAGGAGCCTTTGTGGATATTGTACCTTTCAGCCGAAGACGACCATTTAATTTCATTCTTCTAGTATGTCTACTGAACTTTCCCCAGTAATGAAAACAAATGTTGTCACTGAAAGAATCCACTCACCAAACAGACTATGTTAAAGAAAGTACAATGCCATGGTATTTTTGTAATTGATTTCTACAATACCCACACATGCCAACTATATTAAAGTTAAGGTCTAATTAAAATCCGGCAACTAAGATGCTTTGGTTACGGTTTGTGAAAGGTTGTCCTCATGGTTAAATGTAATTTTTAAAGCTAACAATAATTAATGCTCTGACACAGGATGTGAAAACACTTTACCTGCACATATTTATTTGCCCACTCGCTACATAAATAGTAATCTGCTGCTGCTTAGTCCACTGACACTGATATTTGGCTCTGGACCGCTTATAGAGCATGACAACCAAGCGAGAGCTCCAATCTCTTTCCCATCACCCATCACTTTATGAATATATTTTTTTGTACCGACCTTAATACTTCATTGCTTGTGTGAAAGGAAGCCTTTTCAATGTGACATATCCTGCGAGGTATCGATTTATCCCAGCTCTAATTGCTATGCAACTGCCAACTGCTTCAGTGTTTGAGTTTCGCACTGGAAGATAAAAAAGAAGGTTGCTCTTGATTTGGGCTTTCTGCCTTTGGCTGTGAATCTGTTGACATTTTCCTCTCAGTTAACCGGCCTTTAAACACGGTTATGACCCATAACTTTTCTTTTTAATGTAAATTCCATGTCTCTCTGGCTGGGTGAGATCTGTTAATGAGTAGTGCTCACATAAAAGCAGTGCTGACAGAAAACAACATGGCCTACGGGATTTATGAGCAGTGTACACGTGCAAGCGTCTATTCTTTCACTCTCATCTGAATTCTACAACACTCTGTCCACTCTGTATTTCAAAGACTTGTTGTACCCAGTCACCATCTTTCTAAAGCTCAAATTATACTTTCATTGGCCGCATAGCCATGAGACAGTGGGTCATTGAGATTTGTCATCTGCCCACGTCTGCACCTCTGTGCACACCAGAATGTGTGCAGCCCAAAGTGTATGACTGCACACTCCAGCCGTGTGAGCCGACGTCACGTGTGAACACTATAGAAGAGTGTTGTCTGCTGTATGCCCCGCTGTCCTCATCTATTCATGAGTATATTCAGCCCTTAAAAGATACCTTGTTATGTTTTTCACCACTAGTAGCGATATAGAGTCACGTTTGGTCCCTGTTTTGTCTGTATCATGCCTGCTTACATGCGCATGCCGATGCATGCAAGCGACGCAATACCCAAATTCCTGCTGATGGTTTCACATCACACTTCCGATCGACAGATGGTGGCGGTGAGGTGCAAAGAAGTGTAGCAATGCACCCACAAAGACAGGAAGAAGAAGACTGGTTACTAGCAAACAATTGCATGATTCAAGTCAGATCTAGAAATGTTTTATGAGGAAGGAAATGCATTCAAGGCATTTTTTTAGACTGCAAGAATACACACAATGTGTTTAACTGAGAGAAAAATGTAAATATACACTGTCTGTTTACAGGAAGGGCACCTTTAAGGATCCTTATCCTGAGATAATCCCTTTACAGGGTCTACTGTTTTACAGTATGTTTTACACTTTGTTGTAATTTTGTTGTTATTATTAAATCACTGTTTAACTTCAGTGCCACTTAATTAACTCTTACCAATATACTTACAATTCGTAGTCAGCGCCCTCTCCTGGCTGAACTTTATGCAAATTCTGATTGTTTCTATAATTAACTCATCTCAGCTCAACTGCTCATTGCATCCTCATTTGCTTAATATTATAATCTCTCTTTTGTGGGCATCTAATTGAATTGCTTTGATGCGTTTATGTATTTTTCATATGGGAGAAAGGAAAGAGACCTGCAGTTATTACTGAAGTGTTGAGAGGACACTAATTGCTAACTAAGAGCCAGTTAGTGTTGGATGCTAATTGTGAAGAACAGTGGAGCTAACTGGGGAATAGAAAACTAGGTTAAATTACAGCATAAATTGGCTGAAGATAAATATGACTGAGAAATGCAACGAGGCTGGTTGAGTTGAATTCAGAAACCTGATAAACTAGACACCAGTTACAGCAGCATTTGAAACTAAACAAAAAGCTTTTATGGAAAACTCCTTAGACCTTAAAGAGTGGTGAGTGAGTGAGCTGAAAAGTCTGATTCCATTAATAAAACAGAGCAGTCAGTGTAGAAGAGGGGAATACAAGGACATGAGGAGCAGGAAATAAATCAGTGTGACACAGAACTGTGTGACAAGAGGTGAATGTGTGTTGTACCTATTTGTCAGCTGTGAGGAGATGTGGATTGTGAAACTGTAGACAGTAATGAAAGAAGGTTTATAGACAAGAGGACAGTGAGATGTCTGGATTTAATACCATCCCCGTTTTAGCCACTCAACAATGTCATGAGTTTGCAACTAGCTTATACAGCATAGCTGCAATATTAAAACATTCCTCTCAAGTAATTACACAAATAGAGTATCAAATAGAGTAAAGATCTCGTTTAGACCTGTGCGGTATGAGGAAAATGTGCAATGTGCAATTAGTTAGTTCGATATTGCGATGACGATATGACTTGCGATAAATCAATCTTGAAGTGTGTATATTAGCTACACAGTTGCTATGGCAAAGTGGTTGTCTTTAAATTCAGAACAGGATTAAAATTGAAAATATAAGTGAATGTTGTTTCTAGAACAGCAAAAGTAAAGTTTACAAAAGCAAAGTCATTATATAAACTCAATAATATCTGTGAGGAAACAGATCTAAAATGTCAAAACAATAAATCATATTCCTGACCATATTCCTAAAACACAGAGCAAAGTTTAGAAAGAAATTAGGAAAAGGCTCAAACATCAGTCAGATTATAGAACAGATTAAAATATCGTTTTCTACATATTTACATCTTTATGCTTGTTGAACAGGTGTATTGGCTTTTAACTTGCAAAGGTTTTATTGCACTTACAGTAACCAGCAGAGACGATGAAAATACGATTTATTCATACAATTTTAAAGAACCATATTATTAATTACCAAGTCTATACCAGAAGACTATACCATAGACGAATGTCACCAGTCAGGGTGCAAGCTGTGTGATTAGGCAAATAGTAAAAAATGGTGTTTCCATGCAAACCTTGAGCCCATTGGTGATGTAAACATACTCTACACCTACCTCTTCTCTGTGCTCTGCAACCCATGTGGTGGCCACTGCTCATCGCTGATAATGTCTAAAGGGCCCAGGGCTTGAACTGACAATGACAATTAATCCTCTATAGACTGTTTAATTTGGGAGGATATGCAGGTTCAGCCAGCTGACCTTAAGGACAGGTTGCATCCTTTGCAGGAGGAGAAGCCTGAAATAGGACACAGCTGCAATCAATCTGTATAAGAACAGTCCTCATTATGAGCTGTCTCTCTCTCTTTCTCCCTGCAGTTTTGTGTCACTCCTCAGGTTTTCTTTAGCGGAGAAAAAAGGGGCTTCCCATTGTTTTTGTCCCTGGGGCTTCCAGATGCTAATTCAGTGTTGACACGCTCGCTGAAGAATGCAGCCTTTCTACTCACATCCGCAACAACTCGAAAGCTTAACAACTCTGGGCTGTTTGTCTCATTCACCTTTGTTTTCCATGAATACATTCATGGATCTCCTAATTTTGATTAAAAAAAAAAACACACTCCTCTTTTGGTACCACCCCAATCAAACGTTCACCCCACCTTCTCTCCGAAATGAGAATTCCGGACTGTTGGCACCTTGGCCTCTGTGAGCTGGCAGAGCAGAGGTGTTTTGACTGTTCACCAGGTTGAGGAAGCGTCATTAGCATTGACATTAGCAGCTGCCACCTCACAGCCTCTGAACTGTAAAGACTGCTGGGGTTCAAAGAGTCTGCCTCCATAAACCGATCTTTGGGAAGGGGGGTGGTGGGAGACTTGGAGAGAATATCTGAGAGAGATTAGGTGAAGGAGAAAAAGGGCAAAGCTGCAAAACCAAAATGAAATCCCAGTGGTAGCGTTGCTTTTATTTATCTCGCATCCACTTATCATTCCTTTTCTCTCTATTATATATTGCATCTCTACCAGTTTGACTAATCATTGTTCTCACATTTAAAAATTTTACTATATACCTCAGTCACTAAAAAACAACCTATTTAATAAAAAATTAAAGAAAAGTAAATTCATCGAACAAACCGAATTAATTTTTAAAGACATGTTCAAGTTAAATCAGGCAACACCCATGCATGTCCTACTTTAAATATTCATACAAATCCGAATAACAAGATCAAGGTCTGTTCTTCATGATGTTGTTCTTGATGGCTTCTACCGCGAGCAGTTTGCTCAAGGCCATGACATACAATGTTGGTGTAGATTGAGGCTACACTGCTGTCAATGATCTTGTTGCATGCTAGCATCATGGCTAAAATGTTGACTAAATAAACAGATAGGTTTCAAACACAGTTTCCAACATGGGATAGAAGAAGAGTGACACATAAGGACGTATTATGAGAACTGGCTACTTGATTCCAAGGTGGTACACATTCATTCCATGTTAAACTGGTAGATCACAGGCCAAAAACGTTTCTTTCACAGACTTTAAACTGAGATGACACCACACACATAGAAATTGCTTTTCTGGGGTGCCCCTGTGGCTTATGGGTTGAGACACTGACCATGAACTGCAACATCCCTGGTTCAAACCTGGACCCTGGTTGCATCTCTCTCTCCATTTTCGCTATTTAAAAAACGCATTAATTCCCCACTCTTGTTAATGGGGGCCCTTTATACCAGATGTCAGGAACGAATCTTAATGTTTCTGAAGCTCTTATTGTACTGGTTGCACAGAGAGGAAACTCATATCGATCTTTCAAATCTGTCTCTGTCTTTGCAAGCCAGCAAACAAGCATACTTTGAAAAAATGTCAGTGTTCCCTTGAAGCGGGCAGAATATGCAGCCCGTATGCACAGTGGTAAGAATGCTTGTATGTGCCTGCATGAAGCCACAGCAGCTGTGAGAAGAAAGTGGGATTAACAAAGCTGATTTAAAAGGATTAGAGGGTCCAACAGAAAACAGAGGACCACCAGGACACATTCTGATCCACACGGGACACACACACTCACAAATGTCAAGAATCCCATAATCCTTTTCAAGTGCATTGTCACAAATTGTTTGCCCCCATATTCATTGCGATTCAATCCATAAAAGACATTGCAGTTGACAGATTTGAAAGCAGAGGAAGAAGAGGACAACAGACATGGGGAGAGTGTAAGAGACTAGTGTGGAGAACAAATACCAAAATCAGTGTGACCTGAAATGGTGCAAGATGATCACAGTGCTGCTAATATGGCTCATGAACTGAAGATGCGGTTTAAAATCGCACAGTGTAAATGCCTCAAGGGAAATATCTCAATTGTGAAATCACTTTTATGATCGACAAACCCAAAGGCAGCTCATGGCCCATTTCCACCTCAGGAATCTTTTCAAAACCCGAGGAGTCTTTTTAGGGACTCAGGAAATGTACCTGCATTTATTTGTGTTTGTTTCAACATGACAATGCTCCCGTGCACAAAGCCAGGTCCATAAAGAAAAGATCTTCCTAGTTTTTTGTGAACGAACTTGACTACCCCGCACAGAGCCCTGAACCCAGACCCATCCAACACCTTTGGAACACCGACTGTAAGCCAGGGCTTTTCACTTAATATCAATATTGGATCTCACTAATGCTCTTGTCTGAAACCAGAAGATTGGAGGCTGTTACAACAGTACCCATGGTTTTTGAAATGACATATTCTACATGTACACATGGATGTACAGAAACTGTCTTTCAGCCATGTAGTGAAGCTCCAATTTTTGTTTCTGGGCTGTTGTTCCTGCTCCCAAAACTTTGGATGTTTTAGTTTGCAATGGCAGAAGAACTTATTTGTTGAACTCTGCAGTGTTGATCTTTGCTGACTGGTCAAACAGAAGCTTCTGGACTGCAGCAACAAACATTTCTTTCACTTGTGAAGTATTCTCTTTGTGCTAAGCTAGGCCAAAAACATTGTTGACCCAACTCTCTACTGAATGCATGGAGATCAAACTAATCTTTTCATCTGACTCTGGACAACCAAAGTTCACAAAATGCTGGATCGTTTTATTGAAAGCTCAGAAAAGGTTTTTATTTTGGGTGATTTATAACAGCTATTGATCATCCACTGGGAACAGAGCAAAGTGATCTGTTAGATTCTATTTGTCATCTCTCTGCTGTAATTCTGGTTTCATTCAACAGTGACACAAAGGCTGCTTCAGGACCCTCACAATTACTGCAAACACTTAGAAAGGAAAGACACACACAGCAGCTTTAAACCTAATTGTGCTGAGTAGCACTTAAGGTGTTCACAGTGCACAAACACATTTGAGGATGTTATAGAAACAAATTATTGAGCAAAACAGTGTTGAGGCACCCTCAGTTTTTCGATGATTTGATCTGTTTAAACTTTTTTTGCCATTATTCTCATTGAGAGTTAAAAACTGAAAGATGTCAAATACATACATGTCACACATGCCATTCAATACATTAGATAATCTTTTTCTCTATTAGCTTTGTGCTCCTAGACACATTTAACCACTCATGTTGATCAGCTTCCAGTTTTGTGGAGTGGTTGGCCCTAACATCTGCACACTTCAGGCGACCCTGGAGCTCAAGCAAAACACGGACCACTTTTTAAGGTAGAGATAGTTTTCTGGATCTCGCCTGAGTTTACCATTAGTTTACCATTACAACCCTGTCTCCTAAAATGTCATTTATATTCAACTAATCTTCAACAGCAAATGCATTTTGAAAGAAACATGCTGTCTCCTGGATTGAGTACCTCTAGAGTACAAAAACCCCCTGTCCAGGGGGCTGACACAGTCCTGGACAGTATAAATGAACAGTACACAGGCTATGAAGCACCAATCCTAACATGCGTCATGCCAAAACAAAGGGCAGAAACTCCGCTAAAAGCCTGTACCAAGCATCCACAGCCGGAACGAAACACAATTACACCCTAGGCAATTATATTCATTATGATCAAAAACGGGAAAATATCTATTCACAATTCCATGATTCTGTTATTTACACCACTTCCAGCAACCCACACAAGCTATACACCGTCTGAAAGAGCAGACACTGCGGAAAACAACGATGGCTGCCGCGTTGCTGGGCGATGGAAACTCAGTGAGCTACCGTCAAAAGTGTAACAAAGAAAAACATCGCTAAATCATAAAGTGTGTCTTACCTTTGCTGTTTTCAGGTCAAAAGTTAAATTCGAATTCGAAAAAATGCTGCTACTGTATCCTCTCGTGTCCCAGTGTCCGTTTGAATTGAATCGCGGAATTACTGGCTGTTTACATGAGCACAAACGGAGCGCACAGCATTCTATCTTTGGGTTTACTTCCTTCTGGATGGTCATTGGTCTTTCTAAGCCAAAAGTGGGTGGTGTCAATCGATTCTACTGGCTCTGACGGTCACAAAGAGGTGTCATTTATTCAGATCGGCCAATGGGCTGCCGAGATATGCCCTGGTGCATCCGCTGATACAGCTGCAGCGCTGGCTTTACGCTCTACGCAGCGGGTGTGCAGGTGAATCTGACCCGGATTACAATTTCAAAATGACTCAAAAACAGTTGTATTTGATGGAATGAGTTACCGTAATGATCTCTCAGTGAAGTATAGTAAAGTAAGCAAATGTTACGAAAAACTGATTCTGCGCACCATCCTGTCACTGTCAGTCGACAAATATCACTTTGCTTATAAAGCCAGGCGTGGGATGGAGGATGCTGTCGTATGCCTCCTTCATTCCCTTCTTCAACATCTGGAAGTATCCGGTAACTTTGCTGCAGTTCTTTTTGTGGACCTAAGCTCAGCTTTTAATACAATCCAACGTCATCAGATGATTAAAAAACTACATGAACTCAATGTTGCACCTCAATACATCCATTTGATTCACAGTTTTTTGAGCAACATTCCACAGGCTGTGAGGATGGGGTCTGTCACATTGGACACCATCATAACTAACACTGGAGCTCCTCAAGGCTGTGTCCTATACTAATGACAATTAGTAGCACAGACAATTTTCTCCATCTTAATGTTGAGTAAACAAAAGAACTGGTCTTTAATGCACCCAGTCTCAGTCAGATTTCCATTCATGGCAACATGATAGAACAGGTTGAGAAATTTAAATATCTTGGACTTACCTTGGACAACAAGCTCACTGTTGACCATCACATAACAGACATCCATAAACACTCACAACAACGTCTGCATGTTCTAAGAAAACTCAGTTCCCTTTACGTTGCCCCTCATCATTTGTTACAACTGTACACGAGCATTATCCAGCCCATTTTGTGATATTGCTCTACTAGTTTTTACACCATGCTGTCAGTCACCAATAAAAATAAACTGAATAAAATAACACAGATAGCTTCAAAAATAATACATTCCCCTACACCCAACATCTCAGAACTCAATGACAGAGCAATAGCCCGCCTTGCCCAAACCATAATAACAGACCCAGAGCACCCCCTCAACTTTCACTTCACTCTCCTGCCCTCCGGGCGCAGGTACAGGACCCTGATATGGAGAAGGGCTCGTTTCAAAAAGAGCTTTGTACCATCTGCAATTTCAATTCTTAACAGACTACTGTTGTTGTTGTTGTTGTTGTTGGTGGTTTGTATACATGTTTTGCCAGTCGCGTGTACTGTATGACAGTCTGTGAAAACAAATTTGCCGTTAAGGGACAATAAATATCTATCTATCTATAATTCGTTTTCCTGCCTGGTACCTAACACAGGTCAGTGGCACATCTGGATCCAAATGGGCCCAAATGGCACATTTGCTGGTTCCGCCTGGAAATATCTGTGATAAAATGTGTGTTTAACAGCTTAGGTTCACTTTGGAGCATCTACTTTTGCACAGTTACTTATCATATAGTATTTTAATAATTCCTACAAAGCCTAGGCTTATTTATCTATGATTCAAATGTGTTTTCTATAAATGAGGTATGTTTTTTTTTAGGTAGAAATTTCAATTTTCTGCAGTGTTCCAGTTGCATTTTATCTGACAGTATAGTATAGATACCTGAATCCCTGACACTTCTATTGTAATCTCCCAGGTCTCAGCTTTCTTTTGAGACCAAGATTATACATATAGCCTTTGTTGTATATACTCCATTTATTTGGGTATGTACTTTCGGACAAGAGTTAGGAAAAAATGGGCCTAGGAATGAAGAGGTCAACAATGATGTTCATACTGATCTGCATAAAGTTTACTGATAATTTCATTTGTTTTCTTACATCCGCGTGTAGCAACTAAAGCATGTTTAAGTTTCTATGTTAATTATTTAGGCAAATCAATGCACTTGGTTAAGGTTCAGGAATGCTGACTTGAAGCTTAAGAAGGGCCATTTTTGTGTTTTAATATCTTAAATGTAACTACACGCTTGACCAGTGGCAGCTCGTAATTATTTACTTGGGAGGAGCTAAAGGAACTGAGGGCTTGTTGTTGTCTAGAACATTTTTTTTTAACCTTTTTTGAGCCAAGGTACATTTTTCCATTGAAAAAAAAAAAAATTACAAGGCACACCAGCAACCAAAAATTTAACAAAATGAAACTCTGTAGCCTATATTAACAATATACAGTCATTCTTTTGACCTCCGTTCATACTACGGCCTTCATCTGGGTCTGAATTTTGTCCGGGGCCCAGTTTCCATTTTTGAATTTGTCAAACCTCTCCATCACTGTCACCATAGTCTCGCTAGCCACAATGCCACCGTCACTGCCACCTGTCGCATCCAGGCATCACTAATTCTCTTGTCTCAAAATACAAGCCAATTAGCTACCTGCTGCCACCTACTGATATGGAAGAGTATGACATAATTACTCTGCACAGACACCAGACAATGGCATATTATTTGCAGACAATAATTAATTCATTTTCAAAAAATGTTTTTTGGACCAATTAGGTGAAATTGAATAATTTCCCATGGCACACCTGACGATCTCTCACGGCACACTAGTGTACCACGGCACAGTGGTTGAAAAACACTGGTCTAGCTTGGTGCTGACTCTTACACAACAATTAAATCAGAAAAGTAAAACTGACTCCATCCAACAATTCAGCTTTGCTACATTACCTGTGTCTTTCCTCACCACGCAGAAAAATCCTCTAGAACAACAAAAGTGCATTAGCATTTAAACCTTTAAAATCAGCATAAATGCTGAACACACATCCATTGACTTTTGGTTGTCATATTCAGCTTTTCTGCTTAATGCTTTGAGGCCTACAGCCTTTCTGATAGTTACAACAATGCTAACATGCATCACTACATATAAAAAGTGGCAACAGCCTACAGTTTAGCCTACCTGCTATTGACTGCTCCCTTTCCGTCACATTGTCGCCATCTGTTGGACTGGACCAGTGGAGCTGGTAAAGGCTGATATTGTGGCAATGGATAAGTGTGTCCCCCGAAACTGGCGTACTAAGGCTAGATGATAACAAGAAGAAGAGGAATAAAGTCGGAGCTACTGCTACCAATTAACGGAGCCTCAGCCTTGTTTCAGAGCTGGAATTGTCATAGGTAACTTTTTAGTAGCTACTTTAGGAGAGGACAAAGTTGGCTGGTAGTTTGGTTTTTTCCCCCCAACAACAGGACAGGGGTCAGAGGGCCAAGGTTAAAGGGTTACGGTTCGCTAATAAATGTAATGGTTGGAAAACCCCAGGCTTTGGTTTTTATTTTCTCCTGTCAATTTTGAATTTTTGCTTGAAAAAAGACATACCCAAAATAAATTGCATACTGTTCTTGAACCATGTGTCTTTACCTGTAACCCCCCCAACGTACTGCCGGCGGAACATAGGACTGAGTCAAACCCATAGATGATTTTCAATGTGCACACCGCAGAAGTTAATTAAATTTAACTTTGATTTAGTTTTCTAAGTTGATTCTTAGTTGATAAGATGTTGTCTACATTGATTCATAGATATATAAAATTTGAAATAACTTACCTTGACAGAAGCCTGGTACCTGCAGCTTAAATCCATACCTTAAATCACTCAGAAAAATCACTACTGAACTGTATATTCACATTCACACACACTCACTGACTCTCTTCATTGGTTAACTGCTCCTTGACAACCGGTGGGACACCTGGGGGAAAATCTTCTCATCACCATGGCTACAGGGACCGGGGATGACGGCGACAGCATTAATTATTTTAGTATCGGGAGCAACTGAGGCTGACGCCCACTGGGACGGCAGTGAAGGGTCAATAGTAATTAACCACTGCCTGCTCTCACGTGTCACTTCCTGTGCCCAGGGTGTGTAAGCAGGAGGTCGTAATGTTCTCCTGTAATTACTGCATGTTAAGATTCTCGTCTTTGCTCTCATTTGTTTGATTGCTCGACTAAAATGATCAGCAGTGAAATTGATTGAACATAGTTTGATTGGCTTTTTCCGCCCCATTTTTTCAGTTTTTCTTGTTTTGATGAGGCAGTGTTAGCATTTCAGTCCTATTGCACCTGCACAGCTTGGCCTTGAGTGGGATTCCACATCATTCATGGATAATTTAATGGTGCTGTTGTGCCAAACCGAAATGAGTGAGCTGGCTGCACATCATGTTTCCATGGTCATTATTGCATTTGTGTGTGTGTGTGTGTGTGTGTGTGTTTGTGTGTTTGGCACTGGCAAACAAACAAACAAACAAAAAAGTCCCTATTACACTCAAAGATGCCAACACCATGTAAAAGCATACGTTGTACAGTTTTTGTATTTCAGTTCACACTACATGGAACAAAACAGACTTCATCCCATTACTGCCCCCAATAATATCCCAAAATTTCCTCCTAGCTCATTGTTGATGTTTTCAAACCGTGCTTTAGGAGTGGGGCAACAGAAGGATGCAAGCTGAAAAGGTGCTTTACAAATGAAGAGCTCAATGTTTTTGGAAATCTTCTTATTTACTTTCTGTCTGAGAGATGAGATGAGAAGATCGATACCACTCTCATGTCTGTCTGTTCAATATGAAGCTGGAGCCAGGAGACCATTAGCAGAGCTTAGCATAAAGATCGCAAACACAGGGAAACAGCTAGCCTGACCATGTCTGAAACTTCACCAGTGGAAGGAAATGTAGGGATTTGGTGCAGCTACTAAGCACTCTAAAATAATCTGACACAATCAGGGAGTGTATGTCTAAGATTTGATGATGGGTTATGAGTCATTCTATATGTGTGTGTGTGGTGTGTGTGCGCGTGTGGAAGTGCATGATACCCATCCACTCAAATGAAGCCACAGTATATTTTTAGATCTTATGTGATATGGTACGATGACAGTGGCATTTAAATCTTTTTGTGCTCAGGAGAAGATTTTTCCTGTAAAATGATGAGATCATTCCTCCGACAGAGAACTCTTGCTCCACTCCAGCATGTTTTATTCAGAGATGACATCATGTTACTGGAAGACTTCGCTTCCCTTTCAATGAAGGTCATGTGAAGCAGGTTGAGAGCAGAGTGTGTGGCTGTGAAAAACAACTCAATTTTAGTCTCAAATCCTCTAAACTGCAGTTTTCTAGTTTGTGCTTCTGGTGATTTTCTCCAAACTTCTGTGAACCAGAAACCTTATCGCACATACTGTATCCACCCCCACAGACACATACCCACACAAACTCACACCAGTTATCAGCTTTCCACATGGATAGACACAACATGAGCACACATGCCCAGTTGCCCCTCTGAAAGTCTCCGCTGTGCAGTCTGAAAGTTCTCAAACTGCTTTCCGCCTCCTCACCTCCTGTCTGTACTCCTCCATCTATCAATCCACCCATCCCTCATCTGTCCTCCTCCATCTCCATAGTCTCTTTTCCCGCTTTGTTAGGTTCTGGCATGAGAGTTTCTCTTGGGAATAAAAACTTGTGGAAATCTGTGTTGTGGCCTTTTACTGTGTCTGCGTTTTGTAAACGTGGAAGGAAGAGAGATGGGAGTCACGAAGAAGGAAGCGGAGGAGAGGAGAAGGTTGAAAGTAAAAGTCTCAAGTCTGGAGTTTGAGGGTAATAAACAGAAATGCGACATAAAAGTTTGGTTTGCTTGGTTCACATGCACACACGAGCCTACAGCCATACTATCAGCTCTGTGAGGCTGTGCGTTAACTATGTTCAACATCTTAGTTTGGTATTTTAGCCTGCCAAAATCAGCTAATCACCACAAAACACAAACTACAGCTTAGGCTGATGGGTTATTACACTTCAGCCTGAGGGCGACATGCATGTGTGAACCAAATTTCCATCCAACAGTTGTTGAGATATTTCACTCAAAACCATAAATGTAAACCTCATGGTGGCGTTAGTATTCAAAGTGACCAATCAAAGGAGTGGAGACATCAGCCACTGTCTTCCATCCCCACCTCCGAAGTAGCAGCAAGCATGTGTATGATGTCTGTGATATCATACACATACTGTGGGAAGCTGGTGAGGGATCATGTTCTTGTCTCGGCACTATTGTCTCTTTCTGGTTGGTTTGCTGTCTCCTGGTTGACGCAATATGGATTGCATCACAGAGGAAACTAAAATGAGGAGAAAAAGAGAATTCAAAATTAGAGACAGATTTTCTCAGTACTGCTAAAATGATACATTTGGCAGCTGCAGTGGACACGAGCATGTAGCCAACACCACATCATCATTGAGGCCTGATGTGGTCCCAAAGAGGTGATCATGTTTGAGCTGACTCCCTTGGCAAGATTGGTTTGAACAGGCCCATGAGCTAAAGAGGGACAAATATATCTAATGCTGAAAGAACCAAATCAACAAATAGACTGATGTGTCCCAGTGGACTGTAGGATGTATATCAGAACCTTCCTGCAGCAGCCCAAGTTCGAATCAAGCTTGCAGCCCTTTGCTGCATGCCATTTCCTCTCTCTCCCCATTTCCAGTAAAAAAACAAACAAACTGAGAAATCAGCTCTGGTGGCTCTGTTCTCTCTGTTTACCTGCTGTGAAACAACTAACGTCATGAACCGTTTTTTTGCAAATAACCTTAGACTGTATCAGCGCAGTGAACTATTTGGTTCAGTATCCTTGTTTAGTTTCAGAAGCTTACAGACAAAACACTTTTGTTCATAGCTCCTCAACTGTACAACTAATTAAAAAAATACTGACAACTAACGTTATTGGCAGCTCAATTGGTTGTTGGCACAGAGTGGTGGAGACGGTGGTATAACAGACCGAAAACTGCTTACATATTGAGAGCCATTGAAAGTATTGAGAACATTATTGAAAATCAGTAAGTTTCAGTTCACTATTGAAGTCCTGGTAGATAATTATCTGCTTAAAACTCTGCTGTATTAGGTGTATTATTCACCAAAATCAAGGATAATGTTACAAAGGATTTCAAAATTAAAACACAAAATCATAGCATATGTAATTCATTGTTTATTTGTTTGGTCAGAAATGTATGTCATACTTTCCTCTGCAGTTTAACAGTACTGAACATTGTTCATGTCCTCTGAACCATCCACTAACACTGAGGTGTTTAGATCAGGACACCAAACAGACGCCGCATGGAGTCTCCTTATCTCTCCTCTCAGCTGCTCCGCACTATCTGTCGTTCATTTGAATAAATACCACAGGAATTTAGCTGGTATTTTTGCCTGCATATCTGCCACAGGTCTTTTGGATTGTGTCTGAACACTCTGAAGACGCTATCAGGACATAAAACGGCCATCTGCTGCTCTTCCTCAGATGCATACGAACACAGACGTACATCACATGTACAGTGGTGGCAGCATTGCTTTATTTTCTTACCGTTAATTTCACAATTACTAATAACCAGGACTTATACCAGTCAGAACTGGCAAAGCCCCTTGGATAAGTGGTGAAATATCTTCAAGACTGAAAAAGCAAATCTGCCTTTGACTTGCCGATATCGTTACACCTGGATGATTGATCATTTTATTACAGTGAGTGTCTCATGTTATTTCCTGCAAAGGTGGTATGTTTAAATGCAAGTTATATACAATATACCATATTCACGAATAACCTGCCACACTTTTGCCATGTCTCCATCATGTATCTAATTTAACTGCCTGAGTTTACTGCTTGGAATTACCACTTTGCCGGCTGTTTTAAGGCACATTCCTCTCAAGTGATAAGCGGAGAATTTTCTGACCTAAGTTGTCAAGGATCACCTTAAGTTAACTTCCTTAACAAACCGACAGTTTTGGTCTCTGCCATTATGCTGTCTGATTTTGTGAGCAGAAGCAATTTCATCTCTATCTTTCAGGTTCGCATTGTCTTTGTCAAAGGGGACCTTTGAAGGAGTCCGAGCCTAAACTCCAACGCATCTGCTGTTGTGTTGCTACTTTGAAGCTTTTGTATGAATTAACTACATATTTGGTTGTATGTCAACAAGTGAATGTAATTAAAGTTGAGCTATAAGCTGGCAGACCGAACATTCATCAGCCCAGCGGTGACATTTGCAGTGTTTGGTAGCCAACGATTCATCTATTAGGTATCTGTGTATGTGTGTGTGTGTGTGCACGCCTGCTGTGATGAACCACAGGCTACAGAATCTGTCTTATTGGAAGGATGGCTGGAGGTTAAAGAAGAATCTGAAACCGAAGACAGAAAGCTCTTTAATTCCATATGAGCCAATGCAGTAGTGGTATTATTATTTTATATTTTTTTCTTCGCTGTTGTCCCTCGGGACATCACCATTGAAATCTGTTTGTGTGTGTGCGTTTGTGTGTGCAGCCACCTGCTGAGCAGCGCATAGAAACTAGACTGGGATTTCGGCGTCAATACTTCAGGGTCTGTCTGATAAGCTTGGCCTTAGGGGAGAAACCAAACCAAAATAACAACCCAGAGATGGAGAGAGCTTCACTGTCAAGGAAGAAAAAGCATGTCGAGGGACAAAAATGACAAGACAGCACAACGGCGCAAGTATATTGTAGTCCAAGAAGTGCATAGATCTTTTTGTTGCTTTTTTCCATGCAAAAAGATTGCCAACTAGAAATAAAATTTGGAAAATGGAATATTATAGGCTCACTGTTTTCTTTGTAAATAATCACAGTGGCCCTGCACACCTTAAAGCCCGGTTTAGCACTCATTAGGCTGGAAAACCACTGGATGGGGATGTGTCTTGTTTAGGTTGTTCCAGACGTAGAGCAGTCTGTTTTTCATTATCCACATTGCCATTATGAGTTTTGTGAGCGAGAGATGCTCCACACACATTCAAAATGGACAATGGCACACCAGACTCTGGCTGATGCGACACAGCTGGACAACAAGTCCTCCAGATTGAATTAAAAAATACATCGTTTGTCATTGCACTCCAGAAAAACACAACTATTTTCTGATCTGAATCTCCTAATGGCAGGATGCCATAATAATGTTGCAAATCACTATTGGAAAAATAAATCGGTTTTACGATGCGACAACACATTGGTTAAGGTTTGGTCAGGGTTAGGCACAAAAACAACGGGCTTAGGTATAGGGAAAGAGCATGCTTTGAGTTAAAATTACTACTCTGTTAAAGTTAGGGAAACATTGTGGTCATGGTTACAATAACCACTTGGTTAAGATTGGGGATGGTTGGATGATTATGATGATAGTTAAAAGAAGCCAATTTTAATTGTTGGTCGGAAACAGGAAACTACCAACGTTCTCCCGTGTCAAAGTCTGACGTTTTGTTGACCCATCCATCCACCCCAACCCCATACCTCTGCAGACTTTGTTGCGCTATAATAACATCACCAGCCTTCCTCCTTTGCTCGCGACAAGCAAGAGACAGAATTCCTACGACCGCTAGAGGGCTCTGTCACTTTGTTGTTTTGGGCATTTGCTGAAAAGACTGAATCTTTTGTTTTTCTGAGGATACCAGTCTCTAGCTGGAACACAATGCAGCCACCTTTGGTGGACAGTTGGGGTAACAATTAGCATGTCCCGTGATAAATGACAGAGAGTTCTAATCAAATTAGGCTGGTTTAAAGAGACCTTTCTAACAGCAAACTGACTACTTCATAGAGTCTTCCCTGCAGTACACAAACCCTGCACCCTGCTGGCTTGACTACAAATATAAAGTAGTCATTCCAGTTGATGACAGCTCTCTTCTAAGAGAGTAACTGTAAAAACAGTTGGGGGGGTTACTGGTGTTACTGTTGTAACTGTTGTTACTGGGGGTCTGTTAAGCAATAAAACAGAACTAAGTTCTATAGACTGAAGACACACTCGCTCTCAAATTTTGCATCACTGAAGTTATTTGCATGTATGGTCTTAAATATATAAACCTTTCCAAATATCTGTACTTTAACTACAGGATTATATACTGAACTGAACCAAGCAGTAAATGTGCTATAAAACGAAGACAATGAGCTGCTGAAAGTTCTCACTATGATTGAGCGCTTTCACATTACATTCTCTTTTCATTTAGTGTTAATATAAAAAAAAGGTTGAATAATGCAGCTGTAGAACACTGATTAGTTCTGTCTACAGTATTAAGCACGACAACAAAATCTGTAATGTATAAAACATAAATATGCTGGTTTTAGCTGTAGTGCAAATGAGACACACTCCGATGGTAGTTAACCAGCTGGTGTGATGCTTGAAAAATGGTCACATTGTCAAAAGAAAGAAAGTAAAAAGAAGTGAAGACGTTTCCACCTCGACTTCAATCTACTCCAGTCCTGTGGAAATAGGAAGACCTAAGGGTGGAGGGACTGTGTGTGTGTGTGTGCGTGTGCGTGTATGTGTGTTTTGGCGAGTGGGGTGATACTGAATAATTCAACTGTTCTGCCCAAATTCTGTGGTGAAGCCAGGCAGAAAGAGGACATCATGCAGTGTGTGTGTGTGTGGAGGGGCAGCAGAGAAGGTCAGACATGTTGGGGGGATTTAAATGGGATTTCTTTTCGTTCACTTTAAAAAAGGTACAGTGGAGACACAACACTGAAACTGGGTCATGGAAATGGGTGAAGGTGAGTGTGTACCCCCCACCAAAACACACACACACACACACACACACACACACACACACACACAAGAGGTCTGAAGGAACCCCACAGAGTGATGAAAAGATCATCCTGAAAATGTTCTCTCATTTTTTTGGGTAAAAAGCCTCAACTTCCTCAGTGTAATTTTGTTCTTGTTCCACGACAGTCATTTCTAGACAATTCCTGAAACACCACACTTTATTTGACAACCTTAGATGGATGTTTTGTAGCTGTGTAGCTCAGCTTAAAAGCTATTACCCTCTTTTGTTTTTGTGCGTTCTGTGATGTACAATACAGTAATGTGATGAAGCATTTTCCCTGTTACCTAGACGACAGTATCCATGGACGCAGTTATAAATGTCTGTGGAGCTTTCTCTTCGTGTGTCTGCTTTGTGATCTCATTATGTTTACCTGCATTCTGTACTAAGTGTAGCTTAATGTTTTGTTTATGAAGAGGGAGATCAGGGCTGAGGGGACACAGAGGACCAGAGGCAGTGATGTGACATCCAGACAGAGAGTTTGACATTATGGCCCCTGTAGAACGAGGCCAAGGAGCCAGAGGAAACCAACCAGTAGGAGACTAACCTCAAGTGTCTTTTACTGTATGTTTATTTTGTCAGATGATTTGCTATCAGAAAACAATGACTTGAGTGATGTCTCAGTGCAGAGGAGTTACTGTTTGACTGGTTAACAGGGAGAATTTATGAGCTGTGTTCAGTCACAATAGAAACAGACAAACAAAGTTTGAGCTTGGATGAGTTAGAAGACAGTATAGGTTATCACAGAGAGCAGGTCTGCCTGCCCCACTAGTTAACTTCCCGACCGAAATAAGATGAAGAAGAGATTTAGCCGTGTTCCTTTTGTTCATGTTTTTCAGTGTGGGTGAAGATCTTTACGAAAACAACCTGGAAAAAGGGGACCACGTCATTTTCACACATGAAGAGCTTTTTCAGATTTAGTGTGGATAGAGCCGCATTGCAGTTGCCCATAGAGTGTAAATGAAAACATATCAAATTATATAGAAATGGTTAAGCCATGTCCAGCTTGTTTCTCAATGACTGGCAGGTGCCAGTTGAAATAGTATAACAGGAAACTCCATTGCGAGTGCTACGCTGATAAACACAGTGAATTGAAATGTTTCCCTTCATTATTCATTCAGTCTACTTTTAAAGGACACACAGCTAGGTAAAAAGTTAGCTAGCTATGTAAGAAGATAATGTTAACATTCTTAATCCCACCCACAAAAGGTCTGATTGGTTAATTGCCATTGACAACTGTCAATGAGCACAACATGCAGACCTACCTCAACAGCTGAACAAAGCTGGAGATCTGGGCGGTGATTCAGAGGTCTCAAACTAGGTTAGATGAGTGCGCGAGCTATATTAAACTGCAGGTATCCATTACTTTGTAGCAACAGTAGTTTGCTTGATTTAGTGTTATCAGATAAAAAAATAGCATAACTATATTTTTGTGAACCAAACGCAATTCTGTTATTTCTAAGGCCAAGCTAACATTTTCTAATAAGCACTAAAAACAATGGGAGGCTAACGGGAATATCATAAGATTTGCCAATATTTGGTCATAAACCAAAGTCTCTGATGGTGGTAGCTTAATGAAAAGTCAGATGATCACCAAAGTTATTAGGTTTCATCCTCAGGGGATCATGGGTGTCTGTACAAAATGTATTATTCCCTAATTCTCTATTTAATAGTTGTTCAGATATTTCAGTCTGGACCAAAGTGGTGGACCAGCTGACTGACATTGCCATCGCTAGAGCCATGCCGCTAAAAATAAAAAAAAAAAAAAAAACGTCACTCATTACCAAAATGTAGCCATCACCAAAACCATGATTGCTGGGCAGTCTTTGTAGTTCTTGCACATTATTCATTATTCGGGGCTCATCACTAGAAACACTAATTTAGGTTGTGTGTTTGTGCACGAACCCTTGTATCTTTGTGCAGTGGTTTGTAGCTATGCATCTATGTTTGTATGTGTGTGTATTAGTATGTAATTTCCTTTGTGTGTGTGTGTGTGTGTGTGTGTGTGTGTGTGAGTGACAGTGACAAATGGAAACGGTCTCCAGTCCATCAGTGAAGTGGCTGCTGCATTGTGTGGCTGATGATAGCTAACAATAATTGCTATAAGACTTAAAATGGCTAGTAATTACATTGAGCATTTCATAACCAGGTCCGGAGCTCGTTACACAGCGAGATTTGTTTTTAAGTCACGTTAACATCATCACTTCTGTGGCACTGACAAACGACCGAGGCTGCAGAATACTCAGCATGGGCAGCATCAGCATGAGTTCTAATTCAATTTAGTCCAAATTTGTTCTAGCGAGCTGCTCATTAAGTTGGAGGTTTGTTTGTCTTCAGAAAACATTAGCTGAAAGTAGATCTATACGCTGTAATTGAACTCCTGTGTAAACCAGGTGAACACAAACTCATTTTTCAGTGTAATGGCTTTCATCCATTTCACTGAAAGTAATAGATAAGACAAACAGGAGGGGACACTGGCATATGAAGATAATTAATGTGCCTGCAGAAAATAGTGTAGTGGTCAAAAACTCCCGCTGAAGTGTACATGTCAACGCCTCCTACAAGCTTCTTTCTCCTCGCCAAACAAATTAAATTAGGGAGTTAGTAAGCTATTTAAAAAGTAATCTGGGAGTTTCTCTTTTTTTCACTGATGGATTTCATGTCTAAAACAAGTTGTAGGTCTCTAAAAGTTCAGCAGTAATGTAAAGTTCACATGACTGCAATAATCCAAGTGACAGCAGAAAGCATGAGCAAATACAAAATACTGAAGTAACGCTGCATTATAACTGCCTGTTTCCCTGAAAAGAATAAGAGCTCCTGTCAGCCAGTCATTCTTTGTGAAGAATAACAGTTGGTCAGGAGGGAGTCTTGGAGTAATGCCTGTTTGTTATTAATGTTATTCTCAATACAACAAGAGTTCCTTAAGTTTTGATACTTTAAGTTCTTTTGAAAGTATACAAACATATTTTCACTAATTCTACATTCAGTTATTTTTTAATTTTACTAAAAACCCAAATAATTAAGCAACGCAGTGCAAATATACATCGTGTCTTTTGTATTTTTTAACAATTGTTTGAGTAAAAAATATCATGGGCTGCCCTTACAATCAGAACAGTCATCCTGTACAACAATGACCGTTAGTAAATCACCTTTCCCACCTTAAGCCAGAGATATGCTAGCAGTTTCCAGTGTTTTTGCTAAGATAGGCTAAACATAGCCCCATTTGTGACCTCACAGTACTCGTTACTTAGTGATTTGCTCCCCACACAAAACGCATGGGGAAAAGAAAAATCAAAACTGCAGCTTCTATCTCAGAGGTTTCTCTGTGATCTCACTGATGTTGAAATCCAACATTTCCACAGACTGTGCCGCTCCACTCGTTCTTACAGTACACGGGCTGAGGTCACAAATGGTGCTAGGCTAAACATTGCCTCTGTTATGAAACCGTTAGCAATCTGTAAATTAACAAATAAGTGACTTTTTCCAAAGTATCTTAGTATTTCTTTGGGTTTGGTGGAGGGGTGTTTCTCACCGCAGTGCTTGCTGGGATTTGACTTCCCTACCGACATTGTTATGTACACACTCTTTTTCAAGAGTGGTTCTCCCCAACCAGGCCTCAACCCAATTACAGTGCATTCAGTGTTGCCTAACAGGCAGCAGAAATTTTATCTGACAAGCATGGACAACTCCCACACACACACTCTCCCCTGCTGCCATCTCCTGCCAACGCGAGCAATAAGCACAAGGCCAGAAGACCTTATGTTGGGAATGACAATGCGCTTAAATGCACAGTCAGTTCACCAGCTTCATAATTTTGATAAAGCATTAGACCCGAGTTTTCCATCCTCAGCAGTGAAAACTAGACTGGATACAATCGATCCTTCCATGCTATGACAGATTTGTTTAAACAGGAGTGAAGTCATGTTTTTTTCTCTTTCTAAAATTTTATATTAATATGAAGCAGCAGTCGCCTAATAAACTCTCTTTCTCTCCCCTTCTGATGCTTTCCATGGTTCTGACATGTTCATCATGTCAGGTGTAGTGCCTTAGAAACAGAGCTGACCAGGAACGCGCTTACTTTTAAATTTACTCAATGTGTGAACTTAATTTATTGCTTTTTCATCTTGACACATTATTATCTTGACACTGTGTTTAGCTGCAGTTGTCGAAAGACAACACGTTCCATTAATGATCCTGAAAATATGTAGGTTGTTGTAATTTACACAATGTTAATAAGCATGCACAGACTCACACACACCCTGTCACTTAGGACACAACTTCCAATACAAACTGAAGCCACCAGCAAGGTCCATTAATCTGTTCCAGTTAGACCACTTCCTCTCTCTCTCTCTCTCTCTCTCTCTCAGGCAGCTGGTTGTATTGATCTCTGCTGCTCTCGGTGTCCATTAGAGGCCCCGGAGGCAGACACTGTCTGTCTGAAGTGTGTGTGGGTCTGTATGAAGGTTTATCAGATACTTATCAAACACTGCGGAATCCCCAAACGCAAAGGCCTCATATGGAAAATGTCACAATTATGATAAACTTCTTGAGAGACGACTTAAAGTAACCTGAGTTTTGGTTGGTATTTGTAAGTGTCATAACTGGGTTACAATAAATTACTCAAGCCCTCAATTCCAATCAGAATTCTGATAATTAGATATTTGAGAGGAGGGAATAGGAAACCAAAAAGTGTTGAAGGCAAAAACAATCACTTGTCATAAAATATTAAGTATTTTCTGATTTTTTTTGGCTAAAAGGCAAAATAAAGGAAGATGTCAATATTATAGTTCTGAAAA
This sequence comes from Coreoperca whiteheadi, assembly GCA_011952105.1. Classification (NCBI taxonomy): domain Eukaryota; kingdom Metazoa; phylum Chordata; class Actinopteri; order Centrarchiformes; family Sinipercidae; genus Coreoperca; species Coreoperca whiteheadi. The sequence goes on along the minus strand of CM022488.1, from coordinate 7,730,405 downwards.
GATTAACCAATTAATCAAATACCCAGTCAGCAGGAAAATCAACAGCACTTTTCACAACCTACTGATAATTAAAGTTATTTATCAGACAAAAAATCCAAACATTCTCTGGTTCCAGATTCTCAAATGTGAGGATTTGCTGTTTTTGTCTGTTCTATATCTTTTTGAATTTCTTCTTATAATATCTGAGTTTTAGACTGTTTGTCTGACAAAACAAGAGTTTTGAAAATGTCACCTTGGCTCTTTTAAAAAAAAGAAATCAATGGATTTATCAATGATGGCCCCAAAGTATTCTCTCTCCTGCCATGCACATGTTGAATGCAGAGTTCAGTTTTTTCTGGAGTTGGTCCTTAGCTGATTCTTGGGCATCAAGACTACACTGCATTAGTTCTTAGAGGAAAATCCTAAAAACAGGAAAACTCCCTAAAACAGCTGAGCTGTTTTTTTTATATGCATTGTGGTCAATTCCTTGGTGCAGGTGTCTCTGACTGAATTACATTTCACTGTATCACTGCTGTCTTTGGTGAAGCTTTCGCATACCCCACCTTTAATCCATTTCCCAACAGGTGTGTGTGAGAACAACAAAGAAAGAATTTCAATCCATCATGCCCAGATAAAGTTGCACGGACAGAATTGATATTTTTGGACCTCACTAAAATCTCTCACCATTACTGTAACTCTGAATAAGAAAGCGTTTGCCGCACCATGTGAACTTGAATAGAAACACAAATGTTTGTTGTTATGACTCCACACTCCTAAAAGTTCATGACAGATAATGTATGAGCCAGATGAAGCAGTGAGTTTGGTCTTGCCAATGTTGACAACATATACAGAATTTTATACTTTTATGGATTGTGCAATCCCTACCACAAACATCTGTAGTTTTTTTTTCTGACATTGCCAAAACACTTTATTTAAGCGAGCAAAGCAACACCCAAAGATGGCGCACCCCCCCCAAACTCAACAAAGAGTATTTCTATAAGTAAATGTATCTTACAAGTGGCTCTCTGCCAGAAACAAGCAGCCCTTCTTAAGTGGACATGATGTTTTCCCTTGACCTAATATCACTTGTATCGACTAACTTGCCGATTTATCTGAACGCACCAGTGGTGTGTGTGTGTGTGTGTGTGTGTGTGTGCGAGAGAGAGAGAGAGTTAGAGACAGCACTTAAAACACAGCAAATATTCAGTGCGGCTACAAGAGGCTCATTAAATTTTGATGCTTTCCTCTCTGCAGCTCTTATCTGAGGTAATGGAGGCTAATTAGTGCTCACACGTACACTGCATTGTTAATGGTGAGTCACAGGGTCTGTCCTCTTGATTCAGATGACTGTAGCTTGACACATGGAACCAGGATGTGTGTATGTTTTCTGCAAGTAAACCGCATATAAACATGTTCTTTCAAGGGCTTTTTGCACTGCAGTAACTTTTTCAAAAATTCGACAGCATGAACGGAGTTTTTATTCCCGAGTGCCTTATGATGGAAAGCAGTGATGGCTTTTACTGATCGGTCCAGACTGCAACAACATTCATACACCATGATCAAGCTGGTTGTCGCTAGTATAAATATTATGAAATTATTGATGTTTAAACAACATTATGCCCCCAACCTTCCAAATTATTTTAATAAAGAGTGAGATAAGGAGAGGAGGCCAACAAAGGAGAAGTAGTGAGAAAAACAACTTAATTTCATTTGCAGTTTCAATGAAACTAAAGCAGAAAAACAACCAGTAAACACTCAGTAGGTCGCACTTTGCAGTCAGGCAGATTTATACTTTAACTTAGTCTTAAGATAATTTCCGACCATTTAGAGAACATTGCATCCTATTTTAAATTCAAAATGAATTGCGTCTGGAAATTAATTCTTCACCCCTTTAATTGATCATTCCTATCCCATAGGTCATAAAGCTAATGCAAAGTTCACCACAGGCTTGGGCGCATATGCATCCCAAACTGCAATACCTCTACATAACCAGCAGAAAAATAACTTACGTAAAGTCTAGACTTTACTTAGAGATCTATCATTTCCACATCAAAGTAAGGTTTTATAAATAACTACTTATAGCTGGTTTTCTGCTTAAGTCATACTCGTGATCTTAAGTCCATTTTAAAAATGAGGTCCCTGTTCTAGGTCTGCATGGCGCCAACATCCAATCAAATGTCACAGTCACACAACATTAAATTACAAACAATTACACAGTGATTCGAACATGCAATACTTTGATGCTTCAGATGCTCGTGCACTTTTAGCCTTTGAGTTAAACGAGGGCCAATGGTTGTGGGTCAGTTTCAAAACAGCAGCCTGTATCACAATGCAGGACTAACAAGTTATCTGGATAGCTGCACTGAGTAAAACCTGGAATATATGTACAGGTGCATCTCAATAAATTGGAATGTCATGGAAAAGTTCATTTATTTCAGTAATTCAACTCAAATTGTGCAGAAGTACATTAAGTCTTTGGTTCTTTTATTTGTGGTGATTTGGACTCACATTTAACAAAAACCCACCAATTCACTATCTCAAATTAAAATACTTCATAAGACCAATAAAATAAAATATTTAGTGAATTGTTGGCTTTCTGGAAAGTATTTTCATTTACTGTACATGTGCTCAATACTTTGTAGGGGCTCCTTTTGCTTTAATTACTGCCTCAGTTCGGCATGGAGGTGATCCGTTTGTGGCACTGCATGGAAGCCCAGGTTTCTTTGACAGTGGCCTTCAGCTCATCTTCATTTTTTGGTCTCTTGTTTCTCATTTTCCCCTTTTGGTTCAGGTCTGCACACCAACACCATGGTCATTTGACCAACTTTTCTGGAAAATTTATTCAGCATCTTCTAAAAGCTGGTCAGCAGACGGAAGCATGGAGTGCTCCAACATTTCTTGGTAAATAGGTGCAGTCACTTTGGTTTTCAAAAAACACAACGGAGCAACACCAGCAGATGACATTGCACCCCAATCATGACAGACTGTGGAAACTTAAAACTGGACTTGGGCTATAACCTTCTCCACCCTTCCTCTAGACTCCAGGACCTTAGTTTCCAAATGAAATACAAAACTGGCTCTCATCTGAAAAGAGGACTTTGGACCACTCGGCAACAGTCCGGTTCTTCTTCTCCTTAGCCCAGGTAAGATGCCTCTGACGTTGTCTGTATTTCAGGAGTGGCTTAACAAAAGGAATACGACAACTGAAGCCCAATTCCTTGACACGTCTGTGTGTTGTGGCTCTTGATGCCTCAGTCCATTCCTTGTGAAGTTCACTCAAATTCTTGAATGGATTTTGCTCGACAGTCTGCGGTTCTCTCTGTTGGTTCTGCATCTTTTTCTTCCACACTTTTTCCTTCCACTCAACTTTCTGTTAATAACATGCTTGGATACGGCACTCTATGAACAGCCAGCTTCTTTGGCAATGAATGTTTGTTGTTTACCGTCCTTGTGAAGGAGGTCAATGATTGTCTTCCGGACAACTGTCAAGATCAGCAGTGTTCCCCATGATTGTGTAACCTACTGAACCAAACTGAGAGGCCATTTTGAAGGCTCAGGAAACCTTTGCAGATGTTTTGAGTTGATTAGCTGATTGGCATGTCAACATATTCTAATTTGTTGAGATAGTGAATTGGTGGGTTTTTGTTAGATGTGAGCCAAAATCATCACAATTATAAGAACCAAAGACTTAAACTACTAAGTCTGTGTGCACTGAATTTATTTAATACATGAGTTTCACAATTTGAGTTGAAGTACTTAAATAAATGAACTTTTCAACGACATTCTAATTTATTGAGATGTATATTTGTATATTCTGTATATTTACAGTAATATATATATATATATATAAAAAAATTGCTTCCCCCATGTTCCATATTGTAGGGGTTTCTTGGTTTTACTCGCCAGAAATCTACAACAACGTGTGTTTCATCAACACGTCATCATAGCTAAGCACCAGCATAGGTTGTTTGTCGCTACCTTTCAGAACGACACTTTGGTCAGTTACGAATATGACTCATAACCATTTTCTGATCCGCCACCTCTGATGAATTGAGACTGTACTCCCAAGAAAAGCGACAGAATTTGTTGTTTCAGCAAGTGCTGCTAAACCACGTATGTTTGCGGGAGCAAAGGACGAAGTCAGGTGACATTATTATAGAGCAACAAAGTCCTCAGAGGGGGGAGGTTGACCTTAAGCACGTGGTTGTTATTGTATTTCATGATGACGAAGATCCCTTAATCCTAATGAAGTAGTCATTTTACGTTTTTGACGTAACATGGAATACGTTACATCACTGCATGCATATCAGCTGGTACAATATGTATTTTCATTAAAATGTAAGAGTTAAGGTGGAATTTGCATCCAGAGCAATTTTCACTGCTTGATTTTCTGTTTGTCCATGTCTCCATGAGTGAGAAGATCTTGTCACATGATTTGATAAAAGTGTTCAGACAGCAGTTTCACCATCTTTCATGTCTGCTCAAAGCAGCCAGACCTGAAATGTCCTGGTCAGGAAAACAGAAATCATTTTATATCTTGTTTGACAATTTCTTAACAGCACTGGACATATCTTCTCTTTCTGTCTCTCTTTTCTTCTTTCCTGTCTTCCTCCCATCTTTCACCCTGATTTTTAGGTTTTTGCAGCAGCTAAGTCTCCGTCTCCCATCCTGCTATTTCACTCTCATTACCTGAATTGCTGTCATTTTCTGTTCCAGCTTGCCACAACACAGTGATTGCATGTAGGGCTGAGAGACAAAGCAGCAGAGGAGCTCATCTCTGTGCTTCCACTGATGGGTACATGCAAGTCCTTTTTTTCTGTTGTGTATTGTCTCTGTTTTTTTTCACGTTGTTTGTGATCTTGGGTTACAAGTATGGACATGTGAAATATTATTTACTGATTATATTCATTATGGTCCCACTTGTTTTTCTACCTATGTGTTGACATTTGCCAAACACATGCTGCAAGGTCTTAATATGTGCATTATAGTTCTCTTTCATAAGCAGTTTAAAACATCACTGAAGAGAAAATGTAATCTTGAAGGAAGAACAAGGTTCAGACAGTTTCATCACAAGATGTCACCACAGCTCAGAACGGAAGATCAGTAAGTGACAACTTTGGCCTGAACTTACCTTTACTAGTATGTAACCAATAACAGGGGTAAATACTACACATACACACCTGTTTTGGTTGATATCATGTGTTGTTAACATTGACTTTGAGGTGATTACACGTTGCCTTATTTCATTCTATTTTAATTTTTGGAGGCTGGATGGATTTTGTTGCCCAGACTGTCCAAAGACAAGACATTAGCCACTTTTGTATTCAGTTTATTTAGTAAGAATAAGGAGATTTCAATTAACCCAGTTCATCTAAATGTCAAAATTGGAAATTGGATTTGTTTTTGTTGACATTCACAAAGCCTATTCTTCCTTTTTTACACTACTTTTTTTTTTTTTTATGTGTTTGATGCAACAGGATGACTTTACAACTTAACTTCATGTCTCATAATGATATTAGTTAGTTAGGAAATGTATTTTCCGTAATGTGGAAAAATGGCTTCATGAAACTCCAAAACTAAACAAGCAGAATAACCGAAAACAATCTGACCACAACTGTCTATTCCCACCGTCCAAAGACATGCAGGTCAGGTTTGTACCTCTTAATTACGTAATGTGTTGTGACAGGCAGCACTGGGACAAACACTGAATGAAACTTTCTTACTATATAGGAAGAATTCACTGTTCACTTCTTCTCCATTGCTGCCTTTTTTCTCTGACCTCACTAAATTTCACTTGATCGTGTTTCACGACTGAGCAGGTTGAATGGGTTTAGCGCTCTCTTCATTAGCCTCACTAATCCAGGATTTCTAAACCCAGCAGAGAGAAGCCCCCCTCCTCAGTCTCCATGTGCAGAGTTGTTTAATTCAGTGAAGCCTTACCATTGTGAGGACCTCTACATGAATCTGCGCAGCAAAGTCTAAGCGCCATGTAATATCACCATGGTAACAGTAGACAGTTGTGTGTCCTGTCCTTGTGCATTTGTTTCCCTCTGACTGGTCTTACAGGAGTACAAGGTGTGTTGCACTTGGAATTATGTGAGCTGTGAATGGATTTTTATTTATAAAGTGCTTTTATACCAAAGTGTTCTAAAATGTGCCTCCCATTCACTCACCCATTGAGCCTTTGGGAGAAACTGGGTGTCAGTGTCTTGCTCAAGGACAGTTTGACATGGAAAGGAGGGGGCAAGGCAATAGAAGTTCATTTGCTTTTTTTTGGCAGATTTTCACATAGTGGGGGCAGAAGATGGTCACTTGATCAGGAAATGTCACATAAACAAATTTCTTAAGTAACTTATTAAGATTTGTAGCATATAGTTATATATGTATGTGGTGGCCTGGCATGGTCAACAGCTGAATCACACAGGATCTTAAAAGTTTGGGTGTTTTTATCCTAAATCCTTGCCACTGAGGACAGCTGTAGTGTTTGAGCTCGCCCGGACATAGCATGTCCATTAACCAGTGACCTTCATGTTAATTGATTTACCATGTTCCTTGCCAAACGAAAAAAAAAAAGTCAGCTGTGCGCAGAGACTGAGTGACTCCCGTTACACGCTATTTACATGGGACATCCCCCCACTGAAAAGTTCAAACATATCCCTCAGTGAGTTAATGTTTGAGATCAGATGAGCATCTGCCCCTCGCCATCTCACTCATCCCCGCTTCTGTATCCTCTTTCTCCTCATACAGGTGTCCTCAGTGCTGTCATGGTCTATCAAGGGTTTTAAAGACATGCTATTATTTTCCCCATCTTCCATCATTTGTTGTGCTTTGACTCCTTCACCAGGGATGTGTCTATAGTGAATTAGATTAAAGGAGAGAGTGAAAGAAAGTCACTAGTAAATAGTAAAGAGTTTGACTATCCTAATCAGATAAGAAATAGAATAAGCGAAGCCTGTGTGTGTGTCTGTTAACTATGATACTAAGTGGTCAGGTATATTTGCTTTCCTTTATTCTCTAAATCACATCTTTCTTTCACATCTTAATTTTAACTCAAACAATATATTTATAAGTCAAGCTGTGATAAACAAAAACCAAAAGTGTCTTGTCCCATCTTACTCGATTCATTTGTTAATTTTATTTTGTTTTTAGGCTAGGTTCCTTTAACTATGACATAACATAGTACGTAGATTAGTACAAATAACAGTGCAAATACTAACTTTTAAGTCTTTTCAACTAAAACAACCAAAAATAAAATGAAAATAATCATTCATGTAAAATTATATTAAAAGAATTTAAAGGTTTGTGCCAAAAGACTACAACTAAATAAAAATCAGATGACTAAATTCAAGTTAGGAATTTTATCTATCGTGGTTAGTTGAGAGCCATAAGACTCACACAGTATATGTGCTGGAGAACCAAAACAGGGTAAAATTGATAATAATCCTGAGTGAATTTGGCACTGTTACTGTACTGTTATAATACCGGTGTTGCTTTGGGACGCTATGTTCTGAGCGGTTATCGCCTGAAGGCGGCACAGTGTTTTGGCGCACAGAGTGTGTAGAAGGAGTTGCTGAAGGGCAGGCACATGTTTCCCCCCCCCCCCCCCATCTCTTAATAAAGTAGCCGTCGCAGAATTATTTTCGTATTTTCACCGGATGTCTATTTCTCACAACTGTCTGTGATACACAACAATACACATGCACTCGTATGAGCCCATGTATGATAGGATAAGCATTCCTGGTGATAGTTTAATGCTATTCTACTGATTGACATTTGGTGGTGGTAATGGGGCAAAAATGTAGCGACGCACCAGCAGAAAGGGAGGGAAGAAGAAGACAGCATGCTAGTAAAAGTGGCTGAAACAAAGTCGAATTAAACAAAAAAAAAAACTTAGAAAGGCAGGAAATACATTTAACACATTTATTAGGCCTCAAGGAAACACACAATGTGTTTTGTTGTAAACGGTTCATTTACAAGAACACTCCACAGGATACGTTTACCCAATCTTCTCAGTAATATACAGTGACACGTCCTGCCATAACACTTGGGAAAAAATAATTGTGGCTTCAATAAAGACAATTTGCAAATGTCCAAGAACAACATCTTGTAGACGTTTAAAGGTGTTTGTTTTTTTATTAACGGTAGCTTACATGAAATATTTTACAAACTAGCATTCTGGACAGACACGTGACAGTAAGGAGGACCTATTTTTCACCTCCCATTCATTTCTTATTCTTTGTCCTATTCACTTCTCTGCGCCTCCTCCTCAGTCTCTCCCTCTCTTTCCCCTGTCCTTTATGGACCTCCCCTCTCCTCCTCTTCCTTTCATCTGTCTCTCCCTCTCTCTTCCCTCAACAGCCTGTAACGCAATTCAAGTTGACGAGTTCACATCGTCTGATAGGGAGCCCTTATCTCCTGACCTACTTTTACTGGCTGCTACACTGCAGCGCACTTACAAATACACGCACACACAGACTCAAACAGACCCATGCACACTGACTTAAATGTGCAAAATAGTTGTATCCACATCAGTTAAAATAATTACGCACTCTAACACACAAGCATCGTCATTGTATCCACACAATGACTTGCACAATCTTGTTTTTCTCTCATACAGAAACTTTTACATTGACTAATACAATAGCTCTCTAATAAAAACAGGGTGTTATGCACAGTGCTAGTTATCAAAGCTACTAAGCAAAGTTACATGAATATGAGCATGTAATATATCTATCCATAGATTAGACTCCTGTCTTTATGTCATTGTGGTCATTTGTTAAAGAAACACCCAGTGTTGAAAATTACATAGGTACAATGCACAGCAGAGTATATAACTGTAGGCCTCAAGATATGGTGTCTCCCTGCCTTCAACGCAGTCTGGCCTTCCAATAATGCCATAAAATGTGTGTCCAAGTTCATCGCATCACAAAAATCGAAATAATTTCAGATAAAGGAAAAGAAAAAAAAATTATAATTACTCCCAAAAACACAGTACAGTAGAAAACAATGCAAATGATTTTATTCTACAGACCAAAAACGTGCTGGATGAAGCTACAGCTTATTACATCTACTCTTTGTACGAAACACTATCTATTTGGCATCAAAAGTATCACTAATCCCAACATGCCAGTCTCATCTGTCCAATAAATTGTTTTAAAAAAAATAGCCAATTTGTTTAAATTCAGCCAGATCACCCCAGGGGAAATGCCAGGAAAATGTCATAGACATGAAATATTTCTTTCTAGAGAATCCTAGCTGAGATGGGTGCAGCAAGTTACAGTCACAAAACATACTTTACACACACATACTGTAAAGTCACCTTTTAACAATCATGCAAAAGCCTACAATCTAACCAAAGAACAAAAAAGTGCTGCAGGATATTAAAACACACATTAAATACAACATATTCCTTGAAAATGAAGACTGGAATCACAGCAACAGATTTTAAATTTGCTAGTGTGAGAAACCAAATAACTGGAGATCAAAGTTGTACAAAAGCATTAATCTGACCCAAACCAAGCTAAGGGGTAAATGTATGCTTTTCTCTAAAACATTCCACCCCGTCAGCATTTCCCTGCTCCAGCGGGGGCGAGCCTCTACACATCGGGGCTCGGTGCCTGAGGGACGGCCGGGGCAGAAAAAGCATTTGCTGGTTGGCAACAGCAGCAGCAGCAGCAGAGACAGTGCTGCCAGCCTGCAGCAGACAGGCCGAACCAGGCTAAACCCTGCTGGCAGCGGGATGTGTAGTGAGACGCACTGACCTGGAATCTGGGATGTTAGACTAACACTGTTAAATGATTCATTGGCAACAATGTCAATTAGAGCGACACCTTCATCTTTATTTGATATCAAGGCCAAGGAGAATCGCGGCGGGTTGGGTGAATGGATGAAGAAGAAAGAATGGGGGAAAGAGAAGACAGGATGGAGAGGAAAGCAACATTACACAGCTATAGTCTAACTCACCCAAACATCGCGGGGAAATGTGAAAGTAGAAATTGAACGAGTTGGTCAGCTTGAGCGAGGAACTTGACCCAAACTGCTCTGGCGCCTCAACGGCTCATATGCACCACATCACAGGACTGTGGTTGAACAGAGAAGCTACACCGACAGCTTTAACAGTGAAGGGTTTTGTTTCTACTAGCAAGCTTCCATTATGAATGTGTCCAAGTATATCGCAGTAAAGCATGGTGATGCTGGAGGACAGCACTGAGATCAGTTTACATTTACTAAACAAGACTAAAAGTCCTGCTAGATCCCTTTACAGGCTTTAATGTTCATTACATCCCACAATTTGAAAGGGTTGCACAGCCCAAACAAAAACCTAACAATTAAGCCAGTCTACCTGTGTGCTCAGACAGACCGCGAAACGAACTTTGGTGGCAGCACGAACGCAGGGTGAGTCGAAAACAAAACAATTCAAATCTATCCTGGGGCTTAATTAATCTTATTCCCAGAGACGAGGGGAAATAACATACACACTCCCACACACGCGGTCCGTTGCTAGCTAGTTTACAGCTTAAAGCAATCCACACGTATGATAAGATGGTATCAGCAAATGTTTTGATAAATGACTTGAATGATGAATCGGTTATCAAAACTGCTAGTGAGTGATTTTCTCGGTCGACTCAATGATTTCAACGGGTTCAGCACTAATTCCCAGTAAGTTTCATAGAAATCTAGCCATTCATTTTCAGACTATTTTGTCACAGACCAAAGGGTTGGTCAAGAGGACATTTTGGCCTGAGGACAGGTCAGGAGATCACCCAAATCATTTTGAATCATCCTCTGGGGAACATGAATAATATATTCTAAAATATTTTAACAAATCGTGGGCAACCTAGAAAGTACAGTAGATGTAGACATATTTTGCTCTAGAGTAAAATATTGTACATTGAGATAAGACATTGTCTTTGAACATCCATGAAGTGAATTCCAACAGCTTTAGGATAACAACAAATCTGTCACTCTGGACTCTCTGGAGGCAGTGACCGAGAAGTGGATTCTGTCCAAGGTGAGCAGCACAGGAGATCATTCCTGCCAGTGGCCATTAAACTGTTTAACTCATCCTCACCTAGCCGCAGTCTGGACATCAGGGGACTGGAGGTTGCTGAAGTCTTACTGGGCTTGCTAACTGGACTTCATGATGAAATTTTCCGTAACTTCTGGCACAGTGCAATACATCTTTGTGACTTTCATTTTGCACACCTTACTGCTACTTGCACACTTGCATACATGCACATGCTTAAAAGGGCTGACTCTTTTACTTTTATGTTAGTACTTGTGTTTGACATTTGATTTTATACTATTCTTTGTAACGAGTGGTTCGTTCATGCGAATTTCACCCGTGGGATGAATAAGGTGTCTATTTATTTATTTTCATTGACTTTGAATGAAGTTGTGTCATGGCTAAAATTTGTGTCCTGTTAAGTCCGAACAGAAATGTATGGCTAGAACATGTTTCTATAGGCTGCATGTAGACAAATGCGCTTTCAGACATTTTCATGAGGCAGTTTTTTTTTTCTATACTTGTATGGATTTTTAAGCTTTTAAGTTTGTGTTTTTTTCCCCATTTCTCTTTAGAACACACATAGGAGTTGGCTCAACCAACTAATGTGCTTTAATGCACAGGTTTGCACAACATGTTGTTGAGACTAGGGAGGAGCCTCTGCGACCTACACCCTTCTCTGCGTAGTCCCGCAGAGATGTTTAAGTGTGTTTTTTGAAGACCACTAATTTCAGTTTCAAGCCTCACCTGGGCAAACACAAGAAAATGAATGATGAAAGAGAAATAAGAGAATGTCAGAAAATGGATTGTGTTATGCTGGATTTGGCTTTATTTGACAACCCATGTGGTTTTTGATTAAAAACACCCTGTAATTTGCAACAAGTGCACTCCTGGTCCCTTTGACTGAGCTCCATGAATGCCAGTAGAGGTGGTACATGTGGCACAGAGGCAGCACTGGTCTGGGTCGCAGCTGTAAACAAGCCCGGCCTAGCCATGAGAAACCTGGCAACCAGAAACACCAGCTGGCAACCCAACAACTGCATCCAAACATACACCAACAATTCCTAACAAAAATGAGTGGGGGGCAGATATGTGTATCTTCATGCTCAGTTTCTATTGTGCATCTGTCATGTATTTACCCAGCATGCTTTAGGCTTTGTGTGACTGCATGCCAGAGCTGTGCGTGGACACTGAATACTGAATATGTGTGTGCAGCTCTGCAAGACAGACGAGGGGGGGGGGGAGGAAGGGTCAGACGAGGCAAAATAAGTGGAAACTGTCTGCTTTTCTCTCTATCCGTCTGGGAGATTTAAGCACTTCACTGTCTGATTTCCTCCCTCTTGTCTTTCGGTCTCTTCGGCCGTGCCCACGCTAATGTGGATAACTTTGAAATTGCACCTTTTTCCTCTCTCCATGTTGGCTTTTCATCCACACTAATGGCAGCTAAATATGCTCTTCAGGGTGGAAGCATCTGAAAAAAGCGGCAGTCTCATGTTGTATTGTGAACGAGGAAAACTGAGTTTGGCAATCAACCTTCACAGACATGGTTTAAAACGTCTGTATAGCAGAAACATTAAAAGCCAACAACTGTTGTCTCCTACGGTTTGCGAAGGCTCGTTTTCTATATCAATTAATACATAGCCTGTCACAAACCAAATAAAATGGTGATTTGAGGGTCTTAGTATGGCAATGAAGACAAGTAGCAATGTTGAAATAACTAAATTAATTAATGCAAGTGGACGTTAACAAGTGCAGATTCTCTCTAAGCGGGGCAAATTGAGGGTAAGAAACAACAAATGCAGGCTTATCTCAAAGCTGTTTTCACTTCCTGAACATGCAGTGAAAAGATAGGAGAGTAATTGGAATATTAAAAGGTGTATTATTTGGTCCTGTTTTGATCAAAGTGTAGGGTGCGCAGTTCTCCAGACAGCAAGCCGGACACTCACTAGAGCAGGAACTCAAACCAGCAACAGTGTTTACAGCTAAACCTCACATGTTACCATAACTGTTAGAAGACTGACTGGTTCCTGGTTATTTCCATCAGCATCATCCCTGGGGCTGTCGTCTATAGTACCTAATGAACCGTAGCACTGCATTACAGAGATACAGAAAGCTTTGATGTTCACTTCATGTTGGAGTTACTGTAATTACCAGTTTCAAACTTGTAAATACTATTCACTTCATAGTCCAAGTTGTAATTACAACTGGGAATCTCCAATAGATCTGACTCGCAGCTAAATCATACAGAAGTGCCTGAACAAACTCACCTGAACAAAAAGCAAACAAACTCACGATTTTGTTGGTCGTTTAAGGCAGTGGTTCCCAACCTTTTTGGGTCTGACGTACCCCCACAGGCCTAACAGATGGGCCTACCTACCCCTTTATCAAACCCTTTGATAGATGGGATGACTTTATGGTATTTGTTCAATGGTCCGTTTTGGTAAGTAGTTTTGCTAAGTTTGTATTTGTTCTACTGCCGTTTGGAGTGACAGAATCAGATTGTTTCAACCATTTACAGTATCTTTACTTTTAGCTTTTTGTTGTCTTTTTCTAACTAGCGTTTCTGCAGTCCTAATTAACTTACAATTGACTCAGGTTGGTGAAAAACTAAAGCATGTCTTGTGCAGACTACCTAAGTTGGTAAGTTATTGTAACAATGACTATAAAGATGAGGATCACACAAATTTGTAATCGTAAATGTGCGTTGATTTTTCCTAAACACAAAAATGTGGATATACATTCAATTACCAATTCCTAATTTCTATTTTTTTTTCTCTCAAATTAGCTGAGCTTCACTATTTTTCCATGTACCCCCTGGTAACTGCAGAAATATCCCTTACGGTACAAGTACCCCTGGTTGGGAATCACTGGTTTAAGGTAATTTAATGCAAGTATAATCATATAATGCTATATTGACCAGTGTTTTAACCCCCACACAGCCAGTTCTGCAAACATACAACTATCTTGAGCTGTCGGATGCTGTGAACATTCACAAGACATAAACATGGAATCTTTCCCATTGCTACCTTCCATCCTTCATGACGTGGATGTGATATAGGTGCAGGTATAACAAGAACATCTTGCCCCACAGCCACCAAACCAGCATCACTAGTATTCTTCCACACACACACTATCTTCGTGGGGACGCATCATTGACATATTGCTTTCCCTAGCCCCTTACCTTTATCCTATCCATCACAACTAAATGCTTAAACCTAACCCTTACACTAACCCTAACACCAAAACCAAGTCTTAACCCTCAAAAAGCCTGTTAAACTTGAACCAGCATTTTGGCCCCACAAAGGAGGTGGGACCCCACAAGTACAGTGGGCTCCTGCTCTTTGGACCCCACGAATATAGTAAAACAAGGAGTACAGACACACTGAGCTGGACCAAGATGAGCACCACATGAATATGGTTATTCTCTCTTGACATACACACATTCACATAGCCCACTGAGAACACCCTCAACTTGAACACATGATGGGGATAATTACAGGAGATTTGAATTGAAGCTGTGGAGCCACAGATTGTACAAATAAGCAGGTCTGCCCGCCTCATATCTGCTGCAGCATCCACTGAGCTGCTCATAATACTTCAGCAGACACACACGCACGCATTCGGACACATTTTCACACATGCGCGCACACACTGGCCCGATTCACAACGGCTGAATGTGAAAACACCTTAACAAGGGAAAACAAAAGAATGTTTTAGGAGGGGAAATGGGAAATAGCAAGACTAGACCAAGCAGTGCTGAAAGGAATTTCAATTTGACATGATGTAGACTTTTATATTAAAAGCAACTGGGTCCACTTCCTGAACTGACAAAATTGTTAATAAAAAAATAAATTAAAAAAAGGGAAAACTGTATTTCTTCTGTGCAGTTAGATGTGTCACTAGTTGGAAAAGGTATAAGAAAAGTGAAAACAAACAGGCAAAAAGCACTTTGAGTGATGTTTTAGAGGTTTATGTTGGCGCGCCACCTAATAAAACAGTTTGAGGTGCTCTATGCACGCTTGATCTGATCCGAAAAGCCAGGCTGCAGACACCATCAAATACAGAGAATCTTGACACTGAAATTATAGTGCGCCACTGCATTGCCAGAGACATTCCCCCTACTGTGCCTCTGCTCTGCCCGCAGCACAAGAGTCACTAAATTACCAGGAAAAAGACAAACATTTAGTGTGCCTTGGGAAAATGTCACTTCCCCAGTGCAAAGCCTTGCCACAACAAAATAAATAAAAATAGTGGCTTTAGACATAACACAGGATAAAGTTGGAAGAGCAGTTTAAAGTTATGAATCTTTCAATCAAACCCCATTTTTGATACTATTTATAGTCCGCGCTTTTTTTTCCCTGTAAAAGCCAGTCAATGTATTTACATTTTGCAGTTATCCTATATAAATCGTTGGGTGACGGAGTCCACCTTTCCTGCAGTTAGTCATTTTCTACCGCTTGTTCCCGTTTTGGGGTCGCGGGTGACTGGAGACCTTGGGCGGGGTACACCCTGGACAGTGGCCATGTTTAGGTTAGGGACAATTTAGAGTCACCAAGAGTCTTTGGACGGTGGGAGGAAGCCGGAGAACCCGGAGGTAACATGCAGACTCCACCCAGACAGATCGTGGTCTGATCTGGGATTCGAACCCACGATCCCCTTATTGGGAGGCGGGGGCGCTGACCCCTCTGCCACCGTGCACCCCACCATTCCTGCACTAAATTCAAATTGCTTTCACAAGCATGAGAGATTAACAGTGAACGATGCACCACATGATCCAGTGTAATTTTACCTCACTGATATCCGCCTCACTGTTTACTGTTCACTCTCCTACAGCCTAATCAGAGCTGTATGAAATTACTACTAACCCAAGATTTCCCAATGCTGTTGCTTCAATTTAAAAGAGATCACATGGCAAACACAGGGTGGCTTTTATTGTGAAGAAGCCACAGTAAGCAAAGTATGATTGCCATAGAGTTTAGGGCTGACAGTAATCATACAAAATGCATATAAAAAATGCATTTTTTTTTTTTTTTTGGTCAGCAAATCAGTTTGAAATATTCGGAGCTGTTAGATGAAGAGCTGCAGCTGACAGGCTGCACCATACCTGCCAACATTTGCTGTAGGTTTCAAAATATGGCCCATTACTAGTGGGTTTCCAGGTTGCGGGTTGAAATTGTATGTAGCGTGTGGATTGTGTTTCAATGACTATCTGACAACTTGGGTGAAGTCAGAAAAACATCCAAAACTTGGATCCATGTATGACAACTATTCATACATTTGAGGCCCATGCAAATTACAGGAGTTAACCAGGTGAAAGAACCAAACAAGAGGTTGAGGTGAGATCCCCTTGAAACACAGGAGAAACCCGGGTTTGCTGGCAGGTATGGGCTGCACACCTGAGACGGCTAACTAACTCTTTTCTGTGTCCTACCTTTGTGTAGTGTCCAGGGTGTACCCCGCCTAAGGCCCAAAGTTACTGGGATAGGCTCCAGTCAGCCGCGATCCCTAACGGGAACAAGTGGTAGAAAATGACCTTTGTGTAGAAAACTACTCTCACCCTGCTCAGGGGGGGGTAATGAGGTAAAGAGGAACAGGTGAGCAGGTGGATGTAGGAGTCAGGTTACTGGGACCGGTGGGAAAGTCTGAGGGCATCTGGTGGATGGATGGAGAATGGCAGTTCTGGAGAGTTCCGAGGTAATGCGTGGGCCTGGGGGAGGAGAAGGTGTGGCTGAAGGGAGGGACAAAACAGGACAGAGGCAGCCATACGACACAGAGAGTGTTTGCTGTAGTATTAAACCACATTTGCTGATACCATGGTAACCACGGCTGTCGCCAAATCAACTGGGACTTAAGTCTTAAAGATTTATAACTTGAACATGGCAAAATCACACAGTATGTTGAATACAGGATGATTACGGCCTTTAATCTGATCATTTTTCACCTCGAGCTCATCCAAAAAATGACGATGATGATTTTTACTGGCAAATCTCAAGCTTTTTTGATCTCTGGGTCTAGTGAAGTTGAACTATTTCCTTGATAGCTGTTACGGTGGTGTTTTACTTAGCTGAGGTTAAATCCCTTCAATGCATAAAGCATTTGTTGACTCCCGGACAGTAGTTTCCTTCCAAATTTGTGACAGTTTGGGGAAAAGCCTTTCCTGACAGTCAGGGCCGGATTAACACTTTCCTGTGCCCTGGCTACAAGACTCAAGGGCCCCCCTGCCCCAAAGCAACAATCGCAAAGTCGCTATCACAAGGAGCATATAGGTCTACTTCTGTACTAACATATTAGGCTTCTGCATGGCTCAGTGGAGATGTACGTAACAGATGCACAAATGTTTAACATAACTTTTTACAATTAATCTTTCACAGAACTTGGTGGCTACTAGGGTTGTGCCGATGGACGGCAATGGCTGATTGACATCACGATAGAGAGCAACGTGAGAGAGCCACGCCCCCATTGCGAGTCTTGCGAGTGCGACACGCTAATTTCTTCTATAGTTAACCTAAACACTTTGCAGGGATTGCTGTGTAAATTAAATTGAGACTATAACTAATGCATTTGTGCTATTTCAAATACTGTAGTCTATGCCAGAGACGTGACGTGTTAGTCTGTGAAAACACTATCGGGCAGGCTACCCAAATATTGATCTTGACATTGTTAGTCTTTTTTATGTCTTACACTCTACATTTAACTTAAAATATTTAATTGTGTACAAGAAAACACCATAGGCTACAAAATAAATTATGTTATTTAAATATTGTAAAGTGGTAATGCGAACTACACGAATGAATGACGCTGTTTTTGACGTGATGTAACATATTTTGATCGAACGGGTTGCAAAAATCTGAATATAATTAAGAAAGTGAGGAATGTGTTGATAACGTGATCTAACATAATATTTGACAGAGCCCCTTAGATGTCCTGTGCCCCTGGGCAAGTAACCAGTTCCCCTGATGATTAATCGGGTCCTGCTGACGGTGCACAGAACGAAAGAAAAGAAAGAAATTTGATTCAGGCGCGATCTCTCTCTGTTCATCCTCCCAACACTTTGCTAAGAGTTTGAAAATGACAGAGAGAGAGGGACAAAGGAGACAAAGTGGGAGAAGCATAAAAAGGAAATTAAACATATTTGGTCTAGTTTTTTATTCTGGTTACACACTAAATACAAATATACAGATAGCCCTCTCAGCGACACTCGGTAGCTGTCTCACACAGATTTCATGTACTGCTGAATAATGGAAGGTGGTGATGACGGACTGGTTACCTCACTGAGTCTCTGAAGTCCCAGTACCATGTTACTGAGGAATAACAGAAGATCATGTGGTGGAGATACAAACCAAAGCAGGAGGCTGATAAAGACTATTCACTGGAAAGGTTGACTGTCCCCTAGGGTGTAACTTACACACACACACAGTCACCTCGTTTTTTGGGTGGGTTTGTGAGCGAGATTTGTCAGATTTGGTGCGTTCACACCTCTGATCAACACGAGAACATTTCTGTGACAAAAGTGACTCTGACTCCTGACGCCCACCTCCTCTTTCTCACCTCTTTTTCCTCACTTCCTCCTTCTCCTCTTCTTCACTTCGTCCCACACTTTATCCCTCATTTTTCTTTTTTCTCCTTCACCACCCTTTCTTCTCTTCCTTCCACCCACATCCTTCTTTTCTTCCACGAGTTCCATGAGTTACTCTTTTCTTTTCTCTCGCCCCTCCTCCTCTTCCTCACCTCTTTTCTCCCACTCCTCGTCCCTCTCCTACTCCACCACCTCTTTCTTGTCCTCCTCCCTCTTCAGCCTCCTAGTTCTCAGCACCTCTTTCTCGCTTAACCTCCCCCACTGCCTCTCTCTCCCCATCTTCCTCCTCACCTCCTGATCTTCCTCACCGTGTCTTATTTTTTGTCCTTATTTCTTTTCTCCTCCCTTGTGCCTCCTATTTTCTCCACTCTCCTCCATATCCTTCACCTCCACCTCCGCTCTCTAATCCTTCATCTCTTCCTCCTCCTCAACAACCTCCTCCTCCAACTCCTACTTCTTCTTTCTCATCTCCTCCACTGCCTGTCTCTCCGATTCTCCAGTTCTTACCTTTTCTCCTCACTTCTTTTTCCTCACCTCCTCCACTTCCTCACCTCATCCTATTCTGTCAACTCTCATTTCTTTTCCACCTCCTCCTCCACTCTGGCATCCATTTGTTCTTCTAATCTCTTCCCTCTCTCTCATCCCCTCCTCCTTATTCTTGTCCTCCTCTTTCTTCAGCCTCCTATTTACCTCCAACGTCTTCTCCACTCGCCTTCTTTCCTTCCTCCCCTCCTCACCTCTTCCATCCTTACTGTTTGTTTTTGTCTCCGCCTCATCATCATCTCTTCCTCAGTCACCTCACTTTCCTCCTCCCTACTTCCTGAAACACAAAGCTGAAAGTCTTCCACAAGCCACAGCTACATGAAGTTACATAATGCATGAACTTACTTCCTCCTCCTCTTCCTTCTTGCCACCTAATCAAACATAGAGCGGAAACTGTCGAACAAGCAACATTGTTAGTTTTAGAAGCTGTACACTGGTTTGGTTACATATTACATGAAAGCGCCTCCTACCAAAATGTTTGAATATGGAAATGACTGCTTTGTGTTGTCTTCGGTGTAATGAGCTCCCCGTGTGCCACTGCCACATCTGGGCCATTAATAAAGAATGGGGGAGGAGGGTGCTGGGTGAAAAAAATAGAGGACACATGAAACACAAAGCAATACAGCCAACAGCGTTGCCACGCTTTGAAGCATCTCCCAGTGGGGGTGTGTGTGTGTCTCCTGGTGTGTGTGCTGCACCCACAAATACAGAATAAACAACAGTTTGTCACTGTCAACTGCTAAATTCACAGAGGCAACTGGCTCCTTGCAAGAGTTTTCCCAAAAAAGATTGCACATACACGTACCCAATACTGCCATTTTGAAGAAGTCTTGACTGGTTTTACCTTTGTTTTTATTAATCCTTGAATCTCAAAGTAACACTTATGCAATTTGGGGAAGGTGCTTCATTGGCATCTTACTGAAGTGGCCAAAATGGCTTGTCCAAACACTGGTCTAAATCTCGTGCCAGACTTGTGATGCATGAGGTGTCAGAGATATGGGACGGCATTGCACCCGCAGCCAGTTAGCCTTGCTTAAGACAAAAACACGGTGGAAAGGCTAGCTTGGCTCTGTCCAAAGGTGACACAATTTGTCTACCAGCACCTCTAAAGCTCACTAACTCTGTTTAGTCTGTGCAAAAACCAAAGTTTAAAAACAACAATTCACTGTTTTATGGAGGGTTACGTGCCAGACTATATCTTGGCCAAGTGTAGTGACTTCCTGGAGTCTCCACTCGTTGCCTGGCAACTGTGTTAATTAGGGAGTTTTAGATGTACTGGTAGATGGAAAGGCAAGACTGTTGACAAATTAGTGATTTATTGGTTGACTTATTGGTCACCACTGAAGATGGACTGTTTTCCTTTGTTTTCTTTTGTAAAGTCAGTTATTTAGTTATTTCTACTTGCAGTTATCCCCAAACTGCTTCATCGTTTAACATGTCCAGCATTTCTAATGCGGCGAGTTCTTCCAAGTAATGTACTGTCTCCATTATGGAGGTGGAAGAATTAAAAGCACGCTGAAGCATCAGTGCAAAACTTACTTTCGCTTTGCTGAGCTTCCCTTGTCCAGAGATCTTCTATCAGTTCTGCAGTTCAACCTTTCAATGTGAGACAGCAGGTCTGTGTGTGTGCGTGTGCATGCGTGTGTGTGTGTTTGTGTGTGTGTGCAGGATCCTTCCCAGCATGTACAGTATCCAATTAAAGCCCAGAACCCAATTTACATTCTGCTGCTGCCTCGGCCAGGTGGCTGAGGGGAACAGAGCGAGGGAGAGAAGGGCTGAGAGGGAGATAAAGTTCTCCCCTCTAATTAAAACTGAAACATGGCTTCAGTCTGAAGGTGCAGGCTACTGTCTCTCCAAGGCTTTATCTGGGTCAGCGTGGTTGTAAAGTGACATTCGGCAATACAACCAACGGCTGTGTATTGATCTAAATTTTAAATTAGAGTAAGAATATGTCTCTTGCTGAGTCGAGTTTACCTGTGCAGCCAAACCTCTAGTTTATACGCAAGCATCACAAACAAACATTCGGCTCCATACAGTTATTACTTCTGCAGCTCACTGCATAACATCTTAACAGACACCTTCACACTGCAGCTGGCGATGGTGGTGCATGTTGGAAGAAGCACATGGTAATCTACTTCCCAGGCCAACAGCAGAGTTAGCATGGAAGAAGATGATAGAAATGTGAGCTACTTTACTTTGTTTCCTACTTTTGATTTGCCTGTATACAACATTTTACCCTCATCTGGTTAAATGCCTCTTTTCATTTTGCTCTGATTCACCTGTCTCTTTCTTTTATTGTTGTGTGTTAGTTTGGAAAACGATTTTTCTTTCTTGACAGAGAATACTCAACAAGGGTTTGATAGAAACATGTTAAAGCTGCACCCATCTTTTTCTTTTATACAAACAATAGCAACTTGCTAGCAGCACTGTGAGTCTGTGCTTTGAGATAAAAATAAGGAGAGAATTTTTAACCCAACTCTACAGAGCAGTTTAGCATCTTTCAGCTCGTTGTTTTGGTTTTATGGCCCAGAACTTTATTGTTTTGATTCAGTCTCATGCAGGCAGCTGTTTTCAAAGAGACAGCTTTGGATAAACTCACCGCACGCTACCTATCCAGCACCAAATGACAAATAGCTGGTGAAGAAAGTGGAACATGTAGTGGCTAAAGCAGAGCCAGACGTTTCCCTCGCCAAACTTTGTGGAGGCAAACCGTTCTTTGAGTCTGCGTCATCTATTACAGTAACTGAACATACAGTTCGGAGGATATTAACCCTTACGTGATGTAAAGAGAATGATTTTTTCCCTAGTGTTTTGTATTTTAATTAATGACACAGCTTCTAAATTAACCAGGTTGTTTGAAATACCGCTTCACTCTCTTCAGCACCATGGACAGCAACATTTCCCTCCAGCTCTTGGCGGTCGAGAGTGCCTGCGTCCTCTCTCAGCTTTATGAGTGTTCATGGAAAGATTCATTGAAAATCTGCTCCGTACACGTTCACTTTAAATCATGAAACAGTGTTGATGAAACATATCCAGATACTTCTGATCTTGTCAAGTTACATGACTAGTACCAACATGTGATGTGGGCTCCCATCAGATAACCTGCTGTGAGTGAATGTTTTGTTTTGTAGCTGGTTCCTGTATCATCACCATTTTAACATAATGAACAAATATCTGTCAGGATGTCAGCTGCTTTTCACCCTGCGATGAAGTCTGTTTTCCGCTCTATGTTTGTGCGTCTAAACGGCTGTGTACTCATTTTTTAAAAGCCACAGTGCTGTATTATTTATCAGCCTGGGGAGACGTGCTGTTCACATCTCATCTCTCACTCCTCATGTGTTCTGACTGTCTGCTAATTCATGCTTGTTTAGGCAGGTGAGGTGCAAATGCAGTTGCTCTGATTTGCATGTTTACAGAAAGCTGTGTTACTGTCTATTATCTGCTACTCTCGACTTATGTATATCATATTTAGTTTTGCTGTATTGACTATGAATTGCTGCAACAACCATTTTTTACACAGGAATCTCATCTAATCCCATGTAATCAAATGTCTTGTTCAATATGCTCTCACTCTCACTCTTTGGGTTCCCCATTATGAGGTAATTTGTGATTGTTTCACACTGTTTGTGATGATGTTTACCATATCGTAACAAATCTTAAGCCTTGATCTCATTGCTACCATAGGCCAGTGATTCCCAGTCAGGGGTGTGTGTACCTCAGAGGGTACATGAAGTAGCTCAACTAATTTGAAAATTTAGAAATTATGATTGGATTTAAAAAATATATATTCACATACTTTATTTGTCTTTAGGAGGGAAATAAGCACAGAAATGGGATTACAAATACGTCTGAAGCTGATCTGTGATGTGTATTTAATGTCACGATAAGCAATAAAATACCAGTTATGATAAGCTGACTGCTCAGAAAACGTCTCCCAACCTTACTTTCACACCACCTGCTGTGAGCGAGTGTGCAAAGACTAGGTCGTAGGCAAGCAGGGAAGTCAAAAAACATAAAAGGTAATAGATAATGGATGAAACATCCAGCTTCTGCCACTCCAACTGGTAACAGTATGAACACAAACTTTGCCAAACCATACTGAAAAGAGAGACCATGCCTGAAGATCAACTATTCCAGGATCACTATGTCTTGTATATATGTATATATGAAAAAATATTGTGTTGCAAATATGGTAAAGATGTCTATTTTTAAATATTAATTGTGTTAAATAACATCCAAGTTCCTGGAACACTGGGTGGTGTTGTTCAACATGTACTTGAGGTGATCTGAATGGGGTGTTGAGGAATGTTTGACAAAAGAGGGTGGGAACACCTGCCATGAACCAGTGTTAGCAATGATGTTCTATGGAAGGCCAACAGTCTGCAGGTTTTCATTCTGACCAACCACCTCAGCAGGCGATTTCACGCACATGTTCCTCCCTTCTAGATGAAGGAGTGCTAATCAGTGAAAGCAGCTGATGGAGTCTTTGGACCAGTTTGAAGCCACAGTGCTAACGACCACACCACCCTGACAAGCGGAGCGGAAAACGTTGACACCTTGCTGGGGATAGGTCTAATCAGCCAAACATCATGCACCTGTACCCCGGATTCCATCCAAATTTAGCTCAAATTTTAACTAAATTTATAGACAGTTGGCAAAAGAAAATGCATGTTTCCATCCACTACCGTTATGCGAATATTAGAAGTTGGATGCATCAAGATAAAGAGTTGGTGGTCAGGTGTCATTGCAGAAGGGCGCAACATATACGTCAAATACGACGTAATTAAAAGACTGCCAGTCAACGAATGAAACCGATGTGAAAGACACGATAGACAAATGGCATTTATGTACGAATCTGAGGAATGTTAGAGTCTCCTCGTCACTCCACACAGATCGGAGGTGTTCGTTTCTTCGGTGGAGAGGAAGCTTCAGTGGACATTTAAGTCATGTGCTTCATGCACGTCATGATTGATCCTCTAAGTCTGTTTCCATTGCACTTTTTTGCATTTCGCTTTCATCAATACACCACCCTTTCCTCAGCTAACTGTAAATATGTTTTTAACAATATTTCAAGTTGGGTTTTTTTTTGGCATTTTCATCCCGCTCCTTCTATCCACAAATTGAAAATCTAAAAACACGTGGATAGAAAGGCACCTTGTGTGAGCTGGGTGGCTTTGTGAAAGCAGAAGGTTATGAGGGAGATTTGGAAAATTAGTATAATGACTGAGCAAGTGTACAGCGCAGGCAAGTATACTTACCTGTCTTCCCACATTACCTAGTCACCAGATGTATTTGAAAGATGTTTTAGACAAACAAAGCATACATGCAGGTAGTATCTGCTGCTATCTTAACTGCAGGGCAGCCTCACTGTGTTTTCTATACTCCACTACAATCTATGGTATGGATGCAACCAATTAATCTGCCGTAACTAGCCTAATATATGTTGATCAACTAATTGACTATTTGAACTATAACATTTCATAACACAGTGTAAAGGGCCATCACAAGTTCCCAGAGACCAAGGTGAGTCATACAAGACTAAAGAAATCAGGAAATGTTTACATTTGAACCAGATTTTTTTGGGATATTTTTACCTTTAAAAATGACAAACGATTATTGCTGATGAATTTTCTGTCAATTGACTTAACGATTAATCAACTAATTGTTCAAGCTCTAGTCTATACTACTAGTAGTGTATGTATGTAATGTCCAGCTTTCTGAAATGTCTGTGAGACAGAAGCATTACCATCTGAGCTATTGTGCTGTTAATATATTTGCGGTTTCCTGAAAGGTGGCAGGGACTTGTCCTTCTATCGCCATGCAAATCTTTTCTTATGTCATTTCTTTGTGGCTTTATGTATACCTGTATGTCAAATAGCAAGCTGAGCTAAGGTATACAATCAAGTAGCTTTTTTTTACACCATTTTATAGGCAGGTGGATCATTTTTATTGACTCTGAGATTTCTGCCCTTATCTTTACGTAACCAGTTTAACACCAACATGAAACACCAAATTAAGACTCAGCAAAACAGCTAGTTTAACATGTACCATATGACTGACACACTCTGCACGCTATTAAGCACTATTAAGAAGACACTGAAAATAATACTGCAGTATAAAAATGTACCCATATAAATCTACCTGCTAAAGAACAATATGAAACCCAATTTTCAAGGGTGATTTTCTTATCAAGATGCTGAATGTGTGGCCTAGAGGAAAGGCAGCCATCATTTTTAATATTTAATACACTTAATGTTCACAAAGAGCAGGAGGTTTTTGGTCTGTCTTCAAAGTTTAGAAAGTTTCATGTTTTTACTGCATTCATCACAAATTTGTACGTGTTACTTACGGGAACTGAAAGATATCAGGAAGGTCTGCAGGGTGTGTGTGTGTGTGTGTGTCTGTGTGTACACATGCTGTTGTCAAGCTAACAAATCTACTTTGATTTTACAAGACACATTGGTCACCATGTTAAAATCTATTCAGGTGCTGAAACACGCTGATGTGTTTTCTTTACCAGGTTCTCTTCTCACTTTTTCTCTCGTCCGGGTGAGTTATGATCACGCCCCTATGAACACAACAACTCGCAGACACCCATATGCACACAAACACACCTCAGCCTTGGTCAAAGCCCCAGATGGCCGTAAATCGTCTTTTATGAGCAGGACTTGATGAAAGCGTTTCCCTGGACACTGGTTTTTTTTGCCCTCTGGCAGGCTGTTGGTTTATTTCTCCACACACCAGCGCCTTTATGTGCCATCTCTATCATTCTGCTCTGACAAGGACCAGATACAAGCAATAGCCCACCGTCAAATGTATATGAATTATTCAGACCCACAAGCAGGTGCACAGCTTGATGCCAAGTTTAAGAGTTTTAAAATTTCAAAATTATAAACCGTCACAGAAATTGCCCTGATACTGTTAAACCGATAGTATGTATATAAGAATAAAAATATCTCTGAAATTGTTTGCATCTTGCTGTAGTGGCCAATTCAGTGATACCAGCTTATTCACTGATACGGTACTTACACACACTATTTCTAAGTGTTCGTGATGCGATACTGGGTGCTCCAATAAAAAGTCTCAAACCAACAATACATTGATCCTATTAACAAGTCTTGTGTGTGTAAGCCTGATATATCTTATATCTCTGGAGCTCCATTGCTGTCCAGAACTATCAAAAACGCATCTGTGAGCCAAAATGTTGCGCTGGGTGACTTCCTCGGTTGTTCCTTCTTTAATGTGAACACACACACACACTATAGTTCATCTTTACTTAAACACACAAACCTAATGCCCAAAACTCACTGCACCACCAAATAGGCCGCCGCTGCTGAAAGTAGTCCCCCCGCAACTGCACAATTTCATTCTTTTTACATTTGTGGGCTGTTTTTTTTATTGTTCCATTCACAATAGGAATACATGGGCTTGAGGCCACAGACAGGGGAAGTAAAAGACTTGGATCGATTTGTCCTTTAATTGGCGAGTTGATAAACAGAACATTAATCAACAACATTCAAGAATCAATCGTGTGATGTTTGAAAGGAAAATCCTCTCTCCTATCATTACAAACCTAATCTCTGGAGTCTTTTTTTTTTTTTGCTTTTGTTTAGACAATCTAAATTTCTGACAGTGCACTGGACTAAGCAATTAATTAAAACAATAGATGGGTTAATCAATAATTAAAATAATCATTAGTTACCTAAAGGTCCTTGCACACCAGGTGTTTTCACTTATTCTGGCTGATTAGACCTCTGCTCAGGTAGAAGTTGGGAGGACTTCAGGGAATTAAGTCAAGTCATCAGACTACCCTCTCCCCCTTAACAGGTGCCTCAAAGCCCTCAGAGAGTCAAGGAATTTAAATCACAGCCTGTATACACCCACACCGTCCTGGGAAGAGGTCTAATCAGGCACAATAAGTGTAAAGTAGGTGTACCTTGAGTGTGCAGGGCCTCTAATACATTTTCATTACTGAAAGGGGAAAAAAAAGTCCTTTAGGATGTATTAGAAATGCTCATATAGCCTTTGAGCCTCTGGGTGCGTGGGCTGGTGTAAGTTTGATTGACAACTGCCACACCAGGGGGTGGAATCACAAGTCGCGAGAAAACAACAAATAGCGGCTTGGGCTGTAACATCTGTGCTACACTGGCAAACTGAACGAGCCGGGGGTTTTAAACTGCATGAGCTTGACGAATGGATGAGTCGCAGGTGTGCAGGTGACGCTGTGGCAAGCTAAGGAGGAATGCCACGCCCATCCAAGAGCACACATCCATCCATCCGCAGAGAGAGAGAAAGAGAGAGAGAGAGAACAAACAGGGGACAAACAGGAAACACAAGGAAGGGGAGAGAATAACTGGAGACACTAGGATTGAGCGAGAGGCAGAGCCGGTCCATGACAGTGTGTGTGCATTCTAGCCAGCAAACTCTTTACTACTGCATTTTTTCCCTGGTGGATGTTTGTTTGGCAGATCAATGAGCCAAGGTGCAACACAAGAGATGTGTCCATGCATGTAGATGAGAAGGAGACATTAGTTAGAAAGCTAATATGGGGTTTGGCTCCAAGTCTGAGGGTTTTTCTTGTGTGTGTGTGTGTGTTGTGTGTGGCTGACTGGCTGTTCGTGTCAGTGTCAGCCAGTCATTGAAAGGAGGCGGTTACTGCTTTATACAAATACAGATGAAATCAAATTATTTGTTTGTCTATATGTAAAGAATTTCTCCATCCACCTATCTCCATAGACAGAGATACAACAGCATTCACACTTATACATGCACAAACATTGGCTATATATATCGTCAGCTACAGTCCAAATGGCTGGCTTAGTAGCTATGTAGAAAAATACATAGAGTACTTAATTCCTTTGAAAATTCATAGAAACAAAAACAAGATAAGAAAACTGAAGGAGGTACAAAAGAAAAACCAACAATAAATCATAAATAATAGATTGTAACTGTACAAAAGAATATTATATGTATATATTCACATGGATGTGAGGTATCGTAGATGTGTCCAAATCAGACTGTCTTCACCAGAAAAACGTTCATATAGGTTGTTTGTGCAAGCAGCTTATTATGACCCACGTTTACATTTATGGTAAGATGCGACCTCTATTGGGTGTGGTAATTATGACTGGGTTCGTGGCCTGTGTGAAACCAAAAGTCAACTTGACTTACTTAAAGTTACATAATGTTAAATACGTGCCTTACGTACGTACTTATTTCAACCCAAACCATGACCTTTTCCTGAGGCTAACCAAGTAGTTTTTTTTGCCTAAACCTAACCAAGCTGCGACCGTTTCACAACGTTAACCGCCACGTTTACGTAAGGTATGCTTGCAGCCAGTCCTCCCCTTACAGCAGGTCCTCAACTGGTGCCGGTAGGGGTGCGAATTTAGGAATCGCTTCTGTGGGTCATATTAGAGCATAAGAACAAATGACCTATGGGGTCATATGGGTTGGAGGACTTGATGGTCCAAATTCATGCTCCACTTTCTTTGAAGTTCACATTTCCAGACTGCTTGTTGACCCGTTCTTGACTTTATTCAAAGGTCCTCCCAAAGTGCTTGAAAACTGCTCGCTTTTGCCCAATTTTTGAGAAAGTTTGTCAATTATAGCCCTTTTAAAGGTAAAAAGGCAATATGCTAAAATTCGCAGTGCTTTGTGTGTGCTTTAGACAACTCTCATCAACTTGTATAGTCAGGATATACTGTTCATTTAACCATGTTGCATTTTCCAGGTATTTGTGATCAGCTGGTCATCAGTCACTGGTAAACAAATCACATGAACTGAACCAATGAAAAAGCCACAGCAGGATGTAAATAATAAAAGCTAGAAGGCACAGAGGGAACCAAGTCTCCCCTCTGTGCCTCCAGACAGCGCTGAAAACTCTCTGCCTTCACAACAAAGCTATTACATATACGATTTATAGGCATCATGGAATAATTTTGTTGAAATTAGAGACTGAAGGCGCTGTGAGAATGGGATAAAAAGGCCTGGATTGCAACTTTAGCCCAAGGCTTTTCTGTTTGCCTCATGTTGTGACAGGTCACGCATCACAAAAAAACAAATTGCTTTGCTCCAATGTGGATGCCTCCTTGCACACACACACACACACCAACACACACACACAGGTGCATACACTGGCATATACTGGCACATACAGACACCAAACAGGAGCAGAGTTCACAGACACACTTTGCCCGGTACTGCCCTTCCTCTGTTGCTGCTCATTCGCTGATGTTGCTTTTGCCGCTGGTTTCAATGCGAATTCCTGATTGGAAACAATTTTCAACTTTACGATTTGAAGAAGAACACCTGAACACACCATTAGTTTGGGTCTCAGTGAGGAGGAGGAGCCGCTGACCCAGCCCTCAGAGCTTCAGTCCTCTGAGGAAATCATCTTTGTAGACAGAAGGATGTATCCTAGCCTATCACTTCACTTCATTATTCAGTATGACATTGTGTCAATGTTACCCATTTTCTGTTTAGGCGAGGGTTGTTTTTGTTTTCACCCTAACCAATGCCATTTTAATTCAACACAGAAGCTGTAGCAGTGGTTACCAGGAACAGTTAACGTTGATGATGGTTGAAGAAATACATCAGTTTAAGAGTTTTTATTTCAGTAAGTCGACTTACAACATCGTTTACAGCTTATCGCCGATTTTTTGGCGCAGGAAAATTCCATCTCCATTTGTAATCCCGCCTACAAAAGACTGATTGGACAATTCTTTCTCCAACTGGACTAAACTGCCATCCAATGAACACCAGCTCTGTTGAACAAATTGAAGATGAGGATGGTGATTCAGAGGCTTGGAACCATTCTAGTGAAATCCTAGTAGAGGTGAAAATTAGGAATCACTTTGGCAATTTTGTATTTATAATTCACTTCAATATAAAGATTCAAAGTCACTGACTGTAATGTAGCTTGCTTGTCTATACAAGCTAAATAGTGTATCTTTAAATCCACCTCTTGCGAACTCATTCGAATGGCGAAAAAGAGAAGAAGGTTGGAACAGTTTCTCTATTGTGCAGCAGCAGTGATGCAAGCATACAGTTAATATATACAGTATGCAGCAGTGTTCAACTTACATTATTGAAGTACACTGATGTCAGAATTTCACCAGAGTTCATACTTTATGATGCGACGATAACTGTGTGAGAGACATACATAAAGTGAAGGTGTAGGGCAGGTTAGGTTTATTCTTTTGCCATGAATTTATTTCTACAATCTCTGTCCCCGTCAATAACAGTATTGCTAAGGCTGGCCATCTAAAGCACTATGTTTCGAGGTCTGTTCAGAGGTCTATTAGAATAGCAGCGAAAGAGAATGAAAGAGACAAAGCACCATTATTTTACACCCCTTGGTCAATGTCAGAGAGAGCTGCTGGCAAATTAAAGAAGAAGAAAGAGAAGCGCCCTAAAAATGTTTTAGGGGCACGTTTCTTTACTCTTTTCCAAATTTATCTCTTCCACGCTGCTTCCTTTTCTTCTTTTAATCAACTCCTT
Source organism: Coreoperca whiteheadi (assembly GCA_011952105.1). Taxonomy (NCBI): domain Eukaryota; kingdom Metazoa; phylum Chordata; class Actinopteri; order Centrarchiformes; family Sinipercidae; genus Coreoperca; species Coreoperca whiteheadi. The sequence continues at coordinate 7,699,800 of CM022488.1, read as the reverse complement.
CTCTCATACCCCCGAACGCTCTGCTTATCAGCCTCCATCTCGATCTTTCTCCCCCGTCTTTATCTGTCTCCTCTCTGAAAGCTCGTCTAAAGCACAGCAAAGTCTCAGGGGACTGCAGACCTCTCTGTCTCCATCAGCCTCTTCCCTCCTGCATTCCCTCTTTTCCTGTCTTTCTTCTCAGAGTTGTCAAATCGCTTTCCATTGTGACCAAATATTTGTCACGTACAATGACAAATGGCAGTGACTTAAGGCAACCAGATAAGGGAAATTACAGGATCCATTGCAGCGACATTGCATGGTTACATCCTTAGTTGGTAACCACAGTGCTGAGGCAATGTCATTTCCTACAGGAAACATTGTTTAGGGGATTTGCAACGCAACATTAGAGGTGTTAAGGCCAAAATTAGGTCACAAGTTTATAAGTTGATTTTTTTAAACATAAAAATACATAGCAAGCTTTTAAATCACCATTGTTTCAACATTTCACTCATCACATTTCCACACACAGCAGCCTAATTAATACATTTGAAAATGTCTTGGACAGTTGATTGCCATGAATACAAATGCTAGCACTTGTTCTATTCTATCTATACTTATCTCTCTTCTCGATCTTTCTATTTCTCGGTGGCCTCTCTCTCTCTCTCTCTCTCTCGCCATCTTTCTCTTGGTTTGTGCAAACTTGGCAATGGGTCAACAAATTCTTTCCAGGAGAATAGAAATTATTCCTCTGAGTCTCTCCCTCCCTCGCTTTGTTTTAGTAAAGGCTAATTGGGCCTCTCATTAACAGCATAGCAACCTTCAGCTGTTAATGATGTGGAACTTTTTGATTTGGCTACAGGCTGAAGTTGGGAAGTTTGTCTGTGACATCGGGATCAAATTAGGGAGGTGTGGATGCAGTGCTGAGGGGGTAGTGGCGTTTCCCTCCTCATTTTGTTGTGTTGGCTGTTTGCTGCCATTAAACTGTCCCCATAGGAATTTCACTCAGATGCATTATGCAGGTTGCCCTTTAACAGAGGCACTTTTCAATTCTGTACAACCTACACAGCTCACACGAAGGTTAAATTTGTTAAAATAGAACTGAACACTGTCTTTTATTATCAGTGCAAGTGAAAGCAAAGGTGTAAAACATTGTGACCAATTTGTTGTATTCGAGGTTTTGTTAAATTTGTATTCTCTTGCTCTCAGCAGGCAGACTTTATGGTCTTCTCTGTGTTGAGAAAACTACGGCTAAATTCAGATGTCCGCATTTTCTGAGGGCTGTCCAGTTTCACAAATTATTAGGAACACAATGGGCCTCAAGCAAACTTTCTGAAAGTCTGCCTAGGATGCAGACTTCACCAGGCTTTGCTTTGCTTGCAAACACAAATTTTCACCCAGGAGACCGGGGTTCATGTCCAGTGTGAAACCAAAAGTTAAAGTTGACTTATTTAAAGTTTTAAGTTACAAAACATTACATAGGTACATGGGTCGTATTAGAAGGTAGGAACAAACAACCTACTGTATGTGGTCATATGGGTTGGAAGACTTGTAGCAGCATTTATTATCTTACATTTATCCTTTAACCTCTGTTATATTAAAGCAGCAGATGCTGCACACATGGTTATCGGACTTCAAAAACGTCTGTATAGCGCATTCGGATATATTGATACTTAACAGCGCCAGAATTCTCCTGTGCGGCCTCAGGTCCAGCTGCCCTGCATCACCTTGATCACGCTGATCAACTCCAGCTGCTTTGTATTTGCCACAGTGTAAAGGCCTTTTTCAGCAGATATTTTGACTTGTCAAAGTAATATAAACACCAGTGTTACTAATATCTTTACTGATGGCTCTATTCTGTTCAAGTGGCCCAGTAAGTCATGACAGTGTAACAGTGAGCGAGCATGCACAATACCAGGACCCTTAAACTGAATAAAATCCAGCCATTATAATTTATACGTGAGCTTTTTTCCTAGTGTGACATGTCAACATGTCTTCTGAGAAGAAAGCCTATTTAAGGCAGAATTTCCTGGTCCTCCCCGTAAGTTTGTCAAGTGGCCTTGTCATTCTAGCTTTGTGCTATACTGCTGTTTCTCAGTTATTTTCTGAAACATTCTGATAATCAATCTGCTACCTGCTTCCTGCCAGTAACCTGCCCGTGTTTTTAGATTCCTGTCTTCATCGTCTTCTGTCCGCTCATCCTCGCATCCTGCAGTCAGCCAGCCCATTCCAGTTCACCGTTACCAGTGACCTGCTTCCCCATCCAATATCATTTAAGGACACTTTATTGTGCCTATTCTCCCTCTGGATTTGGGTCTTTAACTGAAATCCTGTCGGTGACGGCTGATGGCCAAACATACGCATTTTGAAAAGCTCCGTTTTTGGGGGTTGAAAATAGTGAAAGTGTGGCTGGAAAGCCAGACCCAAAGTTATCTCTCAAATGTATCTGCATTAGTAGAGACATGGTATTTGCAGACCCCAAAGCTCCTCCTGTGTCTCCTTTATTTGTCTCAATGAAAGAAAATTCACTAATCACAATCCTCGATCCAAACAACTTTCTTTATTGTTTCCTAATATGAAAGCCTACTGTACAGTCTGTTGTGTTACCCAGACGTCCATCTGTTTGTAGAGCTGCACTGATGGTGACGTGAAGTCTGTTAACACCCATCACACACTTCAGTGTGAGCACCCTTCAGAAAATGACTGGCTGCCCTTCTGCCCACTCAGACTGTCAGCTGTAATGACATTTAACCATGCAGCTGAATGGGCCTGTGTGTGAGTGTCTCCATGTCGGTGTGTCTAGCATCAGTTTGTGGATGCAGTGGCAGAATTTTAAAATATTTATTTATACATGTAAGTCCATTCTTACAACTGGGAACATATATTTAGTGGTTCGTGACCTTTCGGGGTGGTGGAAGAGAAACCAGCAGCCTATTCATGTCCTTTTTTATTGTGTGAGGCATTCTGTATCTTTCTCCTTTTATTGTTACTTGACATTTGGCTGTTTCACTCTTAAGAGGTCAGGTCATGAGTGGCCTCAGTGTTCACTGTGAATGCCTGAGCCACTGAAAAGATTTTTCTTTATCCATTTCTATTCAACTCTTTTTTTTTTCCGTTCGCCGAATACAGCAAAAGCTGCTATTAATTGTTCAGTTTAGTCCTACAGCATCACTTGTGGTCTGTAAGGACGCTGCTCTTGGCTTGGATGAAAAGGGAACTGTAGGACGTATCTACTGATTTCTCTGCTTCTTTGTGTATTAACCTGGACAGGTTCATTCTAGAATGTTAAATATACACAATTTAGTATTATTATTTGCACTTAAACAAGTACAAATTTACTAGTTGAGCGTTATCAGATACTGTAGAATATGAAAACTTGCACTGTAAACCTGTATCATGAAACTAGTCCTAGTTCACTGGTATTCCACACTTAAATGGCTGTTTGAGGACAACTTCCTAATAAACTTAGAAATGTTTGACTTTTTAATTTGACAGTGGCTGATTGAATGCATTAGTTTCTGCCTCTGTGAGGTTAGACCATTTTATTAGAGGAGATCCAACCTTATGTTCTCTGAAGGGTAAAGCTTTGTGAGCCATGTGCTTCAAGGACCCGGCCCCTCAACTGGGACACAGCAGTGGGCATCCATCAACTGACAATTTTCTTTGCTTATTTTTCTGCAGTTTACATTGATACAGTAAAAGGGACTGTCAAAAAAGTAGGTGAAATGGTGGAAGAGTTATGTTCAAGACGGACTGAGGAGACTGAAAGACAACCTTGTAAGCAAGAAAGGTAAACTTCAGCTAAGCCAAGCTCTGATTTGAAACCTAAATGAAATCTGTAATAAAATAATACTCATGGTTTCGGTTTTTAGCCATTTTTGGCCATTTTTTTATTATTTGTTATAATTTCTCTTGCCCAGACTTGTGACAGAGAGAGTGCTGATTTCACTTGTTAAAAATTTTAAATTATCTTCAAAATGGCGGCATTTCTATAGCACTTTTATCCAAAGCTCTTTACAAGGTTTTTGCCAGTCATTCACACGGCAGCGAACCACCACGCAGATTGCTGGCCAACCATCGGGAGCAATTTGGGGTTCAGTGTCTTGCCCAAAGGCACTTCAACATGTGGGGATTGAACCGCCAACCTTTTGATCAGTGAACAACCGGCTCTTCCTGATGATTTTATCTCCCAACTCTCAACACCTACCTACGAGAATTATCGTACATCTGACAACGCTGCTTGTCGTATATAAATAACCTTTATATACTACTAATTCGCAGCAACAAATACATTTTTAAATAAACAGAATGCAGATTAAGTTTTTTATCAACAATATACCATTTATCACGTTATAACGTGATAACTTATATTGTTATAACAAGATAAATTTGTATGTTGTAATAACGTGAAAATATCTTTTTATGACATGAAAAACATCTTGTTATAACAATAAACTTTTCACATTATAAAGTGATAACTTATATTGTTATATCGTGAAAAGTTTCTTGTTATAACATGATAAATTCGTATGTTGTAATAACGTGAAAATATCATGTTATTACATGAAAAACATCTTGTTATAACAATAAACTTTTCACGTTATAACGTGATACTGATCAGTTTTTGTTTTTCCAGCGTGGCAGCAATAAGCTTCTGTAACTCACAACACACTTCTCTTGATTTGAAAATCTGTTATTGGCAACTACCGTATAAAGCATCATTAACAGTTAATGGTTATGTTCAGGCAGCACAAAGCACTTAGTTAATGTTAGTGTAGCCCGTGGAATTAGGTGCCACACAGGACACAATTAATTCAGGCATCTTGTAGCTTCAGTTTTATTGTTGACCACATTTGCAAAAGGTCACTTTAACAGAGTGTCTGAGCTACTGAGTCTTTCCCCGAGTAGCTCGCACCAAAGTTGTCCGCAGTCTTCAACACCCAAATGGTTTAAAAGAAAGCAAAACACTGAAAACAAAATACGGCACTGGGCTATGAGTTTCAACAGAAAACATCAAATAAAACCTGTTAAATACAGATTTAACAACCAGAAACCCACAAAATTACCATGGGAAAGTAAAATTAACATTATACAAGACACTTACATTTAGCAGGCGCTTTTATCCAAAGCGACTTACATATGAGAACATTCACAAACCGAAGGCGCAGCTTCGGGAGCATTTTGGGGTTCAGTAACTTGCTCAAGGATACTTCGACGCATGGCTGGGGGATCGAATCGCCGACCTTCCGATTGACAGGCAACCGTTCAGCCACCAAGCCACGCCCACCCACTTACGGTCCATGTTTCACCACACTCACGTGGAACTTCCTAGAGAAGTCAACTCACTGTCCTTTACCTTCACCAGAATTAAAATTGAATGTAAAACCTGTAACATTTCTCAAGTAAAAAAGCAAAATACCCCGGTGTGGCTTCATGCATGCTAACATTAGCATGAAATGAGACACGGCGGTCGATGACTGGCGCCCAAAATTCCAGGACATGAATTCCACACATTTGGCAAAGACGTTTGGTAATATATAAATTAGATTTTTAGGAGCCTTGGTTAAGAATTGGCAGTTGACAGTTGTACGGTTCGTCCAACCCTTTAGTGAACACATTTCATGAACTCTTTGCTCAAGGAGTCATATTCATGATGATGAAGGCTGATGAATTTGCTGTGGATAGACACCTGCAGTGCAGAGTATTCTTTTATGACACCATTAACATAATGCTGGTCATTAATATGGAATACTCCAAGACTCGTGTAACAAGCAATAAATCAAAAAACAACCTTGAGAGGTTGAGCTGTAGAGACTCTTTCCTTCCATGCACTTCAAAACACTTCACAGGGTCTGAGCTGGCGACCTGAAGCCTTTTTACCTTTTGGATTTATACACATCTTGTTGCACAGCATCAAAATGTTCCCTTTTGGGAATTGCTTCTCAATTACGTCTTAATAAATATTTTTCCTCTGAGGCTTGATTATTTAATTTGCTGTTTAGTTGGCCTGCAAAGGAATTTTAACTAAAAAGTATAACAAATCCTTTGATTAGTCCCTCTGCAGTTCACGTAAACTCCCAAACATCAGATATCAAACTAAAGACCAATGCTTAAAAATTGACGTTATTTAAGAACCACCTGAGATATAACATTTTTGACACATGGACAAACATCAAGTAAAACACATTTGTGTTTGTTCCTAATTGATCGAAACAGTGGACTACATCAGTGTAACACCTGCTGGTAAGAGAATCCGTATTTTTAGCACGACTCTCTTATTCACTTTGTGACTTTGAGAAAGTTTGTGGATTGAAGTTCAAACTCTCTGACCTGTTCAATGTCACAGGAACAGCATGTGTGAATTACACTTGATCCGAAGTGATCCAAGAATTTGATTATTAGATTCATGCGAATCTTTAGAGATTTGACCTTGGGAAATAGTTTAAAAACCCACAAAGCCAAGTCCAACAGTTAAATACAAGTAGTTAGAGCTTTGGCATGGGAACACACCTCCAAATTCAGTGTTTTATTTTTTTCTACCACTGGCATTACATTCCCTGTAGATTTTTAACATTTCCCCTGACCTTTACGAAATGACCAGGAAATGGGAGGTGTATTCATTTCCCTTTTCTCATTGTTGCTTCTTCCTCCAAATTATCATTTGACCTTCACTGCTGTCCGATTTCCTCGCCACAGCTTTGTAAGGATGCTCGAGTGCAGTCAGCACACATAAAATTGAAAGACTGGACTCGAGGTATTTACTCAAAAAATTAGAATAGCAAATTGAATGGTTGTTTTTTGCAAACATTTCTTGATGTTATAAAAATAAATACTACACATAGAATAATTACTACCTTACTAGCAATATTAAGACACTTAACACAGATTGTTGCACATTTCAGAAATTGGTTAAAGTTTAAATGATCTAAAGTAATTCTAAGTAATGACTTTATCCCAGTAGTTGTTCACATGAGACAAAGACAAAACTTCAATTTATTTAATCAACTCATATAGTCTCAGATAAGGCAGTAAAATTACTGCTGTTCATTTCTGGATATACCCTGTTCTACATTGGTTCAGCATTGTGGCACTGTAACAGACATGAAGACATGCAGGCTTAAAGTCCAGTCAACATGATGTACAGTTCCTATGATGACACTGTCTGGGCTGTTAGTATGGTGCAAACACAGTTACATTTGTATTTGTTTTTGACTGAGCAAGACTTTTCCATGAATATGATCTGATCTTTCTCTGGTTTTAAAGCGGAACTCCACACTGTTGGGTGCGGTCTCTTGTACCTGTAACGACACTCAACTGTGATGTATGATTGCACTATGGTGCACCGGTAAGTTCTGTACTGCACAGTGGGTGTGGACAGAGCAAGCAGCAACCATGAAATGGCAGAACAAGCAGGATTACCAGCCTGGGTGTGGTTGCTCTATAAATCCTAAACAATCTCTAAACTAACACACATGGCAACGCCCAGCTTACACATTGGAAATACACGACAGGGTTAGTTCAACATATGATGGTCATGAACACATGCACGAGTCAGAGAGAAAAAGTTCATTTTGATTTCAGCTCTAAAATAATCACATTTTTCTGCCATTTGTGGTCACCAGTTTGCAAACACTGCAAAAAGCATTTTAAACTGTATCAATTGCACAAAGATGGGCTCTTGAGTTAGAGACTCAACTCATGATCAAGGTGCACAAATGTCGTACACATACAACCTGTGCAGCTCATTTTTACTGACTTTAGGCTTGACATAGACTTCATTAAGACTGGTAAGACACTTTGAATAACACTTTTGACTTTGCATTTGGTGACTTATGAACTTCTTCCATCAGATTCTTTCTTTTACCATAACGCGGCCAATACACAACGTCTGAGAGTCATAGTTGCCTGCTGTTTTGACTTGCAATTTATTTATATTGTTTTGATGCCCTCTGTGACCAACCCCTTAATTACCAGTATGACCCGGCACATCTCATATTCTGGTGAGCAGTAAAGAATACACTGTGAATACACAAAAGCACCCTGAAATGCATGCAAGCATGCATGCATGCCAGCAACGTGCACACATCTCCCAACCTCAACTGTCTAGGGCTACTCTCCTCTCTCTTGTTCTGCCTCCTATTATATATTTTCGGGCTGTTGTGTCTGCACCCACAGGAATCATGTAATAACAGCTTGTCACTGCTTTTTGTGCTGGGAAAACATTTGCATATTCAAATATGTTGAGGGGTGAAGCTTTCCATGGCTGATTCTCTAATGTGCACATTCACATAGTGGGTTTGTGTTAATGTTCTGCACAGCTAACAGACGCATCAGGCTCATTGTTTTCTGCTTTTTTTCCTGATTTTCACAATAAAATAAAATGAAGAGAGCTGGCCTGGATACGTGTCCCTCACATACAAAGTTATGCTTGTGTTTGTGCATGTCTGAATTCCCTCATACCATGCACAAGTACATTTCTGATTTACAGCCTGTTTATTCCCTGCCAAGAGACACTATCAGCCTACAAATAAAACGTAATGGAAGCCAAGTAAACACTGAGTGCACTGACACCATTCCAACTCTGCAGCTGTATCACATGCACACACACAGATGTAGAGATTTCCTTCTCTAATGACGTCAAAAACACATTTTCACACTCAGCCTTAGTGGTTTCCAGTTGTGCAGACACTTTCAGTTTTATTTGCAGTTTAAGGTTTTCAGATAACCGTCTCTGAGACTTCTGCTGCTTCCCGAATAAAATGGAGCTAAATGGAATTTTATTTGTAGCATTCAAATCATTCAAAATGACATTTTAAACTCAACAGCAATGTCTCTTTTCAGAAACAATGTCCCAGTTATTCAGAATAATCCACAGATCTCGGTAAAAGATTTATCAGAAAAAATGGGAATGAATCACTAGAATCTGGAATCACTAGCTACTGTTGAGTTTTTCAAATATAACTTATTTAGGCGCCACACACTGAATTCCATTTACTAAAGCGCTCATGGCTGAATGGGAGTAACCTGCAGCAAGATTCCAAAATCTAGTGGAACGGTGGAGGGTGGAGGTTGTTATAGCAGCATCTTAATGTTGAATGAGATTTTCAACTATCATTCATGGGTGTAATGTTTGGGTTTCCACATACTTTTGGCCTTGTAGTGTATCAAGGTTGGATGATACTGGCTGGACTTTATCTATTTTAGAAAAAAGAAAACTATCAGACTATTATAACAGGAGCCCAGTGTGTCAGTGTAACCCTGGTGAGCCGGCTGCTTTAGAGAATTAGTTGTGGCCTGTCAGGTCTTTGGAAGCTGTTTTAAATGAACTTGTCAATGAGAAAACACATAAACATTTATATTGCTTATGGCTGAAATATGGAAAGCAATGAGCCTTTCATAAACCCAATTGCTCTCCTAGTGTTGAGTCATCACACACATTAATGACAATTTCAATACCTTCATTAGCACAAGCGTGCACACACACACAGAATGACAATTGTGCGATAGCAGCAGTTCTAATATTTCTACCCTAATTGTAATGGGTGATGTGACTCGTGGCTGTTTAGAGCTATTGACTGGGCCTAAAGACACACTGTTTGTTTAAGTCATCATTAACACAACCTTCAATAAGAGTCACTGGCAGCAAGTGTTACACTGATTAGTGTGTGTGTGTGTGTGTGTGTGTGTGTAGAGTAACAATATGAAAGAGAGCAAAATGAGTTGGTTTCTGTGTGTGAAAAAGCACTTAAAGCACATGGGTTTTTCTGTCTGCTGCATCAAAGTCTGTAAAGCAAATAAATTTGAAAACATTTTCATGTCAAACAAAATGTTTCATTAGTGTTTTCAAATTGCTTTACAAAAGTTCCCTTTTCACACTGAGACACCAAAACTGATGGAAAACAATTTAAACTCTCTTCCCTCCACCTTTTTTCTGCTCAAGAAAGATTTGCCTTAGCGCCACTATCTGATGGGAGCGGACTGAATGGATTGACAGCTGTGACAGACATGACCAGATACTCTGCTTGGATTCAGCGGGTCAAACCTCTAATCTGTCATCAACAACCCTATATGTGACTGATTTTTGGTGGTAAAATAGAGAAAAATCTTTATGTTTGGAGGGCAAATGCAAAAGTCCGTGAAGGGTGCATTTGTCAAATGAGTGCGATGTCTGAGTGAAGGAAAGAAATGTCAGTCATCTGTGGTACATTCTGCATATGTTGAGGTTAGAACAATGTTAAATTGGATGTGATGAATGGGAGTCAGTGTATTGGATTACATATATAGGCTACTGTAAAACTGATCAATACTTGAGTGGACTTACATAGAAGACCTTGACCTGAATTGATCCAGTGACATTTTTATCATACACGTTTTATCATTAATAAAATCTGGAGACAACATTACATTGAAGAATGTATGTGTAAAAATGGTCAAAGTATCCTAGCAGCGTCCATCATAAAAAATCCAAAGGATGTCTGTATTTTGTGTTTTTGTAGCATCACGCACAAATAGAAAGTTGCAGAGTGAGCAAGAAAGATACTGACAGCTCCCTAATACTAACTAGTCTGAATCCCCGCCTTCATCTGATTTCTTCATCAATTAAAATATGTCTGGTGTTGTCCTCATCTTTGACATCTGTCAACCAATCAGAGTTTTACTGGCAGGATTAAGTATAGGGACATTATCTTCCTAAGGCTGGCTAGCTACCCAGCTACATCCATGACAACTATCAAAAAATTGGTGACAAGCTGTACAGGTGGTCATAAGTTGATTTACAGTATAATAATAACAACTCCTAAATCATCATTTTTCATAAAGGAATGTGACAAACTTTAGGTTAACTGCACCCAGCCACCACAACCACAGCTTCAGAATCAACAAAAAAATTGTTGTTTTTTTCCAGGAGTTTGTTTTAGTGGTTGGCTCTAAATACCATCAGCCCTAGAAGGCCAGTTCCTGAACCATTGCTTTAGTAAATTTCCCTTCATCCTACCTGCTTGACTTGTCTGTGTTTGTCTGTGTTTGAGTCTTCCTGCCTTTGTTTTATTGGTCGTTGCAGTACAATCTGGCCTAAAAGCCAAGGCTAGCCTGCCTGTCCTGTGCTAGCTAGCCTGCCTCCTCCTTGCCCTGATCTCTTGAACCATATGAGCCTTCAGTGGACCCGACGAGGAGCCACCCAGATGTTAAGTGGCCCTCTTTGATTGGATCTCCTCTTGCATTTTCCGCTAGATCTTCCAGATCTCCAGTCAACCTTTCCTGCTGACGCCAGCCAGATCGTTCAGATCTCCAATGAGTCACCCCCACCGATGCCCTGCCAAATCAGCCTGATATCCAGTCGGCCTTCCCTCCCAAAGCCCTGCCAGGGCTTCTAGATCTCCAGTCAGCCATCCCCACCAATGCCCTGCCACCTGACTTCCACTTTCTCCATCAGCCCTACAGTATATAGCCAGCCCATTTCCCCTCAATCAATGCTAGATTGTCATCTGTACCCAAACGCGAACCCGAACCTGTTACTGCTTCTGCTTATTTGTCACCTGTTCTTGTGTTTTGACCTGTTGCCTTTTCCTGACCTCTTCACCTGTTGTGCCCTCTTGGGATTGTTGGACTGTTTGGACTGCCAACCTGTTGCCTACTTGTAAGCCTGTCCCTGACCGTTGCTTTAGTAAATGTTCCTTCATCCTACCTCCTTGTCTGTGTTTGTCTGCATTTGAGTCCTCCTCCCTCAGTTGCCTGTATTCACAAAACATGACAGCTGTACCAAATCCATTTTGTAATTAGGAACAATACACAGTGCTATAGTTGCTTACATGTATCTAAAACTGACACAGGATCCGAAATTGAACTTCTGAAGGTTTTATCATGTTTCTACAAAGTGTAGTCTTTACGGTAGCTTCACCCTGCCGTTAGCAGTGCACACAACAGCATTTTTAAGTTTCACACCAAAATGCTCCTTGGGAGTCAAAGTTGACTTCTCTCTTTACATTTTTATGCAAACAGTTGTACCATTGACCTTATTAAATTAGAGAACCACATATTTTCTCACACAGTTCATCTTTTATACTGATGATTCAACCAGGAGAGATACATGCTCATCTATGCCTTGGAAGTGCTCCAACTGTCAGTCACTTGTCAATGTAGAAAATGAATGGGACTTTTACTTGTGGAACCCTGGAGACCTAAAATAACTGCTCCTTAGCCACCACAGAGTAAGTTACATCACATAAAAGCTTCCCGACCTGTGCTGTGTCCTCACTCTGGCTGTGCTCTAGTCCGCCCCATGAACTCCACCACCCTGGTCTTTCTCTCAGCCTCTTAGCTTCCTCCATCGTTATTCTTCTCCCTCTCCATGTCCCAGTTCTCTCTCCATTGCTCTGCTCTCTTTTCCCTCCCTCCCTCTGTCGCCTCAGGAAGAATTCAGCACCAACTGACAGTCTGATTTAGTTCTAATACCAACCTCCCATCTCTCTTTCTCTCTCTCTGTCTCTCCCTCTCTATTTCTCTCTAGAGAGAGGGTGTCGCATATAAATCTCCACTGTAGCCATCTATTACCTTCTACATTTGAGCCCTGACCTAATTCTTACCCGTCTCCAATGTGTCAGTAGGTCCAGGATATAGTGGGCTCAGTGTAGTCTGTCTCCCTCTCTCTAATCCAGGCTAAGTCTCTTCTGTGTTTTATGGTTAATAATTTTATTAACACTATCTCATATTACCTCACACCACTAATGAAATAAGGCAAATTGCCCATATATAGTTCACTTTATTTCCCCAATCGCCTCTTTTTTTTGTCTCCAGAGGTATTCAGAAGCAATGTGAGTATGTGCGTAAAATGACAATATATATCTCTTTCACACTTATTGAAAATTATTGCATCAGTAATGTAGTTCAGCAGCACGATAAAAGGGACAACTTATAAGAGGTTATTATAATTCCTCACGAGATCAGGATTTATCATCAGTCTTATTCCTAAACTTTACCACCCTCCTTTGGGCTCTAAAGCCAAATATACCTCTAGTGTTAGTCACTGATTAGAATCTATTTCCATCACAATATCGCCAGCACAGTCAAATATCAACATATTGAGATAGGGGCATTGTTAGAACTCTGGTCCCAGAAACAGCTCACTTGGGGCCCTGAAACAGTAAATATTGCCAGCCCTGGAGCTGCGTATGGGCCTTTTCTCATCTATTTTGGAAGTGCTGATGAAGCTGAGCTGATAATAGTTGCGTTCTCATGTGGCGACTTTTATTGCACTTCTGAGATTGCATATGCAATTCTAGTTAATTAGACAATTCATTTTAATTAACAAGTAATCATCAGTTAATCAGAAGAGTGTGGTGCCCCAGTAGTTAACATTGTCCCATCACAAAATTAAGGCATGCAGGTCAGGGGAAGTGTAAACTTTTTTTGTTTCAACTTTATTGGCAAAAACCGAAAATAGTATCCAAAGAGAACAACAACGATGTATTACACAAACACAGGAAAATCACCACAAAAACAAACAAAGGAACAACAACATATATTTAGCAATAAAGGAATTAAGGGTCAAAATATGTTGCAAAATTTTAAAATGTGTTTCTTTATCTTTATTAGATGTAGGGTCTGACTACGTGTGATCCCAGTGACAGACAAGTCGCTATTGGTGGCCTCACAGTGACAACAAGACTCCAGGAAGTTTCCTAGCCAAGCAAGAGTCCGCCACATAACTCCCAAATAAAACCACAGTGCAGTTTTTACACTTTGTTTTTGTACGGATTAAACAAACGAGATACAGTACAATGTGTTAATTAGTGAGCTTTAGAGCTGCTGTTGGATGTATTTTGTTTTCCCTCTGTTTCTAGTCTTCTTGCTAAGCTAAGCTAATCTGTTAGCTTCACGTTTAATGGACATACATGAGAGCGTTATCAATCTTTTCATCAAACTCTTGGCAGAAAGGCACAACACTTCAATTTAATAAATGAGATGAGCATCCTCTATTTTATCCTATCCATTTTTAGCTGAATTTCTGGGTTCACAGTGACCCCACAGACCAAGAGTGGCCTGGTCAGTGGTCAATTTTTAGTAAGCCAGTAAGTCAACTTAATTTCTATAGCATTTCAAAACATACCAGGTTACGTAGGTAACCATGGTTCCCTAATAGGGAACGAGACGCTGCGTCAGCTGACGCTATGGGGAACGCCTTCAGCGTGACGGCCTCTGAATCTCTGTAACAACTTAGACCAATCTTGATTGGGTTTAACGTCAACACGTGACGCATGCTGGCGGAACCGGAGGTATAAAGGGAGCCGGCTTCACTGTTGTCGTCAGCCTTCTGATCGACTGAAGCAAGCCACTCACAGGCATGCCGGAAGTATGGCAGCGAGACGCAGTGTCTCGTTCCCTATCAGGGAACCATGGTCACCTATGTAACCTGGTATGTTCCCTTTCAAGGGAACTTCAACGCTGCGTCAGCTGACGCTATGGGGAACGCAGTACCAACTCCGCCATGCTGAAAGGATGCCTGTCAGAGTGTGAAGCCAGCAGGGCACACTTCAGGACAAGAGAGCCACAGACCCCGGATTATTTAAGCGGTCTAGGCTGTAAAATCTCACAAAAGTGTGAGGCGAGGACCATCCCGCAGCATCGCATATATCGGAGAGGGGGGTTCCCGACCACCAAGCTCTGGAGTATGCCATACTCCGTGTGGAGTGGGCTCTGATTGACAGAAGTGAAGGCAAACCGTGCACCTTGTAAGCCGAATCGATAGCCTCAACTATCCACCTGCTAATAGTGTGTTTGGAAGCCGGGCAGCCCTTACGAGGGGGCCAGAAGCATACCAGCAATTGGTCCGAATTGCGCCACTGGGATGTCCTCCGGACATAAATCTCCAGGGCTCTGACCGGACAAAGCAGTCGATTCTGAAGGAGGATGGAACGCCTGCAGGTCTACCGGCCGGGCTACCTCAGTGGGTACTTTAGGTACATAAACCGGCCTAGGATGCAGGATGGCTCTAACTGCGCCTGGAACGATCTCCAGGTTAGCAGGAGCCACCGACAGGGACTGCAGATCTCCCACTCTTTTGAGAGAAGTCATGGCCAGCAAAAATGCCATTTTTAAGGCCAGACACCTGTCTGATGCATCGTCCAGTGGCTCGAACGGTGCTGTGGTCAATCCAGCACCACCGTCAGATCCCACGGAGGGACTCTGACTCGAACCGGAGGCCTCATCCTCAAGGTGCCACAAAGGAAACCGGTAACAAAGCGGTGCTTCCCAAGCGAGCAGCCATCCACCAAACTGTGGAATGCTGCAATCACAGCCACATACACCTTTAGTGTAGCGGGGGAGAGTCCAGCCGAAAACCGGCCTTGGAGAAACTCCAGCACTGAAGCCATCGGGCAGTGAACTGGGTCAAGATGGCGCTCCAGGCACCATTTCATGAAAATTTTCCACTTGCCCGCATACAGTTTCCTCGTGGAGGGGGCTCTAGAGTGTAGGATGGTCTCAACTACCTCAGTAGAGAGACCGGCAGCTTGGAGGTGGTCCCCCTCAGGGGCCAGCTTCAATTTCCCCGGCTGGGGATGGAATATTTCGCCTAGGCCCTGTGACAGCAGGTCCCTCCTGACATGGGAATCTCCCATGGGGGGCCGTCCAGGAGGGCTACCAGGCCCGAGAACCAGATTCTGGCGGGCCAGAACAGGGCCACGAGCAGCAGCTAGGACCCTGTTCGGCGAACTCTCTCTAGAACCCCCGGGAGCAGAGCAATCGGGGGAAAAGCGTACAGCCATAGCCATAGCCTTGCCATGGCATCTAGCCCCAGGGGAGCTGGATACACAAGGGAGAACCAGAGGAGGCAGTGAGCGTTGTCCGCGGACGCGAACAGGTCCACTTGTGCTCTGCCAAATCGCCTCCATATCATCTGCACCGTCTCGGGGTGCAGTCTTCATTCCCCGGGCCTCGGCCCCTGCCTCGAGAGGATGTCTGCTCCCACACTGAGGTACCCAGGTATGAAGAGTGCTTTGAGAGAGAGCAACTTCCCCTGGGACCACAAAAGGATCTGGTGCGCCAGTCTGCACAGAGGGCGTGACCTCAGACCGCCTAGTCGATTTATGTAGGAGACCACCGCCGTGTTGTTGGAGCGGACAAGCACGTGATGGTCCCTGAGGTCTGGAAGAAAGTGCCGTACGGCCAACAAGACCGCTCGCATTTCCAGGCAATTTATGTGCCATAGATGCGGGGTCAACCACAGACCTTGGGCTGTGCGGCCTTCCAAAACCGCGCCCCATCCGGTGCTGCAGGCGTCCGTCGAAAGTGTGCGACGGTGGTACACCATTCCCAGCACTGGGCCCTGGGTCAGGAACCAGGGTCCACCTGTCTAAGGCACGCATGCACCTGCGTGTAACCTTGATCAGGCGAAAAGGATTGCCCCTCGAGGAAAATCCGGCGTCCCTGAGCCACCACTGCAGCTGCCTCATGTGCAGCAATCCAAGCGGAATCACGGTGGATGCTGCAGCAATGAGGCCTAACAGTCTCTGTTAGAAACTGAAGTGCAGTGAGATGTCGGCCTAGCTACACCCTGAGTACCATAGTCAGGATTGACTCGATGCGTGCGGGAGACAGTTGTGCCCGCAACGTGACTGAATCCCACACTACTCCTAGGAACGTAATCCTTTGTGTTGGAGTGAGCGTGCTCTTGCTCGTGTTGAGCCTCAACCCCAAGCACCTCAAGTGCGCAAGTACAACATCTCGATGCTGTACTGCGATGAGACTGGGATAAAATCAACCAGTCGTCCAAATAATTGAGGATGCGGATCCCCTGGAGTCTGAGAGGAGCCAGGGCGGAATCCATGCACTTCGTGAAGGTGCGGGGGGAGAGTGCTAGGCCGAAGGGAAGCACCCAATATTGGTAAGCTTTGCCCCCGAAAGCAAACCCTTAGGAACTTCCGGTGTCCCCGGAATGACAGAGACATGGAAGTAAGCGTCCTGCAGATCAATCTTGACAAACCAGTCCTCGGACTGAATTTGACTCACAATCATATTGATCATCAACATCCGGAACCGAAACCTCGTCAGAGGCTGGTTCAGGTGACGAAGATCTAAAATGGGGCGCAGACCACCGTCTCTCTTCGGAACTATAAAGTACCGGCTTTAGAACCCGGTATGCATCTCGCTGTCGGGGATCTTTTCTATGGCCCCTTTGTACAGGAGAGAATGAATTTCTTCTTCCATCACTTCCAGGATTCCTCCGAATCCCGGGGCTCGAGACCGGAACTGCAGCATGTAGCCTTGTTGGATGGTGCGCAAAACCCAGTGCGACACGTCGGGTAACGCTTCCCAAGCGGGCAGAAAGTTCCTCAGGGGAACCAACCGCTCAAGGCTGGTGCCTGAGGGACCAGGAGTGGCGGCCTCGGTTACTCGAAGTGCTGCAGCGGCGGGAAATCCCAGAGGATCGGCATATACATGCCTGACCGCCCCCTGAATCTGCGATGTGGGAGTTTCGGTATCCCGAAGTGCCAAAGTGGCGGGATTTAACCGGGAATGAACGTCTACAGGCCTCTGTAGAGGACGAACCTCTGGCCTGACTGCTGCAGGTCTAAAGGCAGTGGTTGCACGGAACTCGCCACGCCTCAAAGCGCCACCGACGGCGGGGTGAGGAGGCTGAGTTCCCGAGGGCCCGATGGGGAGGCATCTATGTGCTCGACCCTGATGGGGGGAGCCCTCTGAGGCCCAACGCTCAAGTCAGGGCCTCTTCCTGGAAGCCTGTCGAGCGAGAAGCACGGCCCTCAGGTCCGCCTTCTCCTGTTCAGGCGTCCGTCGAGTGGCTCCCCAGCGGTCGAGGGGCACGCTGAGCCATGCTTGCTTTCTGGGCCAGCATGTAAGAGCTGCGAGACGTCGAAGGCTGAGGTGGTCCATCCTCAGCTCTGGCCCGAGACCTCTTTCCCGAGACCAGGGATAAACCGCTGGAAGGCCACAGCCTGTTGGCGCGCTTCCCTGAAGCGCTCGACAACTGAGCCGACCTCCTTCCCGAAGAGACCAACGGGCGAAAGCGGGGCATCCAAAAGGAAGATCTTGTCCCTCTCCTTAATACCCGACAGAGTCAGCCATAAGTGGTGCTCCGTCGTCACCAGCAGGGTCATGGACCGCCCGATAGCTCGGGCCGTATCCTTCGTGGCCCTCAGCGACAAATCTGTCGCACGGTGAAGCTCCTTCACATCCTCGGATGCGAGGGGCCCCCCGTCGTCGAGGTCATCCAGCAGATCGGCCTGGTATGCCTGCAAGACCACCATGGTGTGCAGGCATGCACCGGCCTGATCTGCCGCCACGTAAGCCTTGCCGACTAAAGCAGAGGTAGTACGGCAGGGCTTAGTAGGCAACATCGGGGTTTTCAGGGAGGACGTGGCCTCTAGCGATAAATACGCTGCCAGCGTCTCCTCAACACCTGGCATGCCGCCGTAACCGTTCTCTTTACGCCCGCTGATCGAAGCATACTGGCGACCAGTTGGGCTAGGAAGCCGTGTAGAATACGGCCAGGACCAGGACTTCGACACCTCAGTGTGGAGGTCCGGAAAGAACGGTAAATCCCGACGCGTGCGAGGAAGTGGGGCTATGAGGAAAAGGTCATCGAGCTTACTCCTGCGACGAGCATCCTGGTCTTCCGCTGGCCAAGCGATATTGAGCCTAACCACCGCACGGGAAACCACCTCCAGCAGCTCTTCATACTGCGGAGACTGGGCTGACGAGCCACCCATGTCACCACCTTCCGCACCGAGCACATCCAGTTCTTCCGAACTGGAGTCTCGGTGAGCAGGCTCCCGCTCCGGGACGGAAGAAGCCGCAGACTTGGTGCGGGCTTCCAGACCCCAAAAGCGGGAAAAAGAACCCGCGGATGAAGGGAAAGAAAGGGCCGAAGCTGTCTCACCTTCATCGCCAAGGTCCATCTGCCCAGGAGTGTAGTCGTCGGGATGCCTCAGCAACCGCCGGTCCTTTACCGCGTGGGGAGCAGAGCTGGCCGCCTTCCTCAAAAAGCGCCAGCCAAGAGCGGAGCTTCCTAACCGGGAAACGCTCGCAATGCACACAGCCAGCCCCCTCGAGGGCTGCTAGTGCATGCTCTCTACCCAAACAGGCCGCAGACATCTCGTGTGTGTCACCCTCGGGAATATAGCGTGGGCAGGGATACACGCACTGCCGAAACCGCTTCGCACTCGCCATTTCTCAGAGACCCAGAGCGCTTGCTGAAGATCAGAGGACTGATGACAACAGTGAAGCTGGCTCCCTTTATACCGACGTTAAACCCAATCAAGATTGGTCTAAGTTGTTACAGAGATTCAGAGGCCGTCACACTGAAGGCGTTCCCCATAGTGTCAGCTGACGCAGCGTTGAAGTTCCCTTGAAAGGGAACCAGAGTTACAATGGGCTTCACAGGAGCACGTAAAATCACAATACCATAAAATACAGCAAGAATTCCACTGAAAACATTTTTTTCGTACAACTTGCAGTGTTTGGTATGTGTCTTCTGTATTTGTTGTTATATTGGTGAATGTGTTTCTTAATTTGCTTGTATTTTATGTATTTTCCCCCCTAAATGTGACGCATTTGCTGTCAAAGTGGGGACATTTCTTTCTTCATTTGCTTGTGTTTTTTTCTATTTGCTTGTGTTGTCTTATGTCGTCTTTTGAGGCTAGTTTTGACACACAGTGAGACTGTGGTGGTGATCCAACACTATGGGAGTCTTTCAGGCTATCGTCTATCCACCATGATGTGGACAAAATACCAACACAAACTTAAATTACACAAAACATAATTTTTTTAAAGGTTGAATTTATTGTAAAGTTATTGCAAGAATTGTACAACAGGTGTGTCCATCTCTTGTTTATGTGGCTTAGTCTGCGCAAAACCGAGGCAGAGCATATCCTGTATGTGCATGGACACCTTGCATACCTTTCGAGGTGGGAGGGACTCCATTTATCCTCTCAAACGTTCTTCTTTCAGATGGGTAATTATTTCCAAAGTGCCCTTCAAAAGGATTCCATCAGAAGCAAAAGCCAGAAGGGACTAAAAAGAAATGAAATGATCAGTCTTATGGTGCAATCACACTGTGTTGGTCTGTGGTAGATGGCAAACTGGACTTTCAGTGTAGTCAGCAATAAAAGGTCAGCCTGAAGGGGCTTTGAAACATGCAGGCCAATAAACCTGATTGAAGAGATCAAGTTAAATCCACACAGCATTCATTGTTTTTAGTGAGAGAGCAACAGTCACACTACAACTGCAGTGACGTGCTGCCTGTTGCACTTTCAAATGCAACTAACCAACAGAGACTGAAGTGTTACAATCGTCAACCTTCCTCAAATGTCGAGCTCAACACAAACCAGATCTAAATGAACATTTGTTGCCCTTTGGAATAATATTACATCAACTAACTTTTGAATGCAAATATATTAGGGACATGACCAGATTACATCATTAATGCATTGTACTGCTTCCTAAAGGGTATGATACGTATTACATTTTTTTAAATGAACGATTTTGTCTCTTACTTGTTTTTACCACTAAAAAGGTTGAGGGCACGCAACAAAAGGCCCCCATCTGGACTCAAAACGAAGACGTACACCCCCGACATTCCTGTTTCTTTTTAGTCTGGTATGTTTTTTATGCTTAAAGTGAAAATATTCATTAAGGTGGATGGCAACATAAACATACTATATTAGTGTTGACAGTTGAATTTTTGTGGGTAGAGGAGAACAGAAGGTATTTCTGGACTTTGGAAGTAGATTTGGAGGTGGTTTGAAGGTTTGCGGATTAGAGGAGAAGGAAATAGGTTGACAGGGACAGAGGGATAGATGGATAGGAAAAAGGAAGGAGGAAGAAGAGGGAAACGATTTAGTCTGGGTGAGAGAAGACCTGAACGGAGCAGAGAGAAGACGATTTGAGAGCAAATGGGGAGGAGGGAGAATCAACTCAGCATGGAGCGTAATGAAGAAGAAGAGGGCAAAAAAGCTGATATCGCCTTATTTATTCACCTGTGTGTGTGTGTATGCTCTTGTTTTTCTACATTCATGGGGCCCAAAAACCGGGAGCCCACTATACTTGTGGGGCCCGACCTCCTTTGTGGGGCCAAATTGCTGGACCCCACAAGTTTAAAGGGCTTTTTGAGGGTTAAGACTTGGTTCTAGGGTTAGGGTTAGGCATTTAGTTGTGATGGTTAGGTTTAGGATAAGGGGCTGGGGATAGCATTATGTCAATGAAGGGTTCCTACGAAGATAGTGCCGCAAACGTGTGTGTGTTTTTTGTGTGTGCTCTTGTTTTACTACATTCGTGGGCCCCAAAAACTAGGAGCCCACTATACTTGTGGGGCCTGACCTCCTTTGTAGGGTCAAAATGCTGGACCCCACAAGTTTAAAAGGAATTTTTGAGGGTTCAGACTTGGTTTTAGGGTTAGGGTTAGGGTTAGAATTAGGTTAGGCATTTAGTTGTGATGGTTAGGTTTAGGGTAAGGGGCTAGGGAAAGCATTATGTCAATGACGGGTCCCTACAAAGATTATGCCGCAAACCTGTATGTGTGTGTGTGTTTGTGTGTGTGTGTGTGCGCTCTTGTTTTACTACATTTGTGGGGCCCAAAAACCAGGAGCCCACTATACTTGTGGGGCCCGACCTCCTTTCTAAGGGCCAAAATGCTGGACCCCACAAGTTTAAAGGGATTTTTGAGGGCTAAGACTTGGTTTTAGGGTAAATGTTACAATTAGGTTTAAGGTTAAGTTAGGTGATCATCAACATGACTGAAAGCATCATGTATCTGCTCTTGCACAGGTCTTGGTCTTGATAATACTTACTCTTTTTGCTAAGGAACAGTTCCCAAATTTTAATTTTATGTCCAGATAAGAAGAAAAAATATTATTATTAATAAAAAAACAAAAGTGAATGAAATTAAGAGTATCAATGTCTATATAAGTGCTATTCATCCAAATTCATAGGATTTGTATATTTATTAAATTATATTTTTTTATTTATATATTTCATAGGTCCAAATAAATGACCAAACACACATAAAAAAATTAAAACTAATCAACAAAACTCGAAAGGAGTCCTATTGCGTCCTACCAGGGTGTTCTGTTTGGCATCTTGGTTAACTGAGAAAATATTTTTATACTAGTAGTCATCAAGTGATCCACTTAAGTTTGTATTGTGCATCTAGCAAAGGACAATGACTAACATGATTATTTAAACTTGACTTCAATGTTCAACATGATTACCAAAAAACTAAGCATATCCAATCATGATTACTTTCACCACCAGCAAAATATTAATTCAAACTTCAAAACAAAACTGTTGTTCATTATCCCTCCACAAAATCCCCTGGGCAAAATCCCTAAGATCCAAACTTTTCATTGAGACCCAAAGGGTCCACTGTTCTCAAATTTCTAATCCATTTACTCTCCCTACTTTGTCATACTACTCTAGACCAATTTACCTCGCTCTCCAAACCCAAAAAGGAAAAGCACTTAAGACCATGTTCTTTAAAGTGATCATATAAAACAGTAGATTTGTTATCTTTATGCAAGTGATACATATGTTGATACATTCTAATTCGCAAGCTATTTCCTGTTTCTCCTACATAGATTTTGGAAAAGGCAGTGCATCGAATGGCATATACCACTTTTGTAGTGCTAAGTGAAAAAGTTTTCCAAATAGGTATCCCTATTTTAGAATAAGGATTCTCTATATAGGCACATTGCTCAAAATGGGGATTTTTGCCACCAGTTTTTCTAGGCATCGAGTCACTTTGTGGTTTAAAAACAGTCCGGACTAGCATGTCTTTAAGATTTTTATTTTGTCTACAAGCTGTAATCATTTTGAATTTGTTGAGGGCAGGAATCCTCTTTTGAGTTTCCTGAAAGGAAACTTTAAAAGTTAAATTAAGTAGGGAAGTTTGTTGGGAAAATGTCACCTCAAAGGGGACCACTGGTGTTGTATTATCCTTCTTTACGTATTCAATAGACGCCTGGAACATGGTATTGACCTCTTGTTTTATATACCTTAAAAAACGAGCTGAATATCCCCCTGGTCTCAGGGCAGAAAACAGAATCCCAGTAGCTAGTTCAACATCCTGCGCAAGTACAAATCCGGTGGAACCTGATCAACTGTGACTTAAGAAGGCCCCTATAGGTGTGGCGAAGATGATAGCTCGATTTATATAATAAGGCATGTCTGTCAGTGTCTTTGAAATAGACTCTTGTGGCTAGAAGTTTAAAATTGCCAGCAAAGTTAGAAAAGAACACTTGAGTGTCTAAAAAGTCTACCCTGGACAACTGGATGCTGTGCTTCAGGCGTATATTTGGATGATGTTTATTCAATGTATCAATAAAAATCTCAAACTCCGACAGCGAATGTGGCCACAGTCCGAAGATATCGTCAAGATATCGTAAATACAAAGAAGGTAAGTGGGTAACATTTTCGAACAAACTCAAAATCATTCCTAGTCAAAGTCAGCTTCAAAAGATCCAGGATAAAGCTGTTCACACGTGACACCGCCTGTAACCCAAGATTGGTATCTATATTTGTAAATAATGAATCAATGTCTATGGTAAAAACATATGTATTTTTAGGTACCGGCATGTTTTTCAATTTTGCAACAAAGTCAAAAGTGTCTTTTATATAACTGTCATGTCTATGGGACAAAGGATTTAAAAAATAGTCGATAAATTCAGTTATAGGATAAGATTCAGAGTCGCAATCACTGATTATGGGGCGACCACTCGGGACAATAAAAGGAACTGGCCAAGTATCAGGCGATTTATGAATTTTTGGAAAAAGATAAAAGAGCCTTGGTCGAGGAGTATCCGGATCAGACAAATAGATCTGTTGTTTAGCTGTAATATGTCCTCCCTCTCGCAGTTCCGCTACTTTAGCTCTCACCAACACCTGCGTCTCCAACTGAAGTGAACCGCTCAAGGGGACATAATACTTTTTATCATTCAATTGTCTATGGGTTTCTTTTAAATAATTATTTGTATCCTGAATGCAAATTTGGCCGCCCTTATCTACCTCTTTTATAATGACATTGGCATTAGCTGATAATTGTTTTATTGCTAATCTATCACTTTCACTAACATTATATTTAGTAGTGGGTGTAAATTTAAAATGCTTAAAATTTCTAATGTCTTTATTAATTAATTCTTGTATTGGGAGAGAGACAGTCTGAATTACAGGTTCCCACTGGGATGGTAAAACGAATGGGATACGTTCACGGTGTATTTCATAATTAAAGTGGTCCAATAATTTTAGTCGACAATGGTAAACATGTAAATCTCTCCGCAATTCAGAACAATCGTATGTTTTAGGTGTTGGAATAAAAGTAAGGCCCTTCTCTAAAATATTTTGCTGTAAACGACTGAGTTTGAAAGCAGAACAAGTTTACGACATTAGAGAGGTTGGGGTCCACCGCAGAGGAATTCTCCCCCCTCGCATGTTTAATAGTGAAAGCAAATGGTGTAAACTCTCATGGGCAGTATTGTTTGTCCAAGGCACAGGATCATGTGTGTTGCTTTCAAAGCTGTTCCTCGCTAACCTACTAAGGCATTCAAATTTTTCTGAAATTTTTGTGTTCAAATTTTTAATGAGCTCCTGTTGTTTTGGTAGTGAATCTGAATAATGAATCAACGGGACATAAATTGATTCCATAGGAAAAGTATGTGTCGCACCGGTGACCAACTGCTGCAACTGTTTGAGAGCTGTAGCCGTAGATTGTTCGCGCAAACAATTATTTAAGCCTATCGATAAAACCACTTTTTCCACCTGAGGATGTCTCCTAAGTTTTTTCAAGACTCCAGTAATATGATTACAGATTGCCCCAGGAAAGCTGTCGATTTGCACCTCAGGATCATTAAAAGATGGAATTCTACTCAAGTTAGAATCTCCCATAATTACAATGGGTCTGTCTATTTTGATTGTCCAATTTTCATGTTAGAGTGAGGATGGATCATGGGTTCCGAGCGCACCGGGCCGGCAGACACCTTATTCAAATTAGTTGTTGCATTTAATGTCAGGAAGGAGTCAAAATGATTTTCAGAAGCAACCCCAGTCATCATAGAAACTTCCTTCTGAGCAGGATGGTGAATGCTCTTATTCACTTTAGCCAGCGTTGGTTCAACCTCTCCGGTGCCCGCGTCACCCATGACCCGCTCACCTGGGAAGGAATCAGCGTGAGTGATTGCATCATCAATGACCACAGCCACATTCGTATGTAAAGGATTCGTCTGGCGATTCATTGGAGATCCCTCTTCCAAAACCAAATCAAAATTCACAGCAGGTAAGAGACGTTCCTCATTTTGTATGTTGTTATTAACTTTAAACGATTCACTTATTGGTCCCAATACATTCACTTGAGAACTGAATAACTGTGCATTGTCATCAAAAGGGTGAGGCTCCACTGGGGCTATTGTCGCTTTTTTCTGCATTTCAGGGGCCAAATTAAATTTTTGCTGGGGTAGAAAAATAACATGAGGGAAAGAACTAGAGGGATCCAAAGGGGAAGGGAGGGAGGGAGAAGGGCGGGAATGAGGCAAAACCACCAAAGATTTAAAAGGGAGGGGTGAGGAAATGGCTCCTAATGATTCCACTGTCCTTGCATCACCCGGAGCAGTGGCAAGGCTGTGCGGCCGTGCTGGAAGTGGAAGCAGTGGAAAATCTATAGGGTCCACGACTCCACTGGAGAATGCTGGGGCATGGAACTCAACACCATGGACCTAAAGGTCTCAATAGAGGCATTGGTAAGTTTTTTCTTATACCGAGTTTTGCCCCATGCCACTGCCTTTTCAGAGGCTCTTCGTTGGAATGGACCTAGGTTTTCCAGTTCCTGCGCCACCACAGAGTCCTAATGCTCCCGCAATATGATCATGTGGTTATGCATCCATTGTGCAGTGTTTAGTTTAACTTTTTCAGTTGTTACCACATTGGGAGAGGACGGTTTAATAAAAGCTGTTAATTTATTTACTTGTCACATCATGCCAATCGGGAAAGTTTCTTTTTGAGAGGCAATGTATCTCCGAATAATGTACTGCTTGCAAGATTTTAAAATATCTTTTGGCATTGTCCCATGGCTGTAGAGGCCTTTGAGGTGGAACATTGTCATGTCTCAACGCTGGTAAAAGAATCGGAGCAGAGGGAATAAGAGTTGGTGACTCACCCACATCTGCCTGGTCGGTCAGCAATTTGTTTGTAGCAGATCTCACAGCGGTAACTGTTCAATGAAAAAACAAAAAATACATTAGCACATGCTAAAGTCCATAGAGCCTTTGTAAAAGAAGTTCTCTCCAAGAGTTTTTTCCTTTTAAAAAAAAAAAGGGAGAATAAGTGCAAGTCTTGACGTTTCGCAGTTCAGGCTTCATCAGAAGGGTTAGGGTTAGGGTTAGGGTAAGGGTTAGGCATTTAGTTGTGATGGTTAGGTTTAGGGTAAGGGTGTGGGGAATGACAGGTCCCCACAAAGATAGTGCCGCAAACCTGTGTGTGTCTGTGTGTCCTTGTCCTGTCTTTGTGAGGACCAGTTTGAGTTTTACACCTTGACATTAAGTACTCTTGGTTGAGTGAGAACAAGACTTAGTTTTAGGGTTAGGGTTAATTCTGTTGTTTAGGTTATAGGGGATGGGACTGTATTTTGTCAGTAATGGTCCTCAGAAGTATAGAAGTATAAACCGGTGTAAAGGAACACCTTCTAAACAGCATCAGGATCAGGCACAGCAGAGAGGGTTACCTCTTGTCCATTCTTGTCTTCTCATCCGCTTCTCTCTTTGTTTCCTCCTCATTTATGTTCTTCTTTTCTCCTCAGTTAAGCTCCACTCCACTCCTCTCTTTGTTTCTTCTCTCACTTTCATGCTTTCTATTCTCTCTTCTCCCCAGACCTATTTTATATTTCTGCTTTATCGCCTTCTCTTCTCTCCTGTTTTCTCTCTTATTTTCTTAATTTTTCCATTTTCTTCCCAAAAGGGAGGAGGACTCAAAAGCAGACAAACA
The DNA here is from genome assembly GCA_011952105.1 of Coreoperca whiteheadi. NCBI lineage: Eukaryota > Metazoa > Chordata > Actinopteri > Centrarchiformes > Sinipercidae > Coreoperca > Coreoperca whiteheadi. The sequence continues at coordinate 7,672,848 of CM022488.1, read as the reverse complement.
CACACCAGGCAAGCCAGGTAAAGGAAAATTGACTCAAGGTGAGGCTTATAGGTTGGCAACAGAAAGGCAGTCAGACAGGTCAAACAAATCCAAGAGGGATATGACAGGTGTAGGTTCTGGTACAGCTGCCTGGACCACAAAGGCATAAGCAACATTGACAATGTGACACTGATTAGGGAAAGGGGCTGGTATAAGTACTGACAGGGTGATTGGGGAAATTAGACACAGGTGAGCATGTGGATGTTGGAGTCAGGTGACTGGGACTGGTGGAAAAGTCTGAGGGCATCTGGTGGACAGGTGGAGAATGGCAATGACTGCAAGGCATCATGCAGGGCTCTGGGAAGTGGGAATGGCTGATTGGCAGGACAGAGACGCAGAGGTTGTGACATCCTTTCTCTCCTCTCCTCTCCTCTTCTCCCCTTGTCCCCCCGCAGCCTTGTTACATATTTTCCCTCCCTTCTCTCCTTTTATCCTCTGCTCCTTTTTTTATTTTCTTCTTCACTGCTCTCTTTGCTTCCTCTTTCCTTTCCCTTTTCTCCTGTTTCCTCTCTCTTCTACCCTCCTTTCATCCCTTCTCTACTTTCCTTAACTTGTTTCTCCTCATTACTTCCCCCCTCTTGTTTCCTCGTCTGTCTTCTCCTTGGCTTTCTTTTTAATTTCCTCTCCTTTTTGGCTCCCTTTCTCCTCTCCTCTCAGCAGGATAATTGATGGCCTCCTATTCTCTGTGGCCGGGCAGACAGGAAACAGAGACCCCTGTAAAGAGTGAAACAGCATCACAACCCCTCAGGCAGGTGACCAGGTGAGTGACTCTGTGTGTGTGTGTGTGTGTGTGTGTGTGTGTGTGTGTGTGTGTGTGTGTGTGTGTGTGTGGGGGGGGTTG
>CM022488.1:7652496-7671943 GCA_011952105.1 Coreoperca whiteheadi | reverse complement strand
TGTGTGTGTGTGTGTGTGTGTGTGTGTGTGTGTGTGTGTGTGTGTGTGTGTGTGTGTGTGCGATGGGATTTGTGCCCAGGTTGGAGTTACGGTGGTTGCGCTGACAGAGGCAAAAAAAAGTAGAGGGGAAAAAAAGAGGAAAAGGAGGAAAAGATTTCATTTTATCCAGTAGGATGAGAGGTTTCTGTGTGTGTGTGTGTGTGTGTGAGAGAGAGTAGAGTAGCAGTGGACTCCTGCTACCTCCAGCCCCACAGGCCTCTCAGAATAAATGGATTTTCTTTTTCTATTCTAGGACGCACTGGACCTTATTTCCTTCTCATTCTCCTCTCTCTTTCAATCTCTGTCTCCATCTCTGTTCTCCCCCAGCTACAAGAACATGCTCATGTTTTAACCCTCACTCTCAGCTCTCTTATCTCATAGAGTACCATTAATACGCTTTAATTTAATTTAATCATACTGTATTACAGTAGAAAAAAGGAGCCGAACCAATCAAATCAAGGCAAATATCCCACTCATACGAGTTCAAATAAGTTAGAACACAGCAAAAGGAAATAGAAAATAATAATAAGCATTAGTATTGTTGCTATGGTTTCCAGGAGATTCATTTGTTCCACACATTGATTTAGAACAGTGATTTAGAACAGTCGTTAAACTCATCTAGGAACTATAGTTCCTACATGAAACTGTACACAACAAGGTCTGTGGATTATCATGAGTAGCCAGGTCATTATTTCTGGAAAGAGACCATGCTGTTGGGTTTTTGTATTTTTTTATTTTTGTGGCACTTTGAGCACCACAAGCCAAGCACCTTCTAGTTCGGTTAAAATCCAAAAAGGCAGACATCTCTCCACATATCTCCTAAACTCTGCAACTAGCACCTAAACAATGGAGAGCACTGTCCTGTGGTTTTAGGCCAAACACAGCTGTACTTTAATAGTAATTAGTGAAGTCTTAATATCCATCATAAACCCATGCTTTAGGAAAGTGGAAAAGTAAAATTATTTTGTGTGTTGCTGCAATTATAGGGAACTAGCTCACTAGCTATATTACTAGCAGTTGAGCTAGCAAGCTAACTAGGCTATCTGCCCCCCCAAAAAAGAACCAGGTAAGAATATACAGTTACAAATGTATCAAAACTGAGAGGAAACCAACCCACAGGGCTTTGGTATTGCAATCCTTTTAAAACCGAATACTCTGGACTCTACCTTACCCGTCAACTGTGTTTGGGCAGTTTGTTATCAGGCCACAGGTAATGTCAGTCAAAACTAAAATACTGTTGTTACATTTTGAAATCTTATCATTGGCTAGCAATTTGCTGAGTCCTATAAGCCAATTAAAAACATTTCATAGCGCAGTGTGACAAAGCCAGCATGGGAAACAGGATTTAAATTATTATTAAACAATCTAACAAAACATCCTGAAGCTTTAATTCTCCAAAAGAAACATAAATGCACAATTTGTCTGTTTTTACACCAATTCCAGATGTGTTAAATGTTTTTTGAGAAGCCCACACATGATTTCCTATGGAAAGCACTCAAAGTCCACAAGGTTGCTCATATTACATTAGCCGAACAGGATTAGCTTTGTTGTGTTTTGTGTTCATTGCTGGTTTCTGCCTTTGTTCTTGTCGGAATGATACCAATAAAAGCAGAAGTCACTCGTTTGAAAAGGTTGCGTATTGCAGCTTTACAGTAAGTAGTGCTCTTTCTTGTTTAATTAACGCATTTCTATCAGAAGTCTTATTGTTAACGCAAAGCTGCTGAGCTGATGTTTATGGAAGCTTTGTCATTTAGTATTCATACTATTCTTTATAAGACATACTGTTAAACATCCTGCCCTTGAATTTGACTTTTTAAATTCTAGTGTAGGCGCTTAGCAGTCATCCATCTGCTTTGGCTCCCAGCAGCTCTCAAGCCTGCACTCAAATCTACAGAGAGCGAGAGACAGAGACTCTTGACATTGTCCAGAGAGGATCCATCTCCAAGTGATCTCCATGGTGATAACTGCATTATGTCATATCTTACAGCTGCATGGAAAGCTGTGAATGGAGGGAGGGAGGCAGAGGAAGAGATTCAGTTTCACCACAACATGCACATTAGGACATGAAATACAAGTAAAGTAAAAAAACACAGATGTGAATACATAGGCCCATTTGAATATTGAGCATGTGATAAATATTTAAATGACATTGTATATTATAACGACAGTAAAGAAAAAAAAAAACACACACAAAATTAATACTTCTATCTGCTTTCACTGGTTACAAGATCTGTTAATGTTCCCTTCAAACAAATTATTCAGACATATTAAACAAATACTCACATACATACTGCACACCAAGCTTACAGATACTGACCCTGATTTGTACCGCTTCACAGAAAATACTTGTTTCTGATTGCCTGGCAGGTGGTGTTAAAATCATATACATATCAAACATCGTTCTGGTCATCAGATTGATCAACGTGTGGAGTAAGTAAGGCATACTAACTGACATAGACTGGCCAGTGTGCGACAGACAGTAAAACTAGAAAGGCTGCGTTCACTTCCACATCAAATATTTTCCTCGCAATGCTGTTTTCTCTTGATTCCCCAAACGTGGAATTCGCTTTCCACTTGTGTTAAACAAAGGCAAAACCACCTCTGCCTAGCATCAAGTGGCTCTTAGCCCCCCGGGACATCAATTACTATCATGGAACATGCAAACCTGGAAGGTAAAGGTAAAATCTCTCACTCAGCGTTTCTTTCATCAGTCTTTCTGAAAACATGAAGCGTGTTCCTGGGGTTTTTCATTAAACAACTTAGTACTGTGTGAGCACAGAAAAAACTACAGCTCCCATGAAAATGCACGTGCAGCAGCGCAGGTACTACTCATTGTAACTCAGCGTCGTCCATATCCATAAAATTCACCAATAGTCTCCTCTAAAGTCAGTTCAATCAGGAGAGACTTAATTGAAAAAGAGTAATTAAATTAATTTATTTGACAAAATGCCCAATAGGAAAGTTGAAGGAAAATGTGAGGCGTATTGGGCGATTAGACCCCATCATCATGTCATATTTCAAGGGGGTAGTGATGCCATGAGCTGCACAGGAATACCCAATCCATGATTATTTGCCACAAATAGCCAATATAGCGACTGTTCAGACATTCGCTGTTAATGAGCTAGCAACGTACGCGTGTGTTTGTGTGTGTGTGGAGTGTTTCTACTTGCGTGTGTTTGTGTGACAGCTTAACAGGAACTTATTTCTGTTACTTTCTTGCAGTTTCTCTGCATTCCCCTCGTCTCTGTGATGCCATTAATTAAGCGGAGTCATAACACCTCAGGAAAAGCAGGAATTTCTCATCAAACATGGATGCATCTTCCCCCACCTACTGTACAGCAAATGGGTCTGTCCACTTGCATCATACCAGTGACTGTGTTTGCAATTGCGCCACCTTTGCTTCACAGCCAGTGTGAACACACATTTACTTTTACTTGGGCCGTGAGTTAGAATTTGTCTCTTACCTTACTGCCCATGCTGCTGAGTGGGAGCTGTTGCACTCCCTGGTTTGTCAAAGAGCAAATTGGAGAAACTGAATTGCAATACGAGTACAACAGGATAGGTGATTTCAACATGCCAGCTTAAAAAAAAAAAAAAAAAGTGTAAAACCATTTGAATCTCAGTCTAGGTGAGACATCTGATTAATTCCGCCCTCTCTGGCTGAAGCACTGCTGTTCTCTGGATTCATCCGGTTTTCCGTGGGCACATGGTTTCACAAAGAGTCGTGTTCAGTTTGATTGTTTGCTTTAAACCTGCCAGGAGTAGCAGATGGGCAGGGATAACTGATTTCAAGATACACTGCTTGAATTTTCATGTTGCCTTGGGAAAATTAAGTCAATCCCAGAAAAGTAACTAAGAAGATGTTTCCTACGCGCTGTGCATGTGGATAAAGTGAGTGTCTCAGTGGTGTAAGTGCCACCAGTGCAGTTACATCCTCAGCCCACATTCAACACAAGTGCAGAGAGACTGTGGTATGTAATTCACGGTGAAGGGTTGTAAGGGAAAACCAGGGAAGAGGAGCAAGTGATCCCATTGTTTAGCAAAAGTGGGAACTGACTTTACTGTCAACCTCAAGACACCGTCGACAAGAAAACATGTAAAGTGAAAATGCAAGCAGTCATTCTCACGCCCCTGTCTGTCGTACATGTCACCAACTTGTCTTTGCTCAATGATGCTGACTGCCCCCATTCTCATTCAAAATGTTTAGCACATATCAATAAGTAAAAGAATAAAAGGAAATTAATAACTATTTATGAGAGATGCACACACAGCAATCAGAATGCATTAAAATGTAACATTACCAAAACATACAGGGCCAGGAAGATAGAGGAGTCAGGACAGGATCGTCCTCTGGGTCTGGACACTGCTGGTGGAACCTCTGAAGTTGGAGTTGAGGGATGCAAAATATTTTGGCATTGAAAGACTAAGTTTGCAATGATATTTAAAGCTGCACTTATGAACCTTTTAATATTAAAAATCAATCAAAGGACTACATGCTATGCGAAAGGGGTCTCTTGTAGTGACAAACCAACAAAAATAATCCTTTCAACTCTACAGAGAATTTTAAAGTCTTTCAGCTCATTGTTTTGGTTTTACGGCACTGTATGGTTCAGTCTCGGCGCTCTCATCAACCTCATTTCCAGCAGCAGGAAGCTATCCGATAAACCCACTGTGCACTACCTGCACAGCTCCAAACACCAGACAGACACAGTCACTGACCAGTGTGTGAGGAAAGTCAAACAAGAGACAGGATATTTTTCTCAGGAGGTGGTGGAGACCAAGCCAGAGCCTAAAGGAGAGTAAATATTGGACTTACATTCACCAGATGGACAGAGAACCAAACAAACTCTAAATTAATGCTAATGTTGCACAGTGTCTGCTGGATGTGTATAGGCGACATTTGTTAACACATTAACCATAACAACTTTATAAGGTGACTAGAGGTGGGTAGAGTAGCCTAAAGTTGTGCTCAAGTAAGGGTAGCGTTACTTCCAAATAATTTTACTTAAGTAGAAGAAAAGATTACTCAAGAGTAAAACAGTATTCAGTGAAAAAACTACTCAAGTACTGAGTAACTGTTTGATCATAATTTACTTTTTTTTTTAGAAACAATGTAATCAGACAGACAAAAATACCATCTTGACTATTCATAATTTGCAATAGTTTGTAGCTAACCTCAATACATTCATCCATAGAAAACGTATTGTGGTCTGCTTAGCTCATGGCACCATCTAATGTAACGTTTAACACTAAAAGGGTCTATATGAAAGACTCGTTTTGAATTCCAGTCTTAAAAAAAACACTAAGACTAACATTCGCCTAACCACAGCAAAAAAAAAAAAATAATGTAGCTAAAACTTACCACGACATGTTTCCTCAGGTTTGATGTTGAGTTTTTGAATGCCGAAATGTCCGTTTGTTTAGGGAGACACAGAAGACACCGCATAACACAACTGTTGTTTTGCACTCTGTTTAAACGAAACATACTTGTTATTTCCGTCCAGGGGTGTTCATCCTTTTCCGTTTGAACACTGGAGACAATTGCCTCTGCCATTTTTCTTGTATTTTCATTCCCTGAGAGTTTGTGAGATTGGTGAAACAGAGTCACGTGATAATTGTTGCTACGTCTGATTGGTGAAACGGAGTCATGTGGCAGATGTACTGCCGGCATCTCTCTGGCAAAAATAAAGCGTAGAATATGTAGGCCTAGAATAAATGTAAAAAATATAAACAAAATTTAAAAGTAACAATTCGAGCGTAGCCCAACGTAGTGGAGTAAGAGCAGCGTTTCTTCTTCACAAATCTACTCAACTACAAGTAAAAAGTATGATGCAGTAAAACTACTCTTAGAAGTACATTTTTTTCAAAAAGATAAGTAAGTGTAACGTGGTAAATTAAACTCGTTACTACTCACCTCTGAACTTGTCAATATATCAATGTTGGGTTTTATAGCTTGTTCTACTGGCCCCAAGGGGTAAAAACAAAACAAAACGCTGCTTTAGAGATCAGTATCCACTAAATGATTGGTGTCTACAATGTTGGGACAAGAGGTGATTGGTTGAATTATGGCTGAAAAAATTATGCAGTTGTGGATGAAAGCATGGCTAATCAAAAGTGGCAGAAACAGAAAATTCATGAATGAAAACTGCCAACCGAAAAAGGAGCAAAGAGAGAGGACACAAGGAAGCTCATTAGAGAACATAATTAGTTCCCTGCAGAGGCTGGTATATAAAAGGTATTTTATGAATGTTAATGAGATTGTTTCAATAGCTCCACCAAGACGTCTTCAATTGATTTCAACAGTGTATATGAGTGTGGCTGAATAGTAAACACAATCTTTTGAGCAGTGTATTGTACATATGTGTAGGAGAACGTATCAGCCAATGGTACAGAATGTGTTCATATTCATCTGGTCTGCAAATCAGCCTTTTTATCGTATACCTATGTGAGGTAGAGTATAAGGTGACCTTTTTTGTGGCATGAAAATATGGTCACAAGCTGCTTCAATAACTAAAAATCACTATTACCCCACAAAAACTAATTTTGGTTAAACCTATTCTGTCATTTCTGGCTCAAAATGGCAACAATACTTGTACAAAATACTCAAAATAAAATACTAATGTGGGCAAAATTATAGGCTTGTAGAAATCATTTCTTATTTGCCTTTGATAGAGCAACACACCTGCCTTCCTCACTGGACCACATACATTGTCTGACATTCCTAATTAGGTTTTTTTCCCCTCAACTCTGTCAAAACAGGATCTGTTCACCTTCAGAGAATCAGGCTTATTTGCTGTAACACTCAAATAGAACTGTATCTTACAGGCTGATTAAAGAAGCATGATGTAAGCATTTCTGCTGCAGGAGGGCTTATTGAGTAAAGAGAAGAGGAAATAAAGCACAAGAGAACTGAGGAGGTAGTTCTTTGTTTTTCTACCTAATTGATCATGTTTCTACAACAAATTAATTGGATGTAGAGTTCTGTAATTGCTGCTGTACAGACAATGGAAAGGCAGTTCACTGGGCTGTGGTCTCACCCAGTGTGTGTGTTTTTGGTAATAGTAAGTGTATTTGTGTGTGCGTGTGTGTGTGTGTGTGTGTGGATTCTAGTATTAGAGACTGGTCAGCCCCTTGCATAAATATGGTGCAGGGTGTATCTGTAAAAGAGCTTTGTCAATATTCCCTGGAGAAATAAAAAGGTTAAAAAAAATAAAATAAAAAAAACTCACCCTTTCCTTCCTTGGGGAGTGGACAGGTGATCATCGCCTGCTGCCATTTTCCACCGACCTACCAACCAGACGCACCTCGGGCCCCGTGACAGATGTTTTTTTCTGTAGAGTCAATTTTCCGTCTCTGAGGAGAAATTAATCACTTCTTGGTGTGAACGCCTACTCTATGCTTGTTTGTGTGTGAATTCATAATAGCCTGCCTTTGTGCGCACTTTCATGACAAGGGATGTGTGTGTGTATGCATGTAAATTTGTGTGCTAGCGTGCGTGTGTGTGTGTGTGTTGGATGAGTTAATATTCAGGTTGTGGAACGAATGCTAATTTAATCAATATGCTGTAAATCCAACTGGTTGCTTTCATGCTGGTGTGAGAGTCTCAGCGGGGGGAAAAACCACTGAAGCAGTGTGTACACCAACACACACACACACATATATACAAAGTTCAACCGATACCAGATCTATATATAGGTCTTCCCGTCCTCTATATCTGTTGTCTCTCTCGTTCAGGTGGTTGGTGTGTGTGTGTGTGTGTGTGCGCGTGCGTGAAGATCTGAAAAGGTTTCCTGGCAGCAGTCCCCCTCCATCACCTCAGACTCAGACAGACTAAAGCTTCATTCAGACGGGATTTATTTCTCCAGGGGAGGTTGAGATTTAACATTGCATGTGCTGATCAGTGATTGAAATCCTGTCCGGAGCACATGTGTGTGTGATTTTTCTCGCCTTGTTAGTAGTGATTAGAGTCCAAAATATGTTAAAAAAAAAATGTGCTGGGTCCCCCAAGATTTGAATTACCAACAGTGATTTTGCATGTTGTGCTGCAGAGTGGATGTCAGCTGTAGGCAGGGAGAGACAGAGTGAACAGGTGGGCCAGCTGATCCGGCCCAAGGCCCCAGGTGAGCTTAATCAGCTGACGACCCTCCATCATCAAGCAATTGTTTACTGAGGTTGGAAGGGACATTTCCATTGCTGTTGCTGATTGGAAAAGTCTGTAACTTGACTTGATGATCAGTGGAATTGACTACACAACCAAAACGCATTTCAAGAGTCTGCTAATTGACTTTGATGTGATATTGGAAGGAGTGGAAACCTATGGCTGCTGAAAACACTGGGGGGGGGTGGGGGGGGGGAGTCATCCACAAATTTAAAACTGTTCAGCATGCGTTTGAAAACTGTCTGTAAAAATGTTTTTCTTTCACATCCATTTAAAACAAAATCAAAATGTATAGATTACTGCACAGGACCGAATAAATGGGCCCAGCATACAGTGCATCACGCTATAAGCAGCATACTGCATCGTTTCACATTCTCGTTTCACTTACAAGTTAACATAAGGCAAAATAACCGTTTCCTTTACTGATTTGCAAAATTAATGGGCCGATTCATCCTCCGGCAATTATATAAACGGAGGTCAAGAGGGACTTTACACTTCCTGTCATGGAGCTGTCTCACTGAAAAAAAAGATTCTTCATAAATATGGCAAACGGACGCATTAACCTGAAGAGGGTCAGTGACCTTAAGAGTGTGGTGTGTCTTACTATCTGACACTGTTGTTAGATGCTCATTAAAATCATATTTGTGTAAGAATTAATGTGAATGTGTTGAACTATATCAGCGTGAGCCCAGCCATATGGTTCGTAATTAAATGCTCCAACTGCCACGGCCCCTCCCACTGTAAACACACACACACACACACACACACACACACACATTCACACCTGGACACACACAGATGTGGGCTGAAGGGTCAGGGGTAATGGTGTCACCTCGGTCCGCGGTGTGTCTGTGCACGTGTCCATGTGAGGTGTTAAAGTGTGTGTTGGTGGAACCTGCTGTCACCTCATTACAGGACACCGCCGGCCACAACTCCTGCTGACATCCAGGGGCCGTATTCACAGAGTATTTTATTTTACCACCATGACTTCTCCGAAATGGCACCAAAAAGTTCTGAGCTAAGAGATTTTCCTCTGAAGGCACAGTCCCAAAGCTGCTGGAAGCAACTTTTACTGAGCAATGGAGAAAACTGTTAAAGACAGTGCAATAAAAAAAAAAAAATTCCCTCTACCCTCCAATGTGTAAAAGAAAAGAAGAATTTTTGCATATTTAGGTATCAAAGTCCATCTATTTCCACTTCCTGTAAAAAGTTTAAACGTGAGTCACCCTGCACTCATTGGCAAATACAGTGCACATATTCATTATCCTATCAAATGTGATTGTGGACAAGCCAATCCCTCCCATTTAGAAGTTTTTACAGGTCCACTTGGTTCCCAGAAACCAAGACCCGACCCAGACCTGATTCAGGCCAGATCGAATTTATATTCCGTCTAACTGGGTCAGGTAGGATCCAGTTCTATTGCTACTGGTCTCTGGTGAGTGTGTGTCAATACCTGTTCCCAGAATCTCTTTTGGCTCTGTTCCTCGGTGAGTCATCGTCCTCATCACAGGAGGAAAATGTGTTTTTTGAGGTGCACAGAATGTGTGAATTGTGACGTGCAGGAAAAATGGCATGTATCGCTGCTCTGTTCAACCGCAGCTGCTCATTTATTGATCATCGTGCTGCTGCCAGGTCCCTTTCGGATCTTGTGTCCTTTTTTGAAAACATTAATTGGCATGTCAGGTTTGGGTAGGTATTCTATGGGCTCCATTGGGATCAGGTCCAATCTTTTGGAGCCAAGAAGACATCTAGTGTTGGGGTCAGCTGGCCAAAAACTTGTGTGTATTTCCCAACCTTGTGGATGTACAGCAGATTGCCCAGTCACACCAGAAAGTGAAATTCATTCATGTGTCCTCACAAAATAAGTGGTGCTGGAAGCTAATATGATAGCGCTCTCCATTTGGAACTCTCTGGTTCTCAAAGTTCCCTCAAAGGTCACAGTTGACTTGTCAATGGCACAAATTTGCGTCTTAATGTTCACCAAAGTTAAACTCTATGTGAAAGCAATGTGTGAATGTGCTTCACCACTAAACTACCAAATCCACTATTCAGGGCGATTCCTTTAAAGTTAATTGATTTCAGCTCAATATTTTGCTGTTATGAATGCCAGTGTGACTTTGCCATTTGTTTGAGCGATCAGATTGAAATTCCTTAACACTTTGATCAAATCGCTCCAAAAACTTTGACCTGTCCACACATCAGTGTCACTCAGCAATAAATGCTTTAACTGCCATTTCAAATCTGCGAACACACGACTCCCAGACAAAGCTATCAATATAACCACCACTATAAATTGTTAACACTTCAACGAATCGATTGCCTTAAAGCTGTTTTTTCTTAAACCTTTTGGAGCTTTAAGCATTACAAGTTGTCGAGGAACCCTTTTGGGATTTCAGTGGCACAGTGACAACATGACCTACTGTGTGACATCTGGTTTAGTGTGCTGTTGATTGCATGTACATGTTCCGACATGCGTGCATGTGTGTGGCCGAAAGTGTAGGTTAGCGAGTTAATGACACAAAGGCTTGTGTTACTAGGCAGGATACACAGTGATTCCATTATCATTGATTAGGTGACAGAGTGCGTGTGCCAAATTTATATGAGTGTGACACAGACTGTAAAAGGATTAGAAATATGGGAGCAGCCAAGACGTGTGTGTGTGTGTGTGTGTGTGTGTGCATGTGTTTGGTGATAGAACATTAGTCAGAGCGCTTGACGTATCACTGTATTACTGTACTTCTCGTTTTAAGGTGTAGACACAACTTTGTATGGCCACCATAAGCGGCCACAGAATACAAAAGCATTTTTCCCGGGCAAGAAAAACAAAACAATTTAGAGAAAAACGTTATACAGTTTGATAGAGCTGCGGGAAACCGCAGAGTTGGGTGCATCTTTTATTAAATATGCTGTAGCAAAAACTGTTCACACACTCTTAATGTGTAGAAGTAGTTTCAAAGCAAAAAATCTGCCATGAAATGAATATTTAATTCCGTTATGTTTGGCCTTTTTCACATGTTCATGTGTGATTATATTGAAATCTTAGGAAACCATGTTTGTATTGGAATAAATGGTGTTTTATTAATGGCTTAATCTGTCTTTTTCAATTGTTCCACAAACATTTCAGGCCTAACTGACATAACGGAAGAGTTTAAGCCTTATATGGAAAATCTGCATTTTGTGCATATCAACTGTTTTAATTTGAAAATAGGTGTTTACATACCTGCCATTAATACATCTTTATACAGCACAGACGAAACATTAAACATAAAATTATATATATATTAAAACAACAACCAAAAAAAACGTACCATTGAGTCCTGCACAAACATACTTACATATGCATTTCCAATCTTCACTAAGATTCACTACTAGGCTCTGCAGTGGTCAGCTCAGCGCCTACCCACTGCTAACCAGCTACCTCATGCTGAGAGTATTCAACCACCCACACACCCACACACCCACACACCCACCCACACACATCAAACCAGTGCATTCAAAGACAGCTACTGCAGCCAGTCAGCTCTGGACTTTCAGCTGAAGCCACATTGCCACCTGCTGGTCGACAGAAGAACACTTCCTCTCAGTGTCTGAAGTATTTAGATCCTTTACTAAAACTAAAAGTAGGAACTCCACTGAGTCCTGCACTCAAGTAAAAGTAAACAAGCATTTGCATTACAATGTCAAAGTAATTCTACTCATGATGAAGAATGGTTCCTTTCAGAGTGATAAATTATGTAGTAACCGGGAAGCAGCAGTGTTTCAAAATCAATTAATTATGTCATTTTATACTTTTTTACTTGCTAAATCTTTATCTGTGAAGTAAAAGTATAACTCTTGGAATAATGTAGCTGAATAAAAAGTGCAATATTATCTTCTGAAATGGTGTGAAGTTTATTAAAAGTAGCATTGCAATGGAAATATTAACAGTAAAGTACCTGCATCTCAAAATGTGATTTAAGAACAGTGCATGAGGAAGTGTGGTTACACTCCACCACTGTTTTCTGGTTTCTTTTGTTTTATTAAATGTCATGCCTTCCACTAAAGTGTTTTGCTTACAATATCTATGAAAATAAAAGAAAATCTTTTCACAATGCCTGTTTCCTGTTTTTTTTGGGGAGTCAGAGCAGCAGCAGATCCCAGTCAGTCCAACAATCTGATGTGTCTTCACATCCTGTTCTGTGGGAAGAATCAGTAAAGTAACAAGCTCCCAGTAGTTCCAAAACTGTTGCATTTTCACATTTGACAGTTTTGTGGTAATAAGTACATTTGAGTCAAAAAAAATAAGATACTGTTTAATTGGAAAATAAACTCAAGTTAAACATTGAACATTGAAGTGTCTGTAAATGGCCAAATGTATGCGGACAGTGGCATATTATTATTATTGCTGAACATGTCCATGTTCCCATGGGCATTAATCTGCTTGTATTATCAGCCTCCACTCTGCTTTTTTTCTGGGTTTTCACCAGATTTGGGAACCTGGCTGCAGGGATTTGCCTTTATCAGTGAGGTCCAACAATGATGTTGGGCGATAAGGCCTGGCTCTTAGTCGGCGTTCCATTTCATCCCAAAGGGATGTTGGATGAGGTTGAAGTCAGGGATGTGTGCCGGCCAGCCCAGATCAGACCATCCCCAAACTGTTGCCACAACGCTGGAGGCTGTTGTCTGAAATATTATTGTATGCTGTAGCATTATGGTTTTATTTTCATTTTACATTTTACATTTGATCATTTAGCAGTCAGGAAATCACTAAAGTCATTAGGATTCGTCCTCTGGGGACCATGAATATCTGTCCCAAATCTCATGGCAACCCTTGAGTTACTTCAGTCAGGGCTGTGGTGGCCCGAGCAACCGACCACCATTGCCTTCTGTGGAGCCACGCTGCTAGCATGGCCCAAAACACACTTTGTCGGCACTTTGTCCCAGACCCAGTGGCAAAAGGTTAAACTCTGTATCTTGTTTTCTGAGAGCGTTGAAGAAGCTCAGGGTGTCCCCAGGCTTCACCACCGACATGAAGCTTAAATGTAATATAAGTTATCCTAAAGTTATCTGAGTGAAGATTCATTTGGGAGGAGGAGCGAGAGCGAGTGTTTTAGTTTTCGAGACAGGAAGAAAAACCCTTCAGTGAGTCTGACTGTTCGACATAGAGTGTGTATTGTGGGCCCCAGAGGGTAAAGTGGAAATGACTTTGTCTTTGACAGCAAAGTACTGTTGAACAGCCTGAGGCCTCTTCCTTTTCCTGTTTATCCCTTTACTGCTCCACTCTCTCTCTCTCCCATTCAACTTCTGTTTCAGTTCACTTACGTTACACAGCAGAGGAGAATAAGACAACAATATGATTAAAAATTGGCAGAACAATAAACAGAAAGGGATAAAGAAAGGGATGCAAAAAAACAAAAACCCTAAAGGTAGAGGAAACACTTCACTGCTTTCAGATGAAGGATCTTCTAATAATTCGAGGACTAATTTTAGTCTGTGGCCAGTGCAAGACAACTGGTTGTAATGGGCAGCTCAAATGAAGTATATAACATGCAATAAAATGACAAATATGAGGTATAACAATGTGAGGTAGGTCCTAACTACATGTTGAAATATTGCAATTGAAATGCTACTGAAACAACAATTATATGTAATCTTCTACACATGTAATAAAAACTAAATAAACATGGACATCCATGCATTCTTTTCACCTGTAAATCATCAAAACCACACATGAAGGTAAGTTCACCGCTCATGATTTGTCTTACTAATCTTCTTGGTTGCATAATGGGCAATGCTGGATCCAGTGTTTTTGGAGCCTGACCCATAGGGACTGAAAGTTAGGGGCTCAGCCTCTGCTACCCAGATTCTGACTATTCTTCTTTGAATCGCTCTCTTGTGAGCCCGCCAAGGAGCAGCGCCATCTAGTGGCTCTACTTTCCTGCCGTTATATTCATTTCTAAAACTCTACAAAGAAAAGTATTTGATTCCCGCACACTGTCAGCACCAAGTTTATTGAAAAACGCAATGTTGTCGGTCACATTTACCAAAAACATTGCCTTTTCAAAACTTTCTTTTGCTTGATGCTTCTCACCTGTCTACAAGGTGTGCATCAGACAAAACTTAATTCAACCTCCTAAACTCTGAAGTACCTGCAGGTGGTTCCATTTTGTAGTGCCATTTCTTTTTTATGTAGGGCCAGGCTATTGTTGAAACATAGCAGAAGTTAAATTTTAAGTAGCCGAGATCCCAAAGATACAAAAATGGGTTAATAGTATTGTTTTTGAATGTTCAGTAACAGGAATGGTCAATATTGTTCTCATAACCTGGGAACCAAAGTCTGGGAACCTTTAAAAAAAAAAAAAAAAAAAAAAAAAAAAAAACTTGCTACCAAAGTAACGTTGCCATAACCCTCTGGGGATGTTAGGGAAACATTCTGGTAAACC
The DNA here is from genome assembly GCA_011952105.1 of Coreoperca whiteheadi. NCBI lineage: Eukaryota > Metazoa > Chordata > Actinopteri > Centrarchiformes > Sinipercidae > Coreoperca > Coreoperca whiteheadi. Next base: position 7,657,324 of record CM022488.1, on the reverse strand, counting down.
AAAAACTGATCACTGGGTCTCTTCTTCTCTCCTTCTTCCCAACCCAAACTCTCGCTGTCTCTCTCACTAATTACTACAACCTGTCAGCCTCTCCCAGTTGCTGTGGCGACCGGCCGTCGTCATGGCAACCCCAGTGGTCTCTCCGGCTCAGTGAGGGAGGTGGTGGGGGTGTTATCAGGCAGGAAGGTGAGATAAGAGAGCTAATTTCTTCTTTAGTAGATAAAAGAGTAGCTGGTCTCTGTCAGTGAAGCATTTAAACCACAGGAAAACAGTGGTGATACGTAAAGGCCAAGATTTACCCTGTACATACCGGTGTGTATGGTTATCCGAAGTGTTGCTGATGCGAACATTTCAATCAATAAGCTCTTGCTTTTTACTTGGATGCAAAAATCCACAATAAACAGTGAATATTACAGTCCAAAACTTTCTTCCTCACTCCCCGACTGGATTGCTGCTCAGAGCACAGTATAGGTTGAATTAACTGTATATAGATGAAATGCATTGTTGATAGAAAACACTGGATTCTTTCCCATCCAGGGGTTGGAGGGGCCACACACGAGAGGACAACCTGGCCCAGTGGCCCCCAGGTCACTTGATTTTCAGAGTGTGGCTCAGTAGAGAAAGCGCCACCAAAAATGAGTGACTGAAGAAAACTTGTGTATTTCAAATGAACTCATCCTGTATGGCTTTATTTCAATTTTTATTAAATCAGCCTTCATATTAAACGATATGTCTAAATTTCTGTGAGAACAAACAAATACATATTTTAAATTCTTTAAAAATTGCTGACTGCAAAGAACACTAGGAACATTGAAAACCTAAACTGACAAACAGCAGTTAAGACTCTTAACTTTTGACCAAGAAGCTTAAAAACAAAAACAAAAGAAGAACTGGTGGATATTTGTAAGTCAAGGGTCAATCTAAAATGTCCGCCAACGTCATCGACACCCGCACTCATCCACCACCATGTCCTGGTAATGTCGAAGCACCACGTTGTCGTTGTTGTCATAGTAGAGCATGGAGATTGGGGAGAGGCGGATGGGGACACAGCCGGGTTGTGGCGTGTCGTACGGGTCCAGGGAGTGCACCAGGGTCTGCAGGATGGCGTGGTTGGTACCGTTCAGACTCTCGCTGAGCGGGAACGGGCACTCGCCGTGGCAGTAGTTGGCCATGTAGCCCTGCGGAGCGATGATCCAGTCCTGCCAGCCCACGTCTTTGAAGTCGATGTAGAGGCGGCGGGCCTTGCACACGTTGCTGGGTGTCATGGGGAGGTGCATGGTGCTTCTTCTCTGTCTGGAGCGACACTGGTGGGGGTTGAGGGACACGGCCACCAGCGAGGCCTGGATCAGCGGCAGGGCGAATGCTGGTTCCAACGGGAGGGAGTTCCCGAGGTGAAAAGGAAAAAGCTCTTCTGGCTCTGCGCTGAGAGGCAGCAACTCTAAAACCAAGCCGTAGTTGCGTCCCGGTTTGCGCCAGCTCTCCGCCAGCGCGGTGAGGTCCATGGTGATGGAGGTGGGTTCGGGCTGCAGCTGGACTGACTGTGACAGCAGGAGTCGGCGGCTGGCCTGGGGATCGGCTCCCCTCAGCGTGGCTCGAAGCACTTTATACAGAGCCACGCTGAGGGCCCGGGGCCCCTGCAGGAGCTCTGCAGATCTGAAGGGCTTCCAGTGGAACTTGATTGCCAGTTGAGCCAGAGACAGCAGCTCCACAGGCTGCAGGACGGACATGTTGAAGAAAAGCTGTTGCTCCAGACAGGCCTGACAGCTGCTGCTCCAGCCAGACACCAGCCTGCCTGCAAAACACCAGCAGGGAGAGGAGCATTTTAACAAGGACCTTACAGTTGGTCGGGGTTTTTTTTTTTTGTTTGTTTTTTTTTTTTAAATTTAAGTGGAGATGAGCTGCATGGTCTAAATCACAGAGACGAATAATTTGGCACGACCAATTACTTCTCTCTCAAACACACACTGTGGTTGTACCCACTCTGCATCTTTAGCAGTACGACTGAGTTTTACTGAAGCACATTCGCGGTACGATAAAGAACAACAAGCCTTTCAATGAGTTGTCAAAAGCTTTTTTTCCCCCACCCCCCATCCGTTTTAAAAGAAATTTTGACAAAAAATTTAACTGACGTGCTGTTATTGTTTGCACTGCCATGTTCCTGAATAACACTTTGATCAATAAATAATAGTGTATATTCTCGCTCATATCTGTGTGCAAATCTTGGCTGAAACTGCTTCTTTTGTTGTTTTTTTTCCCCCCATGAACAAAGATGTGCCAAGCTTTGCATACAAGTACAGTACAGAACCGCAACACACATGGAATATGTGACTGGCTGTTTGATGTAGACTTCTATAGTCAAACTTGTCAAGTTATGTTGGAAAAAATTTATTTCTAACAAACGTTTAGATGTGATGGTTGTCATGTAAGCTCTACAATGGAACAGGAAACATTTTTAGGCGCTCAAGTCTAAATAAACGAAATCCACTTATTATTTTAAGTTCAGCTTTACTGGCCAGGTAGGTGTTTTTGACTCTGGCTCTATGAACATACACAGAAGTAGACATAAGTGTGGCTGAACAAGGACAAACTCGCTCAACAAGGTAGACAAACATTGAGCTGCTATGTGCCCATTTAGGTACTATACAAAGAAGACTAAGCCTACAAAACAACAACATCTGTAAATAGTAAGAGAATTAGTGCAATGGTGCTAATTGTCTTACTGTTTACAGATGCTACGGTTGTTGATGAAGTGTGCAAAAACGGTAAGTTAAAAGCATAATTAATAAGAACTATTTGATCTCTTTGATATTTATTTTCAAGTCTTTATCAGGGAAAGGTGAGGGCCAAGACATATTCTGTAAAAAAAAAAAAAAAAAAAACGGGGGGGGGGGCAGTACACTGAGCACTAAGCAACAAGAGCAGCTGCCATAAATTAGAGGATTTAAAAGCTAGAATTCACATTTGATCTGTTTCAAGCACCATGTGTTCTCGCCACGCAGAAGCAACTCAGTTTCACATGGCAACTTGTCCACTTGCTGGGTTTATGAGCCAACTGGGTTCTTACACACGGTCACACACAACACGATGCCACTCCGCCTACCTTGGTCTTGCACGTATCGGATGATGTTGCCGCGGACTCCGTACTCAGACACCGTGCAGGGGTCGCTGTCCGGGCCCTGGAAGCTCTCAGCCCTGCGGAACATCCTCCAGAGGGCGGCGGGGACGTGGCGCCGGGGCTGGTGGGCCCCTGCGGGCCGGGGCGGCCCGGAGAGCCCCAGGGAGCTGAGGAAGAGCCGCTCCTGGCTCTTCATCTCGTGCACATGTGAGAGAGCGCACACGCCGAAGAAACACACCGCGAGCAGCGCCCGATGGCTCGTGTCTGGCCCCATGCTGGATCGCGCTCCGCCCGGTCGGTTCTCCGCCTGTAACGTTGCCCCCAAAGGGCGCGGCACGTTTGTTTTAACCTGGGAACCCCCCCCCCCCCCCTCCCCGGTGTGCAGCTGCATCATTATGTTAATAAGAAGCAGGCAGACAGGCCAGAGATAAGGTGAGGGGGGCAGGAACACATACAGACTGATCTCAGGTCAACAAACAGGGTGGCCTCTGACCCCAGATACAAGAAGCAGTACGCCAGCTCAGGTCAACCTGTTTTAATAACATGAATAATGTTTTGGTCAATATTCTTTCTTCCATTCATTGGGAGCGTTCGTGTTCACTCGCCCTGCACTTAAAGGTCCCCTATTTACCCCTTAAAGGCCCACTCACTATTTATTTTTTTCCACCATATAAATGTGAGGTTCACCAAACCCAGGAGTTTTGAGTTATAGATGAAAAACGTGAAATAAAAATCTGTTTACCTGATTTAAGGGTGACTTCGCCCAAATTATATGAAAGCAATACTATCTGCTGAAGTGGAGATATCTGCTTATCAAACAGCTATGCTCCCGCAGAGGTTATTGCGCCATCTAGGGTCCATTTTTGGTACTTACTTACTGCAACTTTTTGTTGTGAACTTTTTCTGACAGTAGGACTTATCCGGCTGATTTTCACTGCACTTAGAGATAATTTCTCTCTTTCTGCTTAGTTGTGCTCAGACTTAGTCAAAGGTTTTATTTCTGCTGTGACAGGTAACTTATCTATAAAAACTGAAAACTGTAGAAATCTAATATATTTAACATTATAGTGTATTTGTGCATGCTTCGTCTTTTTTGTTACACTACATGGCCAAAAGTTTTTAAAAAAAAAATCTCTGTCCACATACTTGACACTACAACGTACAATAATATTCCAGACAGTCTTGCGCTTCCAACTGTGTCACCAGTTTGTGTGTGTGTGTGTCTCGTTCTTCAATATGACAATGCCCCAGATGTTCACAGAGCCAGGTCCAGAAAGAAACGGTTTTCGGAGTTGACTCGACCGGCCTGTACAGAGCCCAGACCTCAACCCCACCCAACACCGACGATAACGCATCGACTAATGCTCTTGTGGCTGAATCGGAGCGAATCCCTGCAGCCGGGAAATCTGTTGGAAAGCCTGAAACGAAAGAGTGGAGGCGGTCACAGCAGCATATTAGCGCTCATGTTCCAAAACACCATACATCCAGTCAGTTCCAATCTTTTTTTTTTTTTTAATATAGTTGGCAATCAAAGATGATTTGGATTTGAATCATTATTTACAGATCAGTATGTACAGTGGTCAAAGAAGAGCAGGAGGCTGTAGTGACAGGAAGGGGGGGGGGGGGGGGGGGGGGGAAGAGAAGTGCAGGAGTATCAAAAAAAAAAAAAAAAAAAAAAAACCAGAAAATGAGGGATGTGTATTAGTTCTATAC
>CM022488.1:7617775-7652060 GCA_011952105.1 Coreoperca whiteheadi | reverse complement strand
TAAGTTAATCAATTATTTAATCAAAACCCCCCCTTTTTTTTTTTTTTTGGGGGGGGGGGGCGTTGCATCGGCAGGACAGAAGAGTCTGGGAGAATTATGATGCGTCTCCAAAGACACATTAAAGTCTGCCTGGTTTTGACTTCTGTAATACTTTTGATGAAAACAGCAGCTCAGTTTGACAACTCGAATGTAAGCATCAAGGCAAAAGTGTCAAATGTAAAAATGAAAACTACTTGAGAGGCACAAGAACAGCACCTACAGCTGGACACACTCAGTCATCGTTACAGTACTTGAGTAGCTGATTGAGGCGTACACACATCTAGCGCTTTGGTGCATCATGGGACAATCAGGACTGTGATACTTCAGGTCGAAGGAGTACGACAGGCACCGATCTGATCGATCAGTCCATATATATATTTATATATTATAACTATAAATCCATCCAATGAGCTATGTACAAAGTATGGCAAAGAAAAATCTTTATTTAAATTGTATCAGCAGATGTCATTGGCTCTCCACTGCGTCTAGTCCGTAATGTCTCCAGTGATGTTATCGTTTCATGCTTAGGGGTGTGTCCATACCGGCAACCTGCAGCAGTCTACGACATGGACCCGATCTGCCCCAGAGCAAAAGCTCAGGAGAGGACATCCAGGGCCTGGGTTAAGTTCTATAAGAAGGGGGCGGGCGGTCTCGCCACCAGGGTCATGTAGCGTTGACCTCCATGATGTGGTCGTCGGTGGCGGGCAGCACCAGGACCTGCTGCGCGTGGCTGTGGTTGAACACCTGTCCGGGGCTGAAGGGCTCCAGACGCGGCATGGCCACGCCTTTCTGCTGCTGGTCGCCGCTGCCCACAGAGTGCACGCTGCCGCGGCTGCGGATGCTCGCGTTGTCGCCCTGGTCGTCCAGCGTCTTGTCCAGCAGGGACAGACTGTCGTTCTCCACGCAGCTGTCTGAGGATGGCAAGAAAAGAACTAATTACTGAGCGTCCACAGGATGAGAAAGGAGATCAACAAAGCAGCAGGAGACCATTTTATATAATGAAAGAACATTTTTTTGTTTTTACATCCTGGCTCCTACGTTTTGAGGTTTGGCCATCAGTCCTTTCAGTTGTGATTACATTTTACTCATCAACTTCAAAGGAGAGATCTGGGGAAACATTGGTGAGCAGACCAACAGGTCACAGAACACAAGCTATCAGACAGGTTGTAAACAAACCCCCAATTCTACCAAATGTGTCCGTTGTAGCAGAAGGTTTGTGTGGAAATGGCTATACTAAATCAAAATCTTCTTCTTTTCAGTGTTACTGAAAACATGGTGCTGCTTTGTGACGGACCAGAGTGATTTCTACTCCATTTAAGTGTTTACAAGTTGTGCAAAGATACATTTTAAGTTTGTACTGAATGATAACTAGATGTTGCCTAACAGACAGTGGTTTAACAAAGTTAATGTTTAGCTGCCTTTTACTCTTTTAGGACATCTTAGTACCACTCCTCCTCAATCATTCTCACAGCTTCTGAAAAAACATCCTGCTGCTGTTGGACTGTCAGCTGACAGAGATTCATTATCGTACCCTGAATGGCAAGTACGTGGTTTTCCCCGCTCTTATTGCTACATAACATGTAGGATGGCAGCAAACTCAAATTTCCTTTCATCTACTGTTTTCCAGGATGTCAGAGTCTCCAGGTCTTACCAGGGTCTGGCTGAATGGCCACTGCCGCAGTGTGAGGCAGGTACTTCAACACCTTGATCTTGGGGAAGGGCAGGTGTCCTGCAAACAGTGGCATCACCTCGATCTGCACCCTGTGGGTGGCCTCAGCCGTCATAGGCATCGACACCATCCCTGAACTCTTCCCGCACACCGCCCAGTTACTGCTGCTGTCCGCCACTGTGGACAGACACACAGACACATGAGCTGAAGTCACAAAGAACGACTTAAGTTAAGGTTGATAAAAACTCTAAACGATGAGCCTTAACTGTGCTTATGTCAAACAGCTGACAAACAGTGAGATGTCTGCGACTAATGTTTATTTTCTTTAATGATTAGGACAATCAGTTATACATTGTATTTCACTAATTAACTGTTTAGTCTATTAAATGTCAGATATAATGTTTGGCTTTCTTTTATTTGTTTAAACAGGAAATCTATTATTGGAATAGCTGCTGACTAATCATTTAAATCAACAAACCAATTCAGCACAAATTTAATTTTCTTTATGTCTCATTTTGGTAAAGTATGTGGTTCTCAGCACATTTTTGGAACAGTTACTTATAATTACTTTCATCTTATTAGTTGCAAATAACGATTGTCGCCATTACATTTCTATTTAAATCACATAATCATTAGGTCTGTATCACAAATTACCAAAGCTTAAAGTGTTTTGTAACAAAAAAAAAAGAGAATGTTTTCATTCACATTTGGAATGCCGCAAATATACCTTATTGGATAAAAGACTCAATCGATTGATAATCCATTTTTCAGCACTATCATAATCCCTATTCCCACCGCTTTTATTCACGTTGTTTAGAAAACCACGATGATAAGCCGCTCATACCTTCATACATGAGTTTGGTGGTTTTGAGGCCATCAGTGTCAGTTCTGCTGTCCTCTCCCATCTCTCCCTCTGCAGCTTCAGTCAGTCGTGTTATACACACCTCAAGCCCACATAGGAAACCAGAGCGGCAGTGCTGCTCACCAGCAGGAGGCGAGATCTCTGCTCTCACGCTGTACAACGTCTGGAAACATCGAACAGTGGTTATTTAGGGTGGGGACGTCTCTTGTTGTTGTAGGAGTGCTTACATAATCTATAACTCGCACAATAGTACAGTTGATCATATGCATGCTTTCATACAACATTAGCTTTATCGCGCCATTGGTAACATTAACCGACTTTCCCTTGCTAAAGACATGTTTCATTTGCCTGTCCAGAGGTTTCAAAAAGATCTAGATATCTGAGCCACTGATAACACAATTACAGCTTCACTTATCAAAGGAACAAAATAAATGTTGAAGTGGACTTACAGTGACTCTCTCGAGCTGGAACTGGTAGTGGAAGGGTTTGAAGGCAGAGATGTCTTGCTTGAGCGGAGAGAAGTTTGTAGAGAAGACACACTGGAGACAGGAGGGCAGGTCGTCCTTCCACCTCACCTCCCACAAGCAGAACACACTGTGCTTACTGCACAAAAGCTACACAGACACACCAGACATAAATATGAATGAACAGTTGATGTAGTTTTAAATGTATATTGACATATATGTATACTGTCAGCCAGCGTCCACACATGTGGATGAATTTGTAAATTCTGTTTATGTGACAAACAGGGCTTCGTCCACATTAACGTTTCCTGATTGTTTTCAAAAACCTTACCACTAAAACTTCAGCAAAGAGAAAGAGAATATAAGATAAGATAAGAGTATGGTTGACTGGATAGATTACTTTCACAGACATGTCTGGATACTCTGCTTGGTATTTGTCACTTCGGATTTTCGTTGAGAATCCAGGAGGCTTCCTGATCAGCTGGCCACTTTAAATCCTACTTCAGGATCCCTCCGGATATGTGCGATCCTCCCCCTACGGCTCAGCCCTGCTAAGGAAACCTATTTTGGCTGCTTGTAAACACAATCATTTATTCTGTCACTACCCAGAGTTCATGACCATAAATGAGGCTCGTAACTGGTAAATTGAGAGCTTCATCTTGAGATGCAGCTCCCTCTAGATAGAAGGCTGAAACTAAGGAAAATAAATGAGTATTTTCATACTTAACCTCATTAGTGTGAACGTGGACAGCACCCATCTTTCAAATGTCTAATATTTCACCATAAATAATAATATGCATATATACACACACACACACGCAAAACCACTGTTTTCAAATACAGGAAGCTATCTCCTGATCCATCCTGTAGTCACTGACATTTGTTTAGTTTCTGTAGTTGTTTTCTGCTCACCTGTTGCGTTTTAGTGTTGAGGGACTGCAGCTCCAGTGATGCATGCTGCTTCTCTGTCAGCTTCACTTCTGCCAGTGTGAAGTTGACATCTGACACATTCTGCACACACACCTGGATGTACTTCCTGTGGGGTCAGGTCAAAGGTGCTAGGTTAATATTATATAAATAAACTATAGGTCTTGTATTTTGAGGAATTTATGTAAAGGAGCACATTTCCCAAGGGTTTCCACGGATAAACTTTGTTGGTACAACTAAACGGCCCCGTCTTGTGAACACAGTTAGGTAAGAATTTCAGTGGTGTCATGTTTGAGTTTCCCTTTCATGTTTTCCTAATTTTGGAGAGATTACAACATGTAACTTCATATGTAAGTGTGATTTTTATATTTGTGACACATACAGGCATTTGTATGAGAATGGAGGCTCACCTGTTACCAGCAGAAAGCAGTGAGTGTTTGGTCTTGAAGGGGATGTAGAAGGTGAGGGCAAGCAGCGTGGAGTAGATCGACCACGGACAGTCGATAGACATCTGTGGACAGACACCAGCAAGACTTTAATATCAAATGTCTTGAAGTACAATGTGGAAAAAAAAACTGCCTGTTACAATATCCTTAAAGCCCTTCATCAAATGTCTTGTTTGGTCTGACCAACAGTTCCAAACCCAAAAATATGAAATTTACTATAATGTAAGAAAAGCAGCAAATCCCCAAATTTGAGGCATTGCAAATATCAAATTTTTGCTTGAAAAATGACTTAAACAATTAATTATCAAAATAGTTAGCGATTCATTTTCTGTCGATCGACTACTTGACTAATCAAATTTACAATTCCATCCATTGATGAAATATATTGTAAAGCTGCCGGTAAATCGCAGGTTAACACCGGATGAGCTGCGCCAACTGAAATGTGACCTGCCTTTATCATTTATATTCTCCACATAAGCTGCAACTCATCTCGCACTCTGACAGCGTGTATTTGTTTGAGGCCCTCACCCTCTGGTCGATGGCGGTCATGGGCGTGTCTGGGTGACTGTAGCTGCGTGGTCGGTGGCGGACCTCCCCATTGGTCAGCCTCTCGTTGGCGGGCCGGTCTGACCCAGACGGGATGACACACAGAACCTCTAGCTGGAACTCCAGCGTGTGGTAAGGAGGGGTGCGGGGCAGGCTGATGCTGGTCACCTTCTCAGACGACTGGATGGACAGGACGCTTTCATCCACCAACTCTGAACACGAGAGGGAGACGGAAAAGGAAGCCGTGAGAACTTTAAAGCTGTATATTTGTCAGTGCGTTTATAGGCAAGCAAATACCTGGTAGTGGCCAGCTTTCTGCAGGAACCTGATTATATAAACATTATGCACACAAAAAACATGGCTTCATCCGAGTGATTAGGAGAAAACCAGTACGCAAAAGCAGATTCATGCAGGAGAATCCAGATTTCTTGGGTTTTTACATGTGAACATGTGCACAACAAAGACTTCAGACGGCAGAAGAATGATAGAGAGATGGATTGTCAGGAAAGATTACTACAATATACTAAAATAATTAGAGAAACCTTTTTTTTTTTAAGTTCAACTAAACCCAAAACTGAAATAAGTAATTCTACTAAGTGAGAAAGATAATTAAAATATCTGAATCCTCCTTCCTTATATGTAATTGGTGGGTTCAAATAAGGCCTTTACAATGTGCACCGACCTGCGGCAGGGTTGGTGATGCGGGCGGTGCAGCTGGTGTAGGGCAGGATGGGCATGGTGTCTGTGTTGCTGAGCTGCAGAGCGTCTCCTTTCTTCACGGCGTAGTGACCCGTCAGCAGAGTGAACTTCACCGTCTGAGGCAGCCCGGCCAACAGTGGCTCTGAAAACACAAACGCAACAACAGTGAGCGCGCACGCGCGCGCGCGCACACACACGCACGCACGCACGCACGCACGCACGCACGCACGCACGCACGCACGCACGCACGCACGCACGCACGCACGCACGCACGCACGCACGCACGCACACGCACACGGCGATGTGGTTTGTTAAATACTCATTATGATCAGTAATCTGTAGATGCACAATTGATCACAGCTTGTCATTAAAGCCAAAACTTAGGTTTTAAGTTTCTTCTCAGATCTTAATCTATTGCTAACTAATAAGACTGTCATTTTATGTACTAACGAGTAGTTAAAATACCAAACTCCCTGAACTACCTCCAACACTAAACTTCAATTCCAATGTTTTTAATTCTGCTTATTCAAAAAACAAAATCAAAAATGCACAAAAACATCACATTATTTTAGCCTCACAGCGTTTTCAAGTGATGATATCACAAACATTTAGATGCCAGCTGATGGGAGATTCAGGACTGCACAATTATGTGAATACAGAATACAAGCTACCCAAGCTTGTACAGAAACAGTTAAATAATGTGATATACTGTACACACAACTTTCTCAAGGCTCAAGAGCTGCTACATAACAAATTAGAACCAGTCACATTAACACTCATAACATGGTAAGCCAAAGAACCCTCAGAGCTTGGGGGTCATGTTTTGATCTGCCAGCTGCATGTTTGGTTTGTTCAATAAGAGAAATCCGTGAGTGCATCTTCTAATGTAAGCATTGCAAGTGATTTGCAAGAACACCTTATTAAAAATGTCTTATTTTCAAGAGAAATCAATGTGCTTGAGTAAAAACGTGTAATTTTAGTGTTTCATGAAATTAACTTGACATGATGTACAAGTAAACTTGAAAATTGCGACTAATAACCACAAACCTCAGATTTAGAGCATTCATTTCGCCCATCACATAAAAAACATTCTGACCTGAGAGAGGCTCCACGGTGAGTTGGGGCTCCTGAGAATAGACTTCATACTGGACCGACGGGTAGATGTGAGGAAGCAAAAACTGCACCTGACCCACTGTGGCATACAGCTGACGCAATGTGTAAGTACCAGGCTGCCCACTCTTCAGAGAAAGACAAAAGCAAAAGATGGAAAGTAAGAAAATAAGAGGAAAGTTTCATGAAACAGAGCTGCAAAGGTTGAGAGCGAGTGAGAGTGAATTAAAAAACATTCAACAGATACATGTCCAATCTCCTTCTAGTTTACCATTTCGAAAAGGTCACGTTAGTTTTTTCATTTAAGGCGGAAGTAAAGTGTCTCTTACTGGTGCTGTGAACATGATGCTGTTGTTCCCAGGCTCTAACGTTACATCCTGCACTTTCAGCATCTGTGCCCCTTCCTTTATGGCAACAGCAGGAGGGCTGACACAGTTGGGCGTGTCCGGCGGCGAGTTGCTGTCATGATAACGCATGACCAGATGAGTGTTTTTACACACCACTCCTGTAGAGTTGAGAGAATTGTCCGAAGGACTCCTGTCCTGAATCTCGTCTAGCTCTAAAGCGGGACCAGCAGCTGAGGAGGAGGGGGGACCCGCTGACGAGTTACCCTGGTTAAACTCTACCGTCCCTGGGTTTGTTTGTCTCTGAGCTCCCCTAGGCCTTCCATTAGTCCCTCCACGCTCCAGGTCAAAGTGAATGCTAGCAGCTAATTGCTGTATGCGCACCGACACGGGCATAAAACAGCGCAGAGTGAGCTCCACCTGCAGGACAGCTCCAGAGTGCACCGAGGCTGTGGCTGGACGGAACTGTAGCCGTGTGAGTTGCGAAAAAACACCCATGCTGAGAGTCACTTTGTGAGCTGTGGAGGGGGAAAAAATGGTGTTAATGAAGGACAGACTTTTGCAGTTCACAAGAACATGACTAGGTGGAAAAATAGTATATGACTGGACTGTGTGTAATCAATGGGCTCCTGTAATTCAGGACTGTTCATGCCTATTCATTTTGAAAGAGCAACGGCCAATGGGGAAACTCCAACACTCACTCAGTGAGTCAGGGACAGACTTTCGCGTTTATAGGGCTGGCCTTGCTGGAGTCCAGCCAAAAATACTGTGGATGTTTACAGCAAAGGAATGAGTAAGTAAGTGAAAATGCACAATGAGGTGTGCTGATATAGGAAAACAATGGACATGGTTGGAACGAAGAACATTACAACACAAAGTGGAGTTGCATTTTCCTCCACCAATTCTAATATTGAGAGAAGTGGATAATCAATGTGATGTGATCATCTACCAAAGGGAAAAAGACAGGCTGTTTACGTTATCATCCATTGTTAAAATGTGTTTGCAGAGTTTAAACAATTGTTAAGTTAGATTCACCCTCTGAGAATATTATAAAGTCACTGCACAGTATCATGAGCAAAAGAAAAATCATTAATACAGATTCATGGTTCACTGAATGGTCCACTATATGACAATAGTTTGTTTGTTTGTTTATTTATTTATTTTTGCTTTCCCCCCTCAGAATGTTTGCCAGAAGAGTTTTGTTTCTTCTTTTTTTATTTTTTTTTTTCCCCAATTAAATGGGAAGTGAATGTTTGAAGTTTTAACTGGTAATGTATCAAGTAGGCATTGCAACCTGCAGTTTAATTTACCTCACACGCTGATTTAGAACAGTGGCTAAACTGTTAACTGGAAGTGATAACAGACAAAAGACCAGCCAACTACTGATAAATTAATTGTTTGACTATGTGGCTTCATATGCTATGTGCCCACTGTTGAATGAAAGCAACAAGTTGAGACCCTTCATACTGAGGTTGTCTAAACGTGTTGTGGGAAATGGCAGACGACATCAGCTGAAAAAGAAAACGAGGCGGTAGATTGAAGCAAAAGGGAAACATGAAAAACTTAATGACCCCTAAAAAGCACTGAACATCAGACTGATTATATAGAACAGAGCATATAAGATGTGGGTTTTTTTGTTTTTTTTTTAAATCCTTTAGGGGTTGTAGAGGTAAACTTGTACCAGTAATGGACATGATTACTTACACGGATCTCCAGAGTTGCTGGCAAAGGTCAGAATTTCTTGACAAAAGTGCTTCCTCTCCTCCGTGGTCAGATTCACATCACCAGCCAACAAGGCACTGGTTTGCAGGTAGCTGCATTGGGTTGTAAAGGAAACCAAACACCACCACAAGATTTTGTATCACCAATGGGCCAACCCTGACTGAAAAGATGGCACGATACAACTGGATCAACTCAAAGCTATTTAATGTATTTCTTCTCTAATACACAGCAATACAGGCCTTGACTTTATGAACAACTTTATATGCCACAAAACCATGTATTTATTTTAATAATTGCCTTAGATTGATGCAATAGTTTATATTACACTTAGGTAATAAAACTATGAACTAACTGAAAATAAAAACATATATATGGTGTGCAATCATACAATGGACTTTTATCTGCATCTTTCAGTACTACAAAGAGCTACCTGTACTGCAAAGTGTGCAATTCTTTATCAAACAGCACCTTAGCGATCCCATATATTTTTGTATTAAAAAGGAAATGGCAAACAGGACCATTTTGCACCCTGAGGGTTATTTCCTCTTACAGTTTTAACTTTGAAGGATACTCTTCAGTTCTGCCCAGCAGCTTCTGACACTCAGCAATCTGTTTTCTGGTGTGAGTGACAGGGAGGCTCCATCCCTCTGATACGTAGGACTTCAAAGCTTCCTGTAAGAAGGTTTCTGCTCGCTCGGGATCCCCCTTCCTCCTAAGAAGCACACAAAAATAGACCACCTTGTTTTTCATACATTACACAGAACATGTGCTTGTCTACAAATCTTTTAAATGCTACTTAAAAACTAATTTACAGACCACAGTAAAGGCAGACAACAGATAGAGATTACAGATAGTGATAACTATTGAAACGTACTTTTTCTCAACATTCACATATGTATGAAACTGTTCCGTCACTTAGCATAAACAAATATTTAACTTTTGTAAAAGTTATTATTTTGAAATTTTAAATATATTTAAAAGCTCACGTCTACTGTGAATGCAGAATAATGAACCATCCATCTGCTATTGGCTGGGGTAAAAAGCACAATATTTCTCTCAGACATGTAGTGGATTATACTGTATGTACATAGTAGCATATAACACAAATACTAAAGTACAAGTAACTCAAAATTGTACAGTACTTCAGTAAATGTACTTGATAAGTGGTGATATGATTGGTATTTAAAAAGACTGACATCAAGCATGAAATCAGCTAATAGCAGTGGCCCAGTTCCCTTTCTTTCCTTTACCATAAGCTGTCAGACCTCACAAGTTTGGGTTAGGGGTCTGTTTACTCTTTAAAGCCGCTTCAATATACTGTGACTAAACACAACAAAAAGAAACCTGTCACTGCATGATGAGTTGGACTCTAATAAATGTTATTTTCAACTGCACTGTTATGGCTTCACATTTATTTCAAAACCCTGTCACACCCATCCTACCACATCGGTGTTTTAATTTATTCTGCCCGATTCGCCCTTTCCTCAGGAGTGTGTGGGGGTTTACAAGCAGTGACGGAGGGACAGCTCTGGAGAAGAGGCCTAATTAGCCAGAATAAGGGAAAATGGCAGTGTGGAAGCGCAGGGCCTTTAAGACAATTTTGAGACCCAGGTATACGCCAATTGAACTAACAGGTTTCCTTACATGTAGAATTCAGCCAGGCTTTTTCCCACCAGTCTGGCAGACCTCATCCGGCCGATGGCCCCGTACATCTCCATAGCAGCATGAGAGAGTTCCTGATGCAAGAAGTGGCCAACAAGGTGGTGGTGGAGGAGGAAGAGGGGGAGAGGGAAGGGAGGGAAGACAGGGGAAAGATAAACTGCACTGTTTCCACTGAAGTTTCCAGGAGATTTCATTACCAATAGATTTTTAAAAATGTGGACATGAATTCAGAGAATGTGTGTTAAAGGAGCAGTGTGTAGGATTTAGTGGCATCTAGTGGTGAGGTTGCAGATTGCAACCAACTGAACACCGCTCCCATAACCCTCCCCTTCCAAGCGTGTAGGAGAAACTACAGTGGCCACGAAAATCACAAAAAACGCGAAAGGCCCAATCTAGAGTCATTGTTTGGTTTGTCCGTTCTGGGCTACTGTAGAAACATGGCGGACTCCATGGAGGGGAACCCGCTCCCTCTGATGATAAAAACGGCTCATTTTAAGGGAGCGAAAACATGATTCTTATTTTCAGGTGGTTATACACTAATGAAAACATACTTTAAAATATTATATTCCATTTCTAGATCCCCCTAAATCTTACACACTGGACCTGTAACTTCCTGCTTTTCCAACTACTGAAACACAACACCAAGCTGTGGCAAGAAATTGACTTACAAGATAGTGCCTTTCAAAAGCTTCCACAGACGACAAGGCTTCTTTCAGCTTTTTGTAAGGGCTCTGCAAACTGTTGACTGTGGAGGAAAACAAAACAAGAGACAGACAGTTATTTATTGTCTTTCAAATAAAAGTCAAGCTTCTTCATTACACCTTAATCACCAATATTGGCAGAAAAAGCTCGCACTTCTTTCAGTGAAAAGGAAATCCCAACCCTAAAGGCCCTGCCACACCAACCTGACTTAGAAGAACTTGTGCCAACACAGACATTGCTTTATATCTGCTGTTAAAAGCTGCACTTGAATAATTTGCAGATTACTGCTGGGCCGACATGCATATACACTCTGCACCTGCGTGTATTTGTAATCCAAAAAACATTGCGGAGAAACAAACAAAACACACCAACTACAGGCCAATAATGGACCCTTGAATCTTAATAAAAAATGTTTGGAATTGGAGTGCAAATTGAGAATACACTGTATATGTCTGATAAAGGTTTGCTTTGCTGGCGTTTTCAGCCGATGCTTGTCTGCTTATGGAAGAAAATAAGAAAAGGCAGAGGCAAAAAGTTGCACTAAATGGGTGAAATCACAGATCAGTCAGGCTGAACAGCCAGTCTGACATCCAGGCAGTCCTGAACCAGTTGAATCGCTGCTGCTGCTGCTGCTGCTGAGGGCCAATCAGAGCCGAGAAGGGTCAGTGGCGCAGGACACATTGCAAAAGCTAACAGGCAACAGACGACAGCATACGGCTCAAACATCCCGTGTGTGGTCAGTGTTTCGGGGCCTTGAATCAAAATCCAAGTGTTGATACTCTATCATCAAGGGGAAGGGAGGTTGGAATTTTGGGAGTATTAGAAAACTTGCAATTACTCTAGGTTCTCATTACCACTCAGCAGGACATGAACATGTTCTCAGACATTACACTTGTTTCATTATACAGCAGAGTCTGAAACCTCACCAGTCTCAGGCCTCTCATCCCCCAGTCCAGCCAGCAGATCCACAGTCCTGTTCAGATCCTCAGATGTGGGTCCCTTCTCTGACACCAGGCCACAGAGTTCCCCCAGGGACTTCAGCTGAAGAAGGCCGACAGGAAAAAAGAATTTAATTTGAAAGCACTTTTCATAGTCGAAGAAAACTCTTTTTACCAGATATTTTGAACAACACTGACTAAATATGTACAGACACCTGATTTTAGTGCAACACTGCACAGTATACATTTAGGTACGAATTACACTTTATTAACACTCCTGACAGCTTGATGGAGACAGATAATGCGGAAGACAACCACCTTCAAAAATGTTAAAACTTGTAGTGAGAGCTACCTTCCATCAATGTCGGTTTCAAATTAACCTGGTATCACGACACAGCGTGCAAGGGACACAAGTGATCCAGGCCAAACCTACATGATTCGGTATTTTTTGTTACCTTGTCAGTCGCGTAAGCCCACAGGCCGACGGTATGTGAGCAGTTTGCTGCTAACTGGGCCTGATCACAACAACCCTCTATCCTGTGCAGAACCTCCAAGCAACTGAGGAACACCCAGCAGTCAAGCGCCCCCTCCAGCACCGACACCTGATCAACAAGAGCCACAACACACAGTATTATGATGAGGAACACATTCAGTTCAGTACTTTCAGGTTTTCAATGTAGGTTTGTAGGATATTTCCAAATTCTTTAGGTAACCCCTCACCTCTCGTCTGGTAAGGTCTAAACATTCCACAGGTGAACACTTATTTCATGTTTCCAAATGTAGTTCTGAGAAACACGTTTGATGTAGGATGTAGAGCAGTTCAAATGTCAATCCAAAACTTACAGATTGTCATTTTGCTTTTTCTATAACTGGCTACACAGGAATATGTTGATTAAAGTATAAAAAGGTGCATGAAAAAAACGGCCCTGTAGGAGTCGGTTTACCTCCAGCAGGCGAAGCTCCTGGACACAGTTGTGCAGCAGCTCCAGGGCTCTCTGGGTGACCTCCCAGGGCCTCAGGAGGAAGATGAGTAAGGTGCACTGGCGGGAAAACAGGTAGCTCCTCAGATCTAACAGGCTGGCCTCCCCACGCTGGATCCCATCCCTCTTCTCCATGTCAATGGGCCGCCGCAGCAGCAAGCCGCTCCAGCTGCGCACTGGGGCGCAGAATGAGCCGAGCCAGTTAGCTGTATCTGTGGACAGAAACAGACAAGGATGACCAAAACATAGCATGGACCTTTGGATCTTGGAAATGAAAAATGCTCATGTTTATTTTACTCGAGAGGACTTCCACATTGAAACCAACCATAGTACTGGTTGCTTACCTCCAGCTCCAAAGTTTAGGACATATTGGGTAAAAAGAGCATCTAGTTCATCATACTGGACCAAGGCATCTTCAAACTGCTGCAGCATCTCAAAAACAAAGGCCAGCTCCTCCTGCACAATCACACACACACACGCACGCACACACACACACACACACACACACACTCTCACGTGAGACACACGTGAACTGTGACACTTACGCACGTTATCCACAACCGTAAACACGGCAGAGTTTGAGGACAGCATCCAAACCACCAAAACCGAGTCCCTCTACATCAAAGTGCTGAATTTGTTCTCAACTGAGAGCCCCACTGTGTGTTTGAGGCTGGTTAAATGTAATTATCTGTATTTAAAAGATACAGAAACAGTAAATATCTGTAGTGTAAGGTATTTTGCTTGGTACCTGGACCATGAAGTATTCACAGAAGCTCCAGCCAGGCTGGGTGCGTTTCTCTCGGAGCGTACGCATGTCGTCTTCGAAGCGGCCCAGGTTCTTGGTGAAGGACATGAGGAGGAGAGTTCGCAGCTTCAGCAGCAACGAATTCCAGGATTCCTGAGACCGAGACGAGTCCTTCAGAGGATCTGACAGCACCACACACCTGCGTCAAAGAGCAATAGCCTTCATATACTCAACATGGTTTCTTATATGTTGCCATCTGTGAGAACATGTGAAAAGGGCAGCAATAAATTACTCCTAATTTTCAGTGATTGTGGCACTTTTTTTTTAATTTAACTGCTTAACTATTTAGTCTTTAACATTTAATTCAATTTATAAAACAGGGAAAAGCAGGAAATGCTCACATTTGAGAAGCTAAAACCATTTGAAAAAGATGATCAAAATTGTTCAACTAATCGTTTCAGCACTGCATATGAACACGTTTCACAGTCATCTACTGTTACTGTAGCAACAGGGGGATTGACAGTGTCTTGTGAAGGAAGTCGGCCTGTTAATCCATTCTTATCGTCTTCTGCCAATTTCACCTAAATCAACGTGTTTACAGGGGAGGAGCGCCCTCACCTGTCATTCTGCTTGTTGCAAAAATCGCTGCGGATCTTGTCCACGATGGATGCCCGAGGCAGGATGTTGGTCTTGTTCTTCTTCTTAGTATCGTTGGTCTCCACGACGATGATGACCCAGTCTGCTGAGCCATGAGTCCGCAAGCTGTTCTGCCAGCGCATCATGTCCTCCTTCACGGAGCTCTTATACACCTCTGTGTCCTACAATAAGGTAAAACGCATTTATTATTCAGGCAAAATAATCATTCTTTACAGCGGGAGGTTGGTGAAAAATGATCCTCAAACTCGGAACATGAAAATTATACAGATTAAGGAATACTGCATGTAAAACTGTTGCTGATACTGAATTTGGGGAATGTGGGAAAGTAAAAACATCACAGATGTATTTCATATAAAAGCAGGGTCATATAAAAATGATTGAATGAGGATGGAAAAGGAAACTACAAGAAGAATGCTGGACAGCAGGTTTACATTTTATGATGACTAAACTTAGTAACCTGTAGGCTACTGAATGTTGTGACTGGGATTTTCTGAGTGAATGAATCCTACTCGAAGGTACGGTTTGTTTCACATTGGCTGAAACTGAGCAGAGGTGGGATATGATATGACGAGTCCGTTATTATGCAAGTGTCCACTGGCAGGGAGAGGAACAGAAGTCCTGGGGTTGCACGAAGTTTATTTAGCCCTGAACACATCTGCTGAGTTTTCTTTGAAGCATTTATTTAACTGTGCCACTGGATGCTTGGACTGATTTTTGTACAACTTCTAGTTTGTTGAAGGCTGTACACGCTCATGGTGTTTTCAGTTATACTGACTGATAAGCTGATCATCTCTGTCATGACTGTCCTCTCAATGGATAGCCCAACTGAACTTGACAAGAGTCCCGATGCCTCCCACAGTCAGCCGATTGTGGATGCCTACTTCCTTGGTTGCTGCAGTTTGAGTTCACAAGTTAAACAGGTCGGTGCAGAAGCTGCATGTGAACAGAGTTTTATTTTAGCAGTAAAATAATTGTCTGTAACTTACATCATTTACATACAAATACAGAGGTGTCTATTTGGTGCACTGTGGATTTATAGCCTGTCCAGGTCACAGCTCACTGTTTTAAACTTTGTCTACTGCGCAGCGCACCTGTCCTCACCACCTGCGCCATTTTCATGCTGTGTGCATGGGATTTGCTGCTCCTTGCAGAAAGAAAAAGAAGGGGAAGCTGCGGCCCTAACTTGCTGCCACACTCAGTCCGTTTATACTGTGGGCGTGTGCAAACTGTGTTGTTACGCCTCTTTTAGCAGGACAGCCTGTAGCTTTTTACATCTGCATTTACACCCTCCGCCTTTAAAAAGGAGTACACTCTGCGACCGTGACATCGTGGTTTGTGCAACAGTGTAGGGAAGTGCTGGTGAGAAAGGCCTGGTCAGGGGAACCGGACAAACTACAACCTGCACTACTTCGGCAGGGGAAGCATGGGTTTGTGTTTCGAGGTGGTTTGAGCACAAATTAAGCTGATTATATTTCTCACTTTTCTGCACTGAGCAGCTCCTCCTTTTTTCTCTGTTTTAAATTTTAAACCTTGCAAAACAAGTGACCTTACAATTAAAACAAATTAATCTGTTACTATTCCTTCCTTTTCAGATAGCTGTTGATCAGGGATGATTCACTCTCTTACACAGTCTCAGCTATAATTTCACAAAGGTCTATTTATTGTATTGAAGTGTAATACTGTACAGGTGTTAATGTTACTGTGTCCATATTGCACAACCATACAGGATCACTACGCCCACACTAGCGACATAGTCCTTAGGAAATGTCATGAGTCACAAGCTGATGACAGCACTTCCTTGAACTAAACAGCTGCTTAGTCAGCAACAGCAGGTTCCTGCTTCCCGTCTTGTTTTCCTCCTGTCTGCTATCGCTAAGCAGTCTTGCAAAGTAGATGTCAAGTTCAGTTTAGGCAGGTTCTGCAGGTTCCTTAAAGTGCATCAAGTTAGGCCATGTGAGCAATAATGCAGATACAACTGAAAACGTATTCTTTTCTCCGTCCACTCACAAAAGCCTGATCTTTTTCACTTCGCAAAACTGAGCTCTTAAAAAACGTTAGAACTTTTAGATACATTTAAAAATGCTATTTGCAGAGTGTTGTGTGGAAAGGGAAAATAAAGCTTTTCAAAAACACTGACGTGTGCCTGTAAATCTTGACACACGTGGAGTTATGCCACTATGATCTTAACTCCGTGAACTTGTATCTCTTATATATCTCACAATATGAGTTTGCATATCTTGCATACAGAGCTGTCTGTGACCTATTTCTGCCTACAAGCCCTCATCTATTCTTAGAGGGTAGACAAGCAGACATTGCCTTTCCTCAAGTACAAATGGAATAAACAAACTTTATCAAGACTCTGCTCTTGTGACTTCCTAGACAGAAAAGTGAGGTAGCAGCAACATTAAAAAGCAGACTTTGTGTCGCCACCGCTCTCTGTGGTCAATTTGTACGCAAACATATCTGAGCGCACAAGAAAGGTGTTCTCACTGCTGTGTCTTTATATTTCTGGGGTCAGACAGCTTCAAGATAATGGCCATAAAGCAGTAATTTAATCTAAAGTCTCACTGCAGCAGCATATTTCTCATGAGTTAGTAGAAAGCTACTATGACCACAAATCAAATCATTATTCGTGCAACTTTGTCTCACAACAAACCCAGAAAATGACCACAACATCACATGCATTGTGTGTTCGACTACACTGAAACACAAAATAAGTGTTCTAAGAGAAGCATTTCATTTTAGCCAACTTGAGGAGCCCAAAGATAGGCCAGGGTTGTCAACACACTAGCACTCGAGTCTTTGCACCAGATCTGCCAGCAGGATAGAGTAGAATTGAACAGAACAATCCTTTATTGTGCCACTGGAGCTGTGAGCTGCAAAATCTTAAACAAGCCTACCTTATAATAGCAGTCTGATAATGTACAGCAGAATAATTAAGGTTTCCCAGTATTGTTCATTAAATTGCTGAGTGACTGCATGATTGAGGTTGTTGTGCAAAGTGTGTGTGTGTGTGTGTGTGTGTGTGTGTGCGTGTGTGTGATTTAAGCTACTCACGCAGCAGTCAGTCCAATAAATGTGGAGGAAGGGGAAGGTGAGAAGAGCCTTGTTGCCCTCCTTGGGGAGGAGCTCCTCTTTAAACTGGACAAAATTAGCTTCAAGGTGGATCATTTTTGGTGCACGGCCGTACGTCCTGCACAGAAAAGAGAGCAGAATTATATGGTTTACGATGAATATTATTTCCATTGCCCCATGACAAAATATGGCTATATTACTATATTAAACGTATGGAATACCCATGCCTGATTCTTTTCAAAGAATTAAGCTCCACATTCAACCCCATAAACACAGTCAAGCTCTAAAATACACATGAATGAATTAAAGCAGGACGGCACACTGATTTCTTGCCGTATATCGATATATTTTCAAACGAGATATAAGATGAGACAGTGCCGTATATATCGACATCGTTTCACGCGGCGTTAAAATAGCCTTCTTAACTCATTTCTTCTGTAAAGCCGTGCCATTATATCAGTTAGTGAAAGGCTGTGTGTTGTGTTTGCTAGCACAGAAAATAAATAAAAAGTCCCTGTTAATGTAATGTTACTACGGCATCTTCCGCTCTTCCCAGCAGTTGGTCCAGACTGTGAACAGCTCGCCAGTGAGCTAACCGCTAACTTCAATCAATCATCTGATTGCTCTGATAACTCTAACCGTGGTACTCACTGTGCAGCAAAATTTACATTTAGCAGTAAAATGGTCCCTGTCAGTGTTTTACTATTATATATGATGTTTCCAGATTAATATTACTACTGTATTAATGTGTATGTTGCATTTTACTGCTGTAGATGGAGACGGTTGAGCTCATTTTAACTACTTTAAAAACTGTTGAGTAGTTTAATCTACATTAATGCATCATATTCTACAAAATCCTCATATGCTTGCACTATTGGAGGATTTACAGTAGGTTATTTTAGAGAAATGTGTATATCTTTTGTTAAAACACAGCATCTTATGCAATTCTTTCTTCTTTTGATTTACCAACTGCAGTGTTGTTCTAATTGCAGGGAGATGGTGCCAGCCTCGGGCCCCTTGATGAGGAAACTGTATTATGCATCCACAGAGATGTCAGAGGTAAGAGTAAGACCAAATGTAAAATGTTTTTGGATGTGTCTGCATTCTACAAATGATGCATAACCATAAACCTTGCTGCAGGGACTGACTGAAACAATAAGTACGTCAGCAAGGAACGAAGTGAGTAATTCTTCATATTGCTGTTACCAACTACATAATCAGCTACTATCGGACACATTTTCTGTTTCACAGGATGTCGGTTCAATATAAAAGTGTCATCTGCTCATTGGCATTGAAAGCCAGAAACTGGACATGGAGTACAAAAAGCTAAAAATTAAGAAGTTGGAGGTAACAAACTGCACAATTACGTAAGTAAACATTTAAACACAGCAGAAGGTCATGGTTTTGGCTGTAATTAATGTTGGGGGTTTTTTGTCTTCACAGCTTGAACAAAATTAATTAATAAATTAACTCTTCCCCACCGGGAACCTATTTTACCATGTTTTTGTGCCTAAGTGACCAACAGTTTTTGAAATTGGTCCGGTATTGAGCGAGAGCGCTGCAGCCAGCAGTCGCAAGACCGGCTGTAATGTAATGATCCGGGGCACTTGTATACCATCCATTTACGTGCACTAAAAGTGCTTGTTTTTGCAACTGACAGGCTCAGATTGTTATTATAAGTGTCTGAACAACATTCCGGAAAGGATCTCTACAGAGATCGACCTTTTTGTGAAGAGTAAGATCCTTTTTGTGTAACCAGAAACAGCCATATATCGTTCTTCTCAAAGCCACCAGACTCCATTGACAAATAACAGTAATTTGACCTCCACACAACAGAACACAGGTGACAAACAGTGTACAGAAAAATTTGGCCTGGTCATGGTCGATAATCTTCTTTTAAACACATCAAAACACAAGTATGTCACATATCAAAACTCAGCATCCCATCCCTTCATGATTTCTTGCCCAGCACCACTAATTCAAACTGTGACAGTTTTATATCTATGTGTGCATCCTGCACTCGCTGCTTCCTACATGCTTCTTGTCTTTTACTGTAACATGTTCATGCATTTGACGTTTTGTGGTTATTATTGTGGCTATGTAAGAAATACAAAATGCACGAAAGCATACCCACTCACATTAATGGGAGTGGATAAATATTCAAGAGCAGCCAATCAACTACATTATCCAAAATGACCATAGACCTCTTTGAAACAGTAGCAACAAAAACTGAAAATTAAACTAAATTACTGTGTTTATCCATTATGCATTCACCAGGGCATTACTCACCTTCTCCACTCCATTGGCTCCCTGGGAAGTTGTTGGGCCAATGAGGTATAGAGAGACGTAAACAAGCTCTGGTCTCCCGCACCTGTGATGAAAAGGGGCAGATAACGAACATTTAAAAATTAGGTCCGAAATGAAGCGTTCAAATAGCTCCTACTCATTCTCATGTCATGACACAGCAAGGAATGTAAGTAAGGTTGTTAGCTCGGTTGTGGGTTAGCAAACTGTCGCCACAGTCGCTGCTGTGAAGCTAACAGCCAGAGAGGACGAGACAGTTTCCCAGAGCAGCACAGCAGCTGCAGACAGCGACACTCTCAGCTCTCCTGCTGCTGTAGCCAACACCACAGCAACAGCACATCTTGGCCAACTAGAAAGGAAGCTGAATGTCCGTGGGCGGTCCGAGCCACTTTGTTTATTTCCAATTTAGAGAGCCAGGGCTGAGTACAAACACCAGAGTTTTATTTCAGCACACACACTGAACAGACAGCTAGCAGACTGTGAGGAGATATTTGCTGAATTTGACAAAACGTGTACTGGATTAGAATCGCACACCCGACCTTTAAGTTACAAAACAGCAGTGACCCTGGAAGAAATGATGATATTGTGTGGCATTACTGGGGGAAAACTGTGTCAGGAAGTGTGTATGTTTAGAGGCCTTCTCAAGAACAAACAGACTCTTTGCCATAGACATAAAAACACATTCAGCAAACATTGTGTGGCTGAGACGTGATTTTTATTTTTGAGAACGTAGGATGAGGACGAGGATGTTTTTGGTTTTGCCAGGACAGTCTGATTTGCTGCACTCTTTTCTCAAAGCCCAGAGGCCATCAGACCTTGGAGAGGGTCAACAATCTGCTCTCTGTTGTTTAACAGCTCTGAGGATCGACATGATGTGCTTCCTTTAACAAGTAAACCTGTTTTACCACTGGTCTACGTCAAGGTTTGCAGCATAAACTCTCATCTCTTTCCAAAACGGAAAGATACTTTTCCTCTCAAACTTTGTGGAAATGTCTACTTCTCTTTCGCATGTCTTGGGAACACGTCATCATTTGACTATTTTTACTGTCATTTCTGTCTTTTCAGCGGACCAACTTGTAAAGTCCTGCTTCCAAAAATCTTAGGAAATTAGCTCTGTATTGCAATCGATTCATATGCCTGCGCAGTGCGCACATTTCATGCTTTCTGCTATTTTTATACTTCATCATTTTCAGCATCATGTTGAAAATGTGTGGCTAAACAGAGAGTAGCTTTCTGCACTGCTGTTTAAAACCATCGAGAACAGAAAACAGCCACACTTGCGTGACGTGATATATCTCAACATCTGACGTATCATATTGATCTATCTTTTTTAAGGAGCAGGACCCAAACCCATGCTGTATTCACTGCATTACGAAGAGCTTTCAGTTTTAAAGTGAAGCCAGCTCAAGTCATGACATTCACATCCCAGAATCACATGTTTGCCCCAGAGGGCTTTACAATCCGCACAGCATGCGACACCCTCTAGGCTGTTTCGTCTCTAGCTCTACATGTAGCATGTACCTAAGTGAAAAGAGTCTGCGCCATTTTAACACACACACACACACACACACACACACACACACACACACACACACACAACAGCTATAAAAGTCTCAGCTGCCAGAAATCAAAAAAGATCAGGGACATGACAAAACGTTTGTCACCCCTAACGGCCGGCACTTTCATTCAAATATAATAGGCTATATTCTCATCAGCACAAAGTCATTACTATAACAAAATACATCTATATCTTTGACGATGCAATTACAAAAATGCAACAACAGTGCAAATTATTGCAAAATCCTATTAGAAGAGACCTCCACAACTTGCTGCTCACACCTCACCTGTGCTTTTAAGTATAAATCTGCCCCACAGATCATCTTCTACTGCTCAACATGGAGAGCACTCATTAAGTATTGCAACCATTTTGCTGTGGCACTGCACTCAAGCACATTGCATTTTAAATTGAAACTGTGAGTATGAGATTACGGCTGCGACGTTCAGCTTTAATTTGAGGTGTTTTACATTGTAGTAGCTCGGCTGGTGAATTTGGGCAAATGACAGTCGGTCAGTCTTCTCTCCCATGTGCCTCCTAAGCTGTGCGGATCCACTTTTGAGGTTAGTCCATCCTCCAAATCATCACCAGGCCCGGGGGCCACCTATGCCACCTATGCCACGACTGGTAGAATCTCCAGTTCAGCTCAACAATAAAGTCACTTCAATTTCACAGCCGGTGGCCCATTACGGAAATGCTCAAATTGTTATTCATGGCAGGTGTGTGCGTTTTTATAAATAGGAACTTGAAAAACTGAGGTACTTGTTCAAGCTACACCAGAACTGGGCCACATCCAATTAACCTCATAAAAAGCCCTTTTATTTTTTATAAATACCAAGTATACTTGAATTGTATTGTGAAGTGTTCTGGATGTGTGGGTGAGTCTCTTATGACTATGATTGATTCATTATACTTGTTTAACAGATGGGTGTTTATGGGATGTATTGTTGTCACATACTATGCTAAACTATGTCTCTATTTTGTTTCTATGTCTAAAATAAATGACCGATACGTACAAATTGTGTATAGGCTATTACATTGCTGTAGTTATATCCTGTAATATGCTGCCTGCAGAATGCCACTTCTCAAGCCCCTGGAGGGTTTCTAGGCAATTCTCCTTCCCATTCCTTTGCATTTTATTTATTGTATCTGTTTAATAAAATGTATATATGTAAATAAAGAAACAAAATGATACAAAACATAACAGGATGTGGAGTTTTGCTGTGTGGCGTATAATATCACTATTGCATCATATGCTATATAAGTACCAAAAAGAACAAAAAGTAATAAAATATGAAATGGTTACTCTTGTACTTTAATGGCTGCTAGCAAACACTGCAATTCCGTGGTCTTTTCAATTTGGCATGCGCCAGTATGATTTGGTGTTGGGATCTGAAACTGGAGGCCGAATGTCATCGTTAAAAGGCAGCAGCATACACATTTACTTTATCTGCTGTCGTTCATCTTTCCAAGGTCTTAAAGCTCCAGTATAAAACTGGAGTTTGAATGTTCCCAAAGGCTATCAAATACAACCCTGCAAAGCAAACATCAGTATAATCCCTGGGACCATGTGAGTCAATCTCACACACAGGGTCAAATAATAGCAAAGGTACAACGCTGCCCATCTCGCTGGGGACACCAGTAAATGCAGACGTCGTACGCTCGTAACTCAAGCACAATCTTTTTATTCATAAATCAATGTTTAGTTGTATATGTGTAGCGTAGAGTATGCAGGCGATTTAAATCATTTGTGAACCCAACAATAAATTCCACTGTTTAAAAATATATCCTGACTTGCAAGTAGCCTTTCCTACCTCGGCCTTAGTTTGTGTCTCTCACGTCATTATCGGATTTACAGTAAGGAATTTGCATTGATAATTACACTGGGCTGTCAGAAATAAGCCATAGTTTGAAAAACCCGGCAGGTGTTTTTTAACAAGTCTTACTTCATGTCCATAATCGTAACCAAGACTCTCCTGCCCGAAGTGCTGCCCCCACAATAAAGCGACTCAGAATTATAACCATTCCTTGGCAAAACAAAGTTGGACAACTGGAAAAGATAACTGCTTACTTGTCCGGTCTTTGCTACGGTCAGAGGATTGAGAGGAACGTGCTGGATTTCTGCAGTACTGTACACTATGGTTACAGACTCTTTGGGGGTCATATATGTATCCTATC
This sequence comes from Coreoperca whiteheadi, assembly GCA_011952105.1. Lineage (NCBI taxonomy): Eukaryota > Metazoa > Chordata > Actinopteri > Centrarchiformes > Sinipercidae > Coreoperca > Coreoperca whiteheadi. Next base: position 7,628,436 of record CM022488.1, on the reverse strand, counting down.
ATTTGCTAATGTTTGATACACAATTTGCAATTAGTTTTCACTAAGTTGCTTATTTCTGGGTCTAATTATCAATGCAAACATCACAAATCCAACAAGGACTACTTCAGAGGCATCCACCTTATTTGGGACACCTGATACCCCCTCAGGAAACCCAGATGCTCCCTGGATCCCACTTAGTGCAACCTGTGATTTAGATTTTGAATCCAGCAACAAATCCCGGTGTTCAGCTGTTCCCAGCTCAGATTTCCCTTCATACTCCGACTCCCCGTTGCGTGCTGCTGTACTGGGGCACCTTCGGGCCACTCGGTCCTAAACATGGAGCAGCCTGCGCTGTGAGGTGGAGCTGGCACCCGCTAACAGAGTCGGCTCCTAAAATAACCCCCTTCAAGAGAGCACCCGTGGGACTTCAAGCCGCTTATGAATGGCAAAACTGACCCCGACGCCCAAACATCATGTGGCGACAGCTGCCTGAGCTGCCAACACAGGGAACTATGGCTGTCCGGCAGGGAACAAGGTGATCTCCTTCCCAAAACTGCAGCAACTAACGTTAGCGGTGACGTTGTACGGTTAGCTAGGCCTGTTATTAACAGAGCTACTAGCTAGCTGAGAGAGATGCCGCTTTCCATGCGAACATTGAGCGGTGTAGTGCATAAGCAGGAAAATATTATAGCATTGGCAAGTACAAATGAAGCCACCAATCGACACACACACGCAGCGGCTCCAAGTTGGTCAATATAGGTACCAGCTAGCCTAGCTAAAACAAGCTAATGAATATAGCTAGCTGGCTAGCTGTCAAGACCAGAAAAAATAAGACTGAACGTCTCCTTTTAATAAACACTCACATGTCACAATCGGCTTGTTTTCCATTGTGTAGATGATCGGCTTTTCCTCTTGACACTCCATATGTGTTAGCGGTAGTACTCCATGAAAATGACATACAAACGGAGCTTTATTATTAGTAAATGCTTATGTATGCAGTTGTGTTGAATCGATGGGGCCTGGTCCTGTCGCCACTGCACTTCCGGGAAGTGCGTACACTATGCGTCATCAAAGGGCCGACCCGTGCTTTTTTATGACACACACATTACAGGTCAATTATTGAAGAGTTTGACTTGGAGGAGAGATGTAAGCAAGTAAGTTTATGTTACTTACAGTAATGGAAGTAGTATCCAGATCCTTTACTTAAGTAAAAGTAGCAATACAACATTATAAAACTCTAGCATTCAGAAATGTAAAGTACAGAAGTACACTGTCATCAGTAAATCTCATTAAGATGTAGCAAAATCAAATGACCCAGCAGGAAATATGGGTACCTCTGGTATTTTCATGGGAATCAACTTACAAAAAAAAATAGTCAAAAATACTTGTTACCAGTTGATCGATCCTCACCAAACAAGGTGTTGATTAATGTTTAGTTTTACTCTCTGGACATAATGTAGCCTACAGCGATAGTTCAGCCTCCAATATGTATTAGGTCCCATGCAGAAACAATATATTGCACAGATGGTGTTACCTGACTTAATCTTACCATAATGTTTTCGGGACGGTGATGTGGAAAGATACAGGAAAATGTATTACCGTACATCAATCATTTTCTAAATTGCTCTTCAACAAGGTAATAAAATAACACATTTAAAAATTGCTGTTGACCTTTGATAGAAGTCTGATGACAAAAATCCCTATTGCAAAAAGGTGAGGGTAACCAATCACAGAAATCAAATGTCTAAAAACAAGCGATTGCATTTTCTTTTCTTAGCACATTGAATATTGTTTCCTGAAAATAATATATATTTATAGCTGTAATATCCTAGAATGTCCCTGCAATGTGTCACTGTCCCTGAAAGAGCGTCTGAAACCCTAGCAGTTTTAATTTAGGAGTTTTCAGTGGGATTTTTAGTGCTCCAAGATGGTCTAAATGCTATTTAGGTTTTCCACCCTGAAAGGATGATAAGACAGGGGAAAGACTGAAGACAATTTTACTATATAATCAAACTAAACATGACAATTTTACTATATAATCAAACTAAACATGATGAATATTAATATTGCTTGTTGAGTGTTTCAACAAAATGTGTCATCTGCTCTCATTAGCCTATATTCAATATCAAAAGTGTCAAAATGAATATACATATGACAAAACCTCATGTAACATTTGTTCAATAAATTCATCTTAAAAGCAATCAGTTAATCAGCAGTCAACCTACAAAATGTCTATAAAGTATTTGATCAAATGAAGAAGAAAAAGTGACACTCAAATACCGTCTGTCACGTAGTTCCAACACCTTGTTCTGTTTTTTGACAGACAGTGGGGGTAGAATTCTGCCATCTAGGGGTACAACGTTGTATTGCAGAAGTTGTGTTTATGAGCTGTTGAGGTTTTCAATATTTTTATTAATATATAGCAGACAAATACCTACAGACAAAAATACACACTTAGATTGTTTTACAATGCATTCTCCTTTTCAGTTATTTAGCTTTTTTCATTCATTTTCTCTGCCCTATCTCTCCTTTTTCTGAGTCTTCTTCAGCCTTTTCTCTCCTCTTCGGATTCTCTCTCCCCATTTTTCCCTTCTTTCTCATCTTCAGGTTCAATCTCAGCTCCATCTCCTTTTCCAGGTCTGTCATCTCCTTTTTCCTGTCTGTTTTTCTGTGCATAATCATCCGTTTTCTTTTCCTGAGCATCCTTCAAACCAGATTTATCGCCGTCCAAAATCCTCTCCACGTCGTCCTTTGTGCTTTTGGTGCTCTCTCCATCTCCCTCTTTGGTCACATCATTTCTATCTTCTCCCGGTCCCTGTTTTTTTACCTTTGCTTCTGAACCCTCCTCTTCCTCCCCCTCTGCCTCCTCTCGCTCCCAGTCAACCTCCCCTCCCACCCCTTCACCTCTTCCCTGTGCCCTTTCTCCTTCTTCCCCATCTTCTGGCAGCTCAGTCTCCAGTGCCGCCACCTCCCACTCCAGCTGCTCCACCCTGGCCTGCATCTTGCGATTGCTCGACTCTAATTCCATCATAAGTCGGGCTAGTTTTGTTTGCAGGATTTCTAAGTTGCTCTCCAGCCTTTTTATCTTGGTTTCGACTTTCTCTGTCTCCCCCTCCTCTCCCACCCCACTCTCGTCCAATATGCCCATCTTGGTGAGGATCTGTCTGCCTTTCTCCTCCAGGTGATGTTTGGCTGCAGGGAACTCAGACAGCACGTCTGTCAGGTCTTCTTTGGACAAGCTGAACAGGTCAGAGTAGCCAATGCTTCGGATGTTGGCAGTGCGACGATTGCCTGACCTGTTACCTAAAAAGAAACACGTTGTGATTCCTGAACTTTGGTGCACTTTTAAAAAAAGAAAGATGTATCAATGCAAAGGATGTTACCAACCAGTGTTTGATAATTAAGGCAAGCTCAGAGTTTAAAGGAACACTAGGGAAATGAGAAGGCCAATATATATTTTTTTCAATATTAATATTTAAGGAATAATATTTTACTTATTGCTTTACGCTGCTCTTCATGGCTGGGTGCAAAATGTGGTTTTTAAAAGTATTGCTCATTTGTGCTTTGTTGCTTTGCAGTGAAAAATGGATGTTCTTATATTATTGCATCATTGTTTTGCTGCTTTCCGTTGTTCTGCGTGATTTTTGCATTATATTGAGAATTTTCATTTTGTGGCTATTGTTATCACTTAAGCATGCTGTCCCATGTTTGTATTTCCTAACTTTTTTTCATTGGTTTTAGAAAATCATGCCAGTGGACTGAAGTTGAAAATTAGCCAGCTGGTTAACACAGGCACATTAACAGACGTCTTGATTAGTGTACGTTGTCCTAAATATATAAATGAAAATAAATTACATTTCATCACTGTACATCCAGTACAGAAATAAATCCACAATGTGTTTAACCCAACTTTGTATAAAGTTTAAAAATGTTCTCATTTAATTATTGTTGATAGCTTGAATAAGTAATAATCAACTTATAACTTAACTAACTTAAGCATATCAAGCTCCTATAGTTTGAAGAGTAGAGGCCCAGGAATTAAACCTTGTGGTACTCCACATATCATGGAGATTCACACAGATTTTGGCAAATCAGTACCAGCTATAAGGCAGCACAACCACACTGCACTAATGTTAATTTAGCTTTTGCACCACCATGCACCTACTCCAAAGCATCTCACTGTTCCACCTCAGCAGGCAAGCTTTTTCCTTTTATTAGCTTCATCTAGGATCTTTCCGTGCCCATTATCTGTGGAGTTATAGGTCAAAGTACTTGACACTTGACTTACCTTTGATGTTGAGGATACTAATTTCCCCAAAGAAATTCCCTTCACTCAGCACAGCGAACTCTGTGACCCCATCATCTGCTACAACTGCAAGTTTTCCGTCTTTGATGATGTACATTTCATGGCCCACATCTCCTTTCCTGCAGACATACTCTCCTGGACTGAACACCTGCAAGACAAAGGGCATGAGAAACCTCTTAATCTTTATGGTAAATGGACTGTACATGTATAGCGTCTTTCTAGTCTTTCTGAGCGCTTTTACACTACATCACATTCACCCCATTCAACCTTCCGATTGGTGGACGACCGCTCTGCCACCGAGCCACAGCCGCCCCAAACAATTATTAAACAATTGTTTTTAAACAATTATTTTCTGAAAACATTTCTGACATAAGGTATAACCCCCCCCACAAATTCAACTATTTTTCTGTATTTCACTTTTATTCTGTTTTGAATTGTTGTGAATGAGACATGAGCTCATGTAACATTTTTTCATTAAATTCATCTTAATCAACATTTGTTTTATTGTTTTTCTTATTGATTTCATTTTGATGGTTGGGATCAGTGAAGATGACAACAAGGGAGATTAAATCAACTTGTGCATTATGTGTACAGTATTTCTTGTTGTACTTATGTGCTGTATTTATTATTCATTATACTACAGTCTATAAACCAAATTTAAGTTCTACTCTACTCTAAGAAACAGAGCCTAAGATGAACATTGGATTGACTATAAGGTGAGGAGTCTTACCTGGTTCCAATTTGTATATGCTATTGCTAAAACTCAGCCACATGGCTTTTGGTGGGGCTAGCTAATCCTGTCCAATCCCATCTCCATGCCTTTTATTTCTGATCCCAAATAATGATTTGTCATGTTGACTATTACAGAGTTTTTACCTAAAGAATCTGAGTACTACACAAGTGAGAAAAACAATAATTCTGTTGATCCAAGTCTGATCGAAATAGTTTTCTCTCCTGTGTTTATGACAGGTGAATTTTCTTTCCATCGGTCAAACAGGTGGGGAAATAAGTTTTTACCAGGATCATTTTATTAAATTACTTTTTTTAATCTGTGATAACAAATGTACCTTGTACAGCTCCCCCTAAATGTCAGAACGAGAATTATTTGAGGTTTGGCGTTCTCTCACAATAGATTTTGCGTACTTTTCTTCATCCATTCCTTCTGAGCCATACTGTATGTCTATTTCTCTCTCCGCTGCCCCCAGCGCATCGCCCCAGTATATCAGCTCATTGAATTTTAGTTTGAACTGGGCACTAAGTATGTAATTGGTGAAAGTAGTGCGGTAATCTGCGGGATGGTGTAGGGTCAATTTGTGAACAGTTACTCCGTACTCTGTACTGTACTGTACCCCAGAGGGGTTTCACTGAGGAAAGGGAGACATTTCCAGAGGCAGAATTACAGATGTGCAGTTGAATCTACTTCATAAAGCTAATGTGCTGAACTTGTATGAGTCAAAAGGAACAAACAACAAAGGTGACTGAAATGCTGCAAACAGAGTGTGTGGTTCTGTCACAGAAAGAGCAAACAACATTGCAGGAATGCAGACCAACGCAAGTTGGAAATCTTTTTTGGTTTTTGGTCCTCCGTTATTTGCACAAAACAAATGCTGATACAGGTTTTGGTAGAAGACCTGTTGCTATAATTGTGGAGCAATAATTGATTTTTCGTATCCATACAGCTCCCACCCACAAGTTTGAACGTTCTATCTGATAACTTCTTTGCAATGGACATCATATAAGGGGAGGTGTCCATAAACAGCACTAAATGCATTAACTTGAGGATCTCCACACTACCTTCCATTCCAAATAGACATAAGGCTCAGAAAGGAATATATATTGCGATGTAATGCAAACATGTTGCGAGGGAATGTATAAGTAGCCCTCAAACAAATTCTCGCAGTGACCTTTAGGGGGCTCCGTAACCTTGTGCTTACAGTGCATAGAGAAATGAGTGCATAGAACATGAGGTAGTGGTTCCAAAATGAATATTACATCTAAAAACACAAAATGATCCTGTTCACCTGTTTTTACAGATGAAATGTAAGGACCTTAGAGAGAACTTCCTGGCAAAACCTTTTTTCTCACCTGTCCTTAGGCAACACACTGCTTTGGCCAATCAAATCTGAGCAAGCATGCATCCCTGGTAGATTACTGTGTAACGTCAGTGACGTAATTAATTCCACTGTTTCCGTCCCAGTGATAATAGCATAAAATGATGGTCACCTTGAATTTCCAGAATTGTTAACATCCTGCCTTTATAGTATTATAAACCGCTTTGTGGTATTTTGGAGTCTCATAAACCTTCAAACTCATGGATGTACAGTTTTAATCTAACTGGATTACATACATTTTTCTCACTGGTACCTGTAGCTAAATGGCTGCTCACCCCCAACAACGCAGCCCCCTTTTTTAAACGTAGTGCTATTTTTGTCCTGAACGCACTCTAACAACATTGCTCAACCGCAATGCGTGCCTTAACTCCTTGAGCCACCTGTACCCTTTGACTGTCATCTTTTCTCCTCCTGACCTGAGGTGTTAGTTTAAGCACCAGCTCCTCCAGAAGACTTTTCTCACAGTTCTGGAAGATGGTGACTTTGGAAAGTGTGGAAAGGTGAACGCTGACAGCAATCTCTGTCCTCAGGTGTATGGGCAGCTGCTGCAGGATTTCATTCTCTCGGATGATCTTCTTGTTGATGTGAAGATGCTGGTACCAGTTGTCGATACGCTGTCGAAGCTCCTTGCTTACGTAATGGCTACGCAGATATCCTTTCACCTGAAAGAGGAAAAGAAGAACCTTATTTTCTATAAAACAAATGAAATTATCACCCAGGCAAAGAATGTAATCAAATGTGATCTCCCATTCCCTTCCTTTCCCAACTTACCAGCTCATGGTTAGGGAAGAAGACATTATCACGGTCCCTTAGGCTTGTGATGACATTGCCAACACTGCCAACAACTGAGGCAAACACAAGCACGGCAATGAGCAGGTCTGCAATCATAAACAAGTACTCCTCTTCCCTCTGTGGCAGTGGGGTGTCTCCAACTGTGGTCAAAATCAGGGTAGAGAACCAGAAGGAGTAAAAGTACTGACGACGCATGGAGGCAAACTCTGGGTCGGTGATGTTGGGGTAGACCCAAATATCACTCCCAAAGCCGATGTAGCTGGACAGTGCAAAGTAGAGACAGGCATTCCAGTGGATCAACACAAAGATGTAGATCATGAGCTTGGAGAGGCGGAAGGCGTTGGGGTAGGAGGTCCTCGTCTCCATGCGATCCAGGGCCTCATTGAGTCGTGGCATACGCAGAATCCGGTTGATCCTCACTAGCGAAGTTTGGATGCCAAAGACAAAGTAGAGGAAGTCGGTGGGCAGCAGGGAAGCTAGGTCCCTCAAGAATCGTTTAGAGCGCAGGTAGCGCTTCTTCAGCTGAGTTAGGTCCTTGATCAGGATGCCCTGATCCAAGTAACCTGGAGAGGGGAGAACAAGGTGTAACAAAGCCAAGAGTACACGTTGTTAACTGAAGATCATTTCTGTTGTACAATGAAATGTGAAAGACTTGCAGTTTTTTATTTTATTATTGTAACTGTGGTTTTGAGTTAGCCTGAACTTATTCTAATAAAACAGAAGGCCGAAGGCGCGTGTAGAACAGAACACTTTATTTTTCTTCTAGCCCTAGTGTTCAGCCACAGAACATAACAGGCTCTGCGGGGCCCCATGTCTTCCCAGCACCACAAGACAAACCCTATAATATAAGCTGAGTGTGTTATTTTGACAAAATATCATTACACTGCATTTTAGACCGCATGTAGACAAAAATGTCTCCTTATGAAATAAAAGGGATACTTTTATCAAAATTGGTTTAAGGCTCTATTTAGGCTTTTTGGAGTAAAGGTTGGTAGTTTGTACCTAGCTCAAACAGAAAGGTTTAAGCACAACTAGTATATGGTCTGATTCATCTAATGCCTCTCTATTATTTATAATTATATATATATATATATATATATATTTTTTTTTAAATGACCGATATCAAATATTTACCCGTGTGAACAGTGATGATCATGTCAACCATATACATGAGGTCTGACAGATAGTCCAGTGTAAGCCACACAGGCAGGTAGCTCAGTGCAATTTCAGTGAAGCACATTCTGAGAAAACATGACCAATAACACTGGGTTTCAAGGGATGTCAAATGATTACTGGTTATATGCTTAGACATGATGATTATTACTATTTGATATTCATCATATTTCAAGCATTTACCTCAGAATGATGATCACCCAGTTGTAGACAATAGGGAAGATCATGACCTGTAGCCAGACGTAATAAAACTGTTCTGCCGGATCAACCGACCACTCTTTCCAACTGAGAAGGAAATGATGAGGGGGGAAAGGGAGAGAAATGAGATGTATTTCCTACTTAATCAGTCATACATGAGGAAAATTGTCACATAGAGATATAAAATGGTTATGTTCTCATGTCTAAATGAATAAGTAAATTTTTTTTAAAAATTACAAATACAGTAGATAGTTGAAATCATATCTACATTTGAAACTCACAGGAGTTTGTTCTTGCAAAAAAAACAAACATTTGCTTCAATGCGAAGAACGTTAACCAAGTGATTCTGAATGCTTTCATACATATCATAACAAATCCGTATCGAGATAATACTGTGGTAGCTATCAAAATGTGAATTTTGTCCATATTGCCTCCCCTATGTGTTTGTAAAGAAGTGACTCTCTGTAATTTAAAGTCTTAGGAAAAGCCTAAGGCAGACCCCTCTTTACGATCCTGTAATGCATTAATATGCAAGAACAATGCTGGAGTATATAATTGAACAAATGTTCTTGTTATGGATAAAGAAAGCTTTCCGTAGTAGACTACAGTGGAGTGCATTAGTTGGACTTCAAACATTTATTCTCCCATCCAGAAGGCTTTGTCAGTTCGTCAGGACAGAAATGATGCAGTGTATCGAATACATTTACAACCAACTGCATGATTGAGAGTCTTTGTACTGATCAAAAATGTGTTTTTCTCTTTGCAAAAATGTTTATCCAAACCATTAATTACTCACTTAACTTTCAACTTCAGATCCAGATTGGTGTTGCATTTCCCTCCGTCCTTGACACCATCTTCTCCTTCCTCTTTCACTTTCTGCCCCTGTTGCCACCTGAGCAGTCTCTGCCATTGGTTACCTCTAATACTAACATCCCCTGTTTTATCCATTCTCCAAAGTGTAGCCTCTGACTAACACATCGGTCTAAATGAGGATGGCCTTTGCTCTCGATCTTGTTTCCTCCTGCATGAGCGTTGCACTTTCAGTTCAAACAACCTTGTTGACTAGCATCAGGCAGTACTGCGTGGTTCACCTAACAACAAACCAGGTCTACCTGAGCACTGCCTGGTGATGCAGGTCTCTATGGAAGAAAGCCACAACAGATGTCTTGTGTCCTCTGGGAATTCTTCCCTCCGCTAGAAAACCAGAAGTCTTCCTCTGCACATCACAGAGGCTGCTAGAGACATCTGGCGTATAGAGCCCAAGAGAATGTGTCACTATCAATAAACATACAGATTGCACTGTAAATGTAATGTAAGCATGCCACATTCAAAGAGAAAACTGAAAATTAAAATGGAAACAATTGTGTCATTTTTATTCCATTTATTTGTATTATTTCTTAACTAGGAATAATCTGGCCAAAATGAAAGGTTTGCAAAAAATTCAAATATTTAAAAGGTAATCTTAAAAATATTGGTATTTAACTGAAAAATGCACATCATTAAATGTCAACTTTGAGAGCAAAGCTGTGAAAGTGAACTTGAAAAACTTGAAATGGGAACAAGGAAAAGCTCAATGGACACATGAGAGTGGAAATGCACAACTTGACTAAATGAAAATTAATCTTTAGAACATTGGAAAAACATTCCCCCCCCCATTTTCTACCCTCCATTTAGCTACTGCGGTCAAGTGAGCCGCCGTCCGCATTTCCTTGGTCAAATCAGCCGCACCTCAATTTGGAGTGCTCACGTATTCGGATCTTTATGGTAAATGCATTGAAACACAGTTAGCGTCGGACTTGACGAAGTTAGCACGACGAAACATTCACAAGTGACTACTTCCGGTTTTCAAAATAAGGTGTTAACGCCGAGTATATACCAAATAGGCCAAAATAATGTATGTGAAAATTAATTTTATAGAAATGTATTCACAGGAAATAAATTAAAAACGTACAGTAAAATGTAAGGACTCTTACTTTTCTTTTACTTTAAATCAAAATGACAACTCACATTTGAGTATAGGATAACTCAAACAGACGAAAAGTGATGAATTTTTACTGTATTTATTTTTTTGGAAATAGGACGTTTTAGAGTACTTGCAAACA